>JAPXFQ010001649.1:0-69366 GCA_028564705.1 Apricaphanius iberus
AATAATGGGCTCCAACCATTGTTGCTTGCCTGTTGGGGAACCCTTGTGTCTATGGATAGTTAGAATAATGGGCTCCAACCATTGTTGCTTGCCTGTTGGGGAACCCTTGTGTCTATGGATAGTTAGAATAATGGGCTCCAACCATTGTTGCTTGCCTGTTGGGGAACCCTTGTGTCTATGGATAGTTAGAATAATGGGCTCCAACCATTGTTGCTTGCCTGTTGGGGAACCCTTGTGTCTATGGATAGTTAGAATAATGGGCTCCAACCATTGTTGCTTGCCTGTTGGGGAACCCTTGTGTCTATGGATAGTTAATAATGGCTCCAACCATTGTTGCTTGCCTGTTGGGGAACCCTTGTGTCTATGGATAGTTAGAATAATGGGCTCCAACCATTGTTGCTTGCCTGTTGGGGAACCCTTGTGTCTATGGATAGTTAGAATAATGGGCTCCAACCATTGTTGCTTGCCTGTTGAAGAACCCTTGTGTCTATGGATGGTTAGAATAATGGGCTCCAACCATTGTTGCTTGCCTGTTGGGGAACCCTTGTGTCTATGGATAGTTAGAATAATGGGCTCCAACCATTGTTGCTTGCCTGTTGAAGAACCCTTGTGTCTATGGATGGTTAGAATAATGGGCTCCAACCATTGTTGCTTGCCTGTTGGGGAACCCTTGTGTCTATGGATAGTTAGAATAATGGGCTCCAACCATTGTTGCTTGCCTGTTGGGGAACCCTTGTGTCTATGGATAGTTGAATAATGGACTCCAACCATTGTTGCTTGCCTGTTGGGGAACCCTTGTGTCTATGGATAGTTAGAATAATGGGCTCCAACCATTGTTGCTTGCCTGTTGGGGAACCCTTGTGTCTATGGATAGTTAGAATAATGGACTCCAACCATTGTTGCTTGCCTGTTGGGGAACCTTTGTCTATGGATAGTTAGAATAATGGGCTCCAACCATTGTTGCTTGCCTGTTGGGGAACCCTTGTGTCTATGGATAGTTAGAATAATGGACTCCAACCATTGTTGCTTGCCTGTTGGGGAACCCTTGTGTCTATGGATAGTTAGAATAATGGCTCCAACCATTGTTGCTTGCCTGTTGGGGAACCCTTGTGTCTATGGATAGTTGAATAATGGACTCCAACCATTGTTGCTTGCCTGTTGGGGAACCCTTGTGTCTATGGATAGTTAGAATAATGGGCTCCAACCATTGTTGCTTGCCTGTTGGGGAACCCTTGTGTCTATGGATAGTTAGAATAATGGGCTCCAACCATTGTTGCTTGCCTGTTGGGGAACTCTTGTGTCTATGGATAGTTAGAATAATGGACTCCAACCATTGTTGCTTGCCTGTTGGGGAACCCTTGCGTCTACAGATAACAGTGCTCTGCGTGTCTCAATCCCTATGCTGATGGAGAAGTAGAAACTAGGCTTTAGACAAGAGCAGGTGGGACAAACAGTTGACCTATTGTATCCAAGGTTGTAGACTACAGACCCGTCCATCTTTGAAAGAACTGGATCCATAATCTGACTGTAGAAAGACTCAGGTAGACCAGAACCAGATGCTCACCTTGTGCCCTGCTCACTGAAGACGGTTTGGTCCAGACTTAGGACTGATGGAGGCTGGAGGGAAGTCAGAACAGAATGTCTGGGTCTACAGGTCGGTGAGCTAGGCAGAGACTGGGACGTCCTCAGGACTGGCTGGGATAGCGAAAGACAGACAGGTGACCGAGAGAGACAGGCAGGCTGGGAAACAAGGAGATAGGCAGCAGAGAGAGAAACCGGTTATACAAAGAAACACACAGCAGAGAGAAAGAGAAAAAAGAGAGAGAGAGACAGGTAACAGAGAGGCAGACAGGCTAGGACACAAGGAGACAGACAGGAGAAAGAGAGAGGGAGAGAGACAGACAGGTAAGACACAAAGAAAAAGAGAAGTTGACAGAGAGACAGACAAGTAAAACAGAGAGAAATACGGGTTAAGACACAAAGAGACAGACAGGTGAGACAAGGAATGTGGGTGGTCCTACCTGTACAGGTGTAACACCATGAAGACGAAGCGGTTGGGGAAAATTCTGGGGGCGCTGTGGAGCCGGTGAGGGGGTGGAGCCTAATCCCTGCCCTCTTATTGGCTCGCTATGGTTAACGTGGCGCTTCGGTTCTGGTGATGGCGGTCCACTTCTTGAAACAAGCCCCGCCTCTTTGAGTTCTCTCAGTGGCAGAGCCAATGGGTATGAGGTGTTTGTAGAGCTGACCCCACCCCCTTCTTTGTCCCAGCCAATTATGTCCAAGGAACCAAGAGAATGAGCGTTTCTCATGCTGTCCATAACCCGTTTAAGCCCCGCCCCCTGCGGTGGCTCCCTGAACTCCGTACATATCCACCTCCCTCGCCGATAAGGCAGGCCCCGCCCACCGAGACTGGCCCCGCCCTCTGTCAGCCTCACCACCCTAAACCTGGAGGGGGAGACGGCCTGCTGACTCAGAGCATCATGGGAGATATATTTTCTCTTCAGACATGGAGACGTTGGCTGGGAGGAGCTTCCCTTGGGATGCCTTGAATAGGACGGACCTGATTGGTTGGTGAAGGCTGCTCCGGGAGATGATTGGCTGGTTGGAGAGGTTATGATGCTGGTGATCTGGAAGCCACTCCGCCTTTTCCCTCCACTCATCTTCATCTGAAGAAAGACAGGACACAACTGGTCAGAGACAGAAAACTGGTCAGAGAGACAGACAGGACACAACTGGTCAGAGAGACAGACAGGACACATCTGGTCAGAGACAGAAAACTGGTCAGAGAGACAGACAGGAGACAACTGGTAAGAGAGACAGACAGGAGACACCTGGTCAGAGACAGAAAACTGGTCAGAGAGACAGACAGGAGACAACTGGTAGGAGAGACAGACAGGAGACACCTGGTTGGAGAGACAGACAGGAGACACCTGGTTGGAGAGACAGACAGAAAACAACTGGTTGGAGAGACAGAAAAACTGGTCAGAGAGACAGACAGGACACATCTGGTCAGAGACAGAAAACTGGTCAGAGAGACAGACAGGAGACAACTGGTAGGAGAGACAGACAGGAGACACCTGGTTGAAGAGACAGACAGAAAACAACTGGTTGGAGAGACAGAAAAACTGGTCAGAGAGACAGACAGGAGACACCTGGTCAGAGAGACAGACAGGAGACAACTGGTCAGAGAGACAGACAGGAGACAACTGGTTGGAGAGACAGACAGGAGACAACTGGTCGGACACAGACAGGAGACAACTGGTAATAGAGACAGACAGGAGACAACTGGTAATAGAGACAGACAGGAGACAACTGGTAATAGAGACAGACAGGAGACAACTGGTCGGAGAGACAGACAGGAGAGAACTGGTCGGAGAGACAGACAGGAGAGAACTGGTCGGAGAGACAGACAGGAGACAACTGGCCTGAGACAGACAGGAGACAACTGGTTACAGAGACAGACAGGAGACAACTGGCCAGAGAGACAGACAGGAGAGAACTGGTCGGAGAGACAGACAGGAGACAACTGGTCGGAGACAGACAGGAGACAATTGGTCAGAGAGACAGATAGGAGACAAATGGCAAGAGACAGATAGGAGACAAATGGTAAGAGACAGACAGGAGACAACTTGTCAGAGAGACAGACAGGAGACAACTGGTCAGAGAGACAGACAGGAGACAACTGGTCGGAGACAGACAGGAGACAACTGGCCTGAGACAGACAGGAGACAATTGGTCAGAGAGACAGACAGGAGACAACTGGTCAGAGAGACAGACAACTGGCCGGAGACGGACAGGAGACACCTGGTTGGAGAGACAGATAGGAGACAAATGGTCAGAGAGACAGACAGGAGACAACTGGTTATAGAGACAGTCAGGAGACAACTGGTTAGAGAGACAGAAAGAAAACTGGTCGGAGAGACAGACAGGAGACAAATGGTCAGAGAGACAGACAGAAAACCGGTCAGAGAGACAGGCAGACAACTGGTCAGAGAGACAGACAGGAGACAACTGGTTATAGAGACAGTCAGGAGACAAATGGTCAGAGAGACAGACAGAAAACCGGTCAGAGAGACAGGCAGACAACCGGTCAGAGAGACAGGCAGACAACTGGTCAGAGAGACAGACAGACAACTGGTCAGAGAGACAGACAACTGGTCAGAGAGACAGAAAAACAGACAGCTGGTCAGAGAGACAGACAGGAGACAACTGGTCAGAGAGACAGACAGGAGACAACTGGTTATAGAGACAGACAGGAGACAACTGGTCAGACAGACAGAAAGAAAACTGGTCGGAGAGACAGAAGGAGACAAATGGTCAGAGAGACAGACAGAAAACCGGTTAGAGGGACAGACAGAACACATCTGGTCAGAGACAGAAAGACAGAAAACTGGTCAGAGAGACAGAAAAACAGACAGCTGGTCAGAGAGACGGACAGGAGACACCTGGTCAGAGAGACAGACAGGAGACACCTGGTCAGAGAGACAGACAGGAGACAACTGGTCAGAGAGACAGAAAGAAAACTGGTCGGGGAGACAGACAGGAGACAAATGGTCAGAGAGACAGACAGAAAACCGGTCAGAGAGACAGACAGGAGACAACTGGTCAGAGACAGAAAGAAAACTGGTCAGAGAGACAGGCAGACAACTGGTCAGAGAGACAGACAGACAACTGGTCAGAGAAAAAGACAGAGACAGATAATCAGACAGACAGGTCAACCATCTGGATAGCATTCCTCCAGTGCTGCGTCTTCCTACCTGATATCAGGTGAGGCTGATATTTCAGCTGCTCTTTTTCCACAAACAAGTTAGTCCCAGTGAAGCGTTCAAAGGACTGTCTCACAGTCAGACGTCCTGTCTCACAGTGAGACGTCCGGTCTCACAGTCAGACGCCCTGCCTCACAGTCAGACGTCCTGTCTCACAGTCAGACGCCCTGTCTCACAGTCAGACGCCCTGTCTCACAGTCAGACGCCCTGTCTCACAGTCAGACGTCCTGTCTCACAGTCAGACGTCCGGTCTCACAGTCAGAGACAACTGACTGTTGTCTCTGACTGTCCTGTCTCACAGCCTGACATTCTGTCTTACAGCTAGAGGTTCTGTCTCTCTTAGCGTCCAACAGCTCTGCTTCCTCTGCTTCCTGTTTTGTGTCCTCTGCAGCCGCTTGCTTCAGTCCTCTTCCTGTTTCTCAACATGAGCTGAACATGAACATGAGGCTGCTGACGCCCAGGTATGGTTCTGCACGGTACTGGTTCTACAGGTCGGACCAGTCAGGTGGGTCCCACTGAGCTGCAGGTGCTGAGCTCTGATTGGACGGTTTAGGACCAGTTTATGGTCTGTAGACGTCTGTCCTCGCCTATCTCAACCTGCAGACCTCGGATGGATCCTCCAGAACACAGCTGTCTAACTGGATCAGAACCCGGCCCTGGTGGAAGGTCCCAGCTCTCTGCAGGTCATTGACCCCAGTAAAGCTCTGGGCCGTTTCCTCACTGTTCTCTAGATCAGGTGTTCCCCCCAGGTGAGATCTAGCATGGAGCTACAGTTAGAGGGAGACTAGCGGTGATCTGGTATTTAACCCATTTTCTAATAACAGTTGATCTCTTCTCACCAAGCTGCTTGCCTATTTTTGATCAGCTAATCCCAGGCTTGTGCAGGTGTACAATCTTATCCCTGGTGTCCTTGGACAGCTCTCTGGTCTTGACCATGGTGGAGGTTAAAAATAATTTTGAGGTGTAAGAATATGTACACTCAGTTTAATAAAGCTTAATAAAGCGTGAGTATGGATTTGAAATCCATATTCATGCTTTAATGTGCTCGGATTTCGGCATCACGCTGGACCTTTTCAGAGCTTTGAACTGAAAGAAGGGCATTAGTCCTTTACCTTGTAAATAAGAGGATTAAGCCATACGTACTAAACTCACTGCAGGTCATTCTCATTCCAGGTAACAGCCTTATAATAATTTCTTCAAACCAAGCATACTCCACTACGTCAGCTGACAGGTGAACAGTTGATCTCCTTTGACGCTCTCATTCCCCCTTTCAGCCAAAAACAGCAGGAAAACTAGAGTAGTTTTAGGTGAAGCCTACACTAGATGGACCCACATAAAACATTTCTACACCATCAAACACACGCAGAAACGGAGACTTTCCTCCTGGATCGGTAAGCTAACTCACTAGCTAACTTAACTAGCTAGCTAAGAGAGACTAGAGTAGTTTTAGGTGAAGCCTACACTAGATGGACCCACATAAAACATTTTTTAAGCCATCAAACACGCGCAGAAACGGAGACTTTCCTCCTGGATCGGTAAGCTAACTAACTAGCTAACTTAACTAGCTAGCTAACAGAAACTAGAGTAGTTTTAGGTGAAGCTTACACTAGATGGACCCACATAAAACATTTCTACACCATCAAACACACGCAGAAACGGAGACTTTCCTCCTGGATCGGTAAGCTAACTCACTAGCTAACTTAACTAGCTAGCTAACAGAAACTAGAGTAGTTTTAGGTGAAGCCTACACTAGATGGACCCACATAAAACATTTCTACGCCATCAAACACACGCAGAAACGGAGACTTTCCTCCTGGATCGGTAAGCTAACTCACTAGCTAACTTAACTAGCTAGCTAACAGAAACTAGAGTAGTTTTAGGTGAAGCCTACACTAGATGGACCCACATAAAACATTTCTACACCATCAAACACACGCAGAAACGGAGACTTTCCTCCTGGATCGGTAAGCTAACTCACTAGCTAACTTAACTAGCTAGCTAACAGAAACTAGAGTAGTTTTAGGTGAAGCCTACACTAGATGGACCCACATAAAACATTTCTACACCATCAAACACACGCAGAAACGGAGACTTTCCTCCTGGATCGGTAAGCTAACTCACTAGCTAACTTAACTAGCTAGCTAACAGAAACTAGAGTAGTTTTAGGTGAAGCCTACACTAGATGGACCCACATAAAACATTTCTACACCATCAAACACACGCAGAAACGGAGACTTTCCTCCTGGATCGGTAAGCTAACTCACTAGCTAACTTAACTAGCTAGCTAACAGAAACTAGAGTAGTTTTAGGTGAAGCCTACACTAGATGGACCCACATAAAACATTTCTACACCATCAAACACACGCAGAAACGGAGACTTTCCTCCTGGATCGGTAAGTAACTCACTACTAACTTAACTGCTAGCTAACAGAAACTAGAGTAGTTTTAGGTGAAGCCTACACTAGATGGGCCCACATAAAACATTTCTACAGCATCAAACACACGCAATAACAGAGAGTCTCCTGGATCGGTAAGCCAACTAACTAGCTAACTTAACTAGCTAGCTAACAGAAACTAGAGTAGTTTTAGGTGAAGCTTACACTACATGGACCCACATAAAACATTTCTACACCATCAAACACACGCAGAAACATAGACTTCCCTCCTGGATCGGTAAGCTAACTCACTAGCTAACTTAGCTAAGGTTAGCTGTTAGCTAAACTCCTCTAGGATACATTCCTCACTGGACACAGTTCAGGTTGGTCACTGGGCGTATCGGCAGCAAACCTGGCAACCCAAGAGCTGGAATGATGTATTTATTGCTTTAACTACAACCTGGATACACTAGATGGCGCTATCGTGCTCATGTTCCATATCCAACCTTTAAAGTAGCAGTAACAGGTCTGTGACGGCCAGAACTCATGTCTGTTTGTAGCTGATAAATACTTATTTCTCTGCACCATTATACAAATAACTTCTTTAAACGTTATATGATAATTTCCTGGATATTTTTACTTCCTGTCTCTAACTGATGTAGTGTAGCTATGATGGAAGTCAGATACGTCTCATTGCTTTAAAAGGGAAAACTTGCTGAACCAGTGGCTGCCTGATACTTCCTACCCTGCTGTAGTACTACGGTTGTTATAGTAGTACTATGCCTTGTGTAGTAGTACAGTAGTACTGCTGACCAATGGTTTACTCTAGTTGTTTCTAACCACGTAAACATCATGAAGGTACAAACACTCACCCTTCTTCTCCAGAAGCTCCGGTTCCTGCTGACCAAAGACGTCACAGGAGGACACAATGGGTCCATTGTGGACGAGGAGGAGGAGGGTGGAGATGAGGAGCAGCAGAGGTTCTCTGTGAGGAACCGCTGAAGGTCCTCCCCTTCCTCACTAGTCGGTTCATGTCCTCCAGGGAGGACACCGTCGTCCACCATCATGTTTCTGGTCGTTAAGCTGAGAGAACCTCTGATATTCTACAGTAAATCTGTTGGTTTCAGCTCAGTCACCAGAACCAGAACCTTCAGTGGGTCCTGAAGGTCCGAGCAGAACCCAGGTTAACTGGTGAGAACAAAAATCTGTTGGTTTCCTTTATGTGTCTCATTCAGAACCTGAACAGAACCAACCATGGTACCAGACGACATGTTTGGTTCTGAATGGACCGGTCCGGCTGGGATTCAGGAGTGCTATAGAGTGCCCCCTGCTGGTTGCAGGGAGGAAGTGCAGCTGGAGCCTCCAGAACCTGAGAACTAACAGAACCAACCAGAACCATCGGATCATAAAAACGTTTTATTGTTGGGATGAATATAGAAAAACTGTTGATTATGTTTATAAAGTATTATAAACAGGTTATAAATCAGAACTTTTCAGTCAGAACCATCCTGAGGAAATCTCCCAGAGTTCTTTGCTGCTGGAGTTAGTTCTGATGGGCCCAGGAGGTCTGAAGCTTAACGGAGTCAGGACCAATCAGTCAGAACCGGACCTGGACCAGAACTGATGAAGAGGGTTCTAACTAGAACTGGTCCTGGACCAGAACATCTGGGTCAGAACCAGAACCAGACGCACAGCAGCAGCAGGTCAGCTCACTTTATTCTGAAAAAACCCCAAACACTACTAAGCTTTTATTGTGAAGAGATGAGTCACTTCCTGTCTGCTGTCCAATGAGAGCCAGGTCACATGACCGCTCCTGCTCTGGTCTGTGAGCATGCTCAGTTCAGTCTGGTTGATCGATGACATCACTTCCTGCTTCCAGTGGTGGGGCAGCGCTGTCCGATGGGTGATGTCACTTCCTGTGGTTGGAGCCCTTGTGGAACAGGTAGACGGGTCTCTGGTTGCCTGGAGACGGATCAGAAACAGGAAAGGTCACCTAGAGGTCAGATGGCCATCCCATCATTCCCATGAAGCTTTCATTAGAACCTGAGAACATTCTGGAATCATCAGAACCAGAACCAAACAAACGGACCTGCTGACTGATGCTCACTCTGAGCATGCTCAGTAGAGAGACGGTGGTGGAGATGGATCAGAACCATCAGAACCTCCATCAGTACCAGAGAGCGCTCCATCATCCCTACGCTAAGCCTACAGCTGGAGGCGGAGTCAGAGGACCAGGTGGGCTGGATCTGGGTCCACAGAGACCTCTGACCTCTGAGCAGGTTTGGGTCCTACAGCAGCCTTCCTGTTAGCATACGGCAGTATGGCGCCGCCCTGGTGGCCACTCATGGTAGTAGCTGTAGCTCCACCTCTGCTGTGTTGGAGCTGAAGGCTCTACAAGCAGCACCAACCTTAGACCAGCGATAATTATTTTCTGTCTGAAAATAATAAATTATTGGTACGACCCAGTGGCAGCAGCACACTAAGGGTGTAATGTTACGCTAAAATCATATTCGGTTTGGTGTCTTTAGGGCTCAGTTCGAAACAGAAATAAAATCGACCCGTTTGGGTGATATCTTCAATAAACTGCACTCTTTATAACAAAACTACAACTACAAAAATAACATTTTTACATAATAAAATACTATAACTACTAGTTTAGGAGCTGAAAACATTTAACACAGCAGCAACAGCTTCAGCTGGACTATCAACAAACTATTAAACTGTAAAGTTTCTGTCTAAAAGATGAACCTTTGGCCCGAACCGGACTATTTAACAGGAGTTATTTAAATGCTGAAGTTAGCGATAGCTGCCCTAGGCTGCATTTCTTCTTAGTGGAAGTGATATTAACGTTGGTGCTGTTTTATATGTGTTAATAACCTGATCTCTGTGGAACAATGTCAGCATTTATCCATTTATCTATCCCAGTTATGAGCTCTACCAGGGAAGCCAAAGTGTTCCCTAACAGGAGACCATAATGAGGTGGGAAAGATGAATTAAATGAGCTGGAAGTACTTCTAGTGGCTGCAGCTCATTTTATTGTTTTAGGCTTTAACAACATTTCCAGGTTTATTGAAACAGTCGGTAACATTTAATCCAGAACAGAACCAGTTTGACAGTGACCCCTACTGCTCAAACTGGGACCCCTACTGGTCTTTATCTGACAGCCAGAACAGAACCAGTTCCCATGATTCACTGGGACGTGCATTATTAAAACAAACTGTAACATTTAAAGCTTTTTTAAAGTGGGAAAAATGTCACTTCTTTCCCCGTTCTGAATATATTTATTAAACCAAACAGTGTGTAGCCTACTTATATGCCATAAAACAATTTACTAAATCAATAACCATATAGATCCAGCTTTACTGTTAAATGAACACAGATTACTGCAGGAACAGCGTTTTATTGGCTTTTTGTTGTTAAATTCATCCATTCCATCCACCTTTACCACACTGAGGCGTTACAGCTGAGGATCAGGATTTCCTTCACCAGTTACTAACTGGACCCCTACTGGTCAGACTGGTATAAGCTCATGTTTAAATGGTCCCTGTACCGCCCTGATGTCTCCCAGGTAGACCAAATGATGATGATGATCCTTCATAGCTCAGATGTTAACACCATGTTAACATGTCATGACCTTTGACCCCATCCATCAGGAGGGTTCCAGCTGGGAGGTATCAGAACCTCTGTAGAACAAGGCTCCCCTATGAATGGCTGATAGATGCTTATGATTGATCAGTTAAAGGTTTCCTTCTGAACAATGAAGCAGACCTGATCACCTACAGATAATCATACACAATCATCATTACACCTTATACTGTAAGGATTCTCAGGCTGTTTATTAATAAGTCTAGATGAAACCTGTAGATGATCTTAGATCGGTTTAGTTTGCTTCTCTTCATGTCTACGTGTTAACTCATGGGGAGCCCAAGCCCCGCCCTTCTACTTCCTGTCCATGGGTCCCTACTGCCAGAAAAAATGAATGAGAGTCAATGGAGCGATTAAAGTTATTCTCTGATCAAGTTTGAAATGCGCCGTGGATCAAACATATGAAGAAGGAGAGCGAGGGTCGGTAGCCTCCAGGATGAAGAAAGGAGCATTAAACACGGAGAAAACCTCTATAAATCTGACCATGTGGAAAGTAGCAGCTATGTTGGGGATAAAGCAGTTGGTGGAGTGAGAGCCAGCATGGAGGAGAAGCTCTACAAGCTCTAGGTGAAGGTTTTACGTGTTATAGCTAGTGCTAGCTATAGCTAGTGCTAGCTCCTGTTAGCCAAATGGCGTCATATATGCAACTTCTGATTTGTGGGCATTTTAAATGCGAATTTTTACAATCAAATCCCAAATCACTGGACAAACACAGAAATGTACATCATTAGTTATCATTTAAATCTAAGTATAAAATATGTGAGATTCAGGACGTAAGACAAAGCGGACCAGAAAATAACTTTTATCCCTCCATTGACTTCTATTCATTATTTTTTCAGTTTGGGGAACCATGGGCCGACATGAAGGGGAGGAGCCTTAGGCTTCTTACAGGAAGGGGAGGAGCTTAGGCTCCCCGTTTCCTGCATCCAAAGTATTTACTACATGCTACGTAGTAGCTGCTACTCGCCCGCTGATGCAGTAAATACTGCTTAGCAAAAGAGCGAATAGTAGTTATGAAATCAGACGTACTGCTCCATAATTTTATCGGATGTTTACGTTACATTACGTCGCCTGTGGTCCCGTTAAACAACTTATCATCTTAAATGTTTAATCAGTCAAAAACCATTAAACTAATCAATAACATCGCTACAGTTTTACATTTATATGCAGAAATTGTGCCGGTGTCAATGGTTGATAGTTCCTCTGTAACCAAGGTCACTCTTCTTCTACGATTTCAGAGCTTCTGCTGCATTGTGGGATAGTGTAGCAATAGTGTGCTTACTGTGGCAGTGGTACACATCCAGGAACGTTATGCCTCGGATCCATACTACAGATTCAGATCTACTAAATCGCTCGCTTACTGCTTATAGCATGCTACGTAGTAGGTATTAGGAGGCAGGAATCATATATATATGAGTATCTTAGTGTGGCGCCCTCTCAGGTTAAAGCCCTACACTACATGTGAAAACCACTCGTTTCCATGCTAATCTGAATGGAGCTTTTAGCAGTAATCAGACTAAAGATTTACCTCCCTGTAGAGAGCAGAGTCCCAGTTTATATGTTACTCAGTAAATCCAATTATTAAATGAAGTATGTTCCACTCCCTGACCATAGATGGCCATACGCGCCCCTACATGTTAGCCTGATACCGATTAGCTTATAGCTGCACACAGGCAGGAATCAGAGGCTGGTGGGAGTGAAACAGACAAAGTTAAAGCAGGATTTTCAAAGTAACAACATATCGCCTCTTATCTGTGTAGAATAGTCTGGATAATGAAACTAAGATGTATACATAATTTGATAGTCTGATTTCAGTCAGAATAAGGGAATAATTCCACTTTCTCTAGCTGTAAAACACACTGATTGTTCTGATGTCAGCCATCTTGTTTCTGTAGAGAAGATGGATGGGTGGTTCTGTGTTACCTGTGTGTGTGAGCAGCCTGTAGGAGCTGAAGCCGATGGTATCAGTGAGCATGGAGGTGAAGAGTTCTGGTCGGATCTTCAGGGTTCTGAAGCTGTGGAACGTCGTCTCCTGGGATCAAAACAGAACCTCCATCAGCTGGTTCCTGTTACACTACACTGATGGATCCACTAGGTTACAGCCAGCATGATGTTCCTCTGACCTCCAGGTGGCGATAGCAGACAGAGAGCTAACCCTGTTCTAACTGCTAAAACATGCCCCGCCTCCAGCTGTTCTGGCCAATCAGCATAGTCACACATTTCCTCTACAAAACGGTGGAAAGATAAATCCGCTGTTTCTACTGGGATCATGTAGATTTATGTCATCCAGGTCTACTGTTAATGAATCTCGGTTTATGTGGTGAAACTTTCCTACTAATAAAATCATTCAGTGCAATAATAGAACAGTTCAGGTTAACAGCTTAAGCTGTGTCAGTACAAATGTTCCAGCCTGTTACTCCACTATGATGAATCCATCAGATCCATGCAGACAGGAACACATTACTGGACTCTACAGGAATCACCACCAGAACCACAGATAATAACCTAATCTCGCTAGCATTGTTGCTACTAAGACGATAGCATTGTTGCTACACAGACGCTAGCATGTTGCTACACAGAAACTAGCATTATTGCTAAAAAAAAGCTAGCATTGTTGCTACTAAGACGCTAGCATTGTTGCTATAAAGGCGGTAGCATTGTTGCTACACAGACGCTAGCATTGTTGCTATAAAGACGCTAGCATTGTTGCTATAAAGACGCTAGCATTGTTGCTACACAGACACTAGCATGGTTCCTACACAGACGCTAGGGTTTTTGCCACACAGATGCTAGTATTGTCGCTATACAGATGCTAATGTTGTAGAACAGATGCTAGCACTGTTGCAACAAAGATGCTAGCATTGTTACTATAAAGACGCTAGCGTGGTTGCTACACAGACGCTAGCATTGTTGCTACACAGACACTAGTATTTTCACTATACAGATGCTAATGTTGTAGAACAGATGCTAGCACTGTTGCTACAAAGATGCTAGCATTGTTGCTATGAAGACGCTAACAATTTTGCTATAAAAACGCAAGCATGGTTTCTACACAGACGCTAGCGTGGTTGCTACACAGACGCTAGCATTGTTGCTATAAAAGCTCTAGCATTGTTGCTACAGAGACGCTAGTGTGGTTCCTACACAGACGCTAGGGTTGTTGCCACACAGATGCTAGTATTGTCACTATACAGACTCTAATGTTGTAGAACAGATGCTAGCACTGTTGCAACAAAGATGCTAGCATTGTTGCTTTAAAGACGCTAGCATTGTTTCTACACAGACGCCAGCGTGGTTGCTACACAGACGCTAGCATTGTTGCTATAAAGACGCTAACAATTTTGCTATAAAAACGCTAGCATTGTTGCTACACAGACGCTAGCGTGGTTGCTACACAGAAGCTAGGGTTGTTGCCACACAGATGCTAGTATTGTCACTATACAGACTCTAATGTTGTAGAACAGATGCTAGCACTGTTGCAACAAAGATGCTAGCATTGTTGCTATAAAGACGCAAGCATTGTTTCTACACAGACACTAGCATTGTTTCTATAAAGACGCTAGCATTGTTGCTATAAAGACGCTAGCATTGTTGCTATAAAAGCTCTAGCATTGTTGCTACACAGACGCTAGGGTTGTTGCCACACAGATGCTAGCATTGTTGCTATAAAGACGCTAGCATGGTTGCTACACAGACGCTAGCATGGTTGCTACACAGATGTTAGTATTGTCGATATAAAGATGCTAATGTTGTAGAACAGATGCTAGCATTGCTGCCACACTCTGTCATATTAACATTGTTGGTTCAGATGTCGATCAATTACAGACATAAACATTTGTTTAAAAATATTTTACTGATCCCAGAGGGAAATTAGGTATGGGACATACAGTACATATGGAGGAGTCAAAAATTCTGCAGGACTAAAGAACCAGGTCCAACCAGCTTCCAGAACCACCCAGAGGAGCGTTATCAGTTTATATCTTACCGAGGCCCTCTTGCTGTGGATGTAGCTGCTCCACGGCTGCAGCTCCAGGATCAGCATTCCGCCCGGCGACAGACTCTGATAGGCTCGTTTAAACAGCCTGACCACGCCCCTGTCACTTGACTGTAGCTGAACCCACTTGGTGACGCCCAGACACAGGATGACATCATAGTGACCCCGCCCAGGCCACGCCTCCGTCTCTGACACGTAGTCACCCTGTGGAAGGAGTCAGACAGGGGAACCTAATCCAGCTGGTAGATTCTAGAGTTCTGATCAGCTCCGCCTGGTTCTGATCCGCTTCTACACATTAACAGATTTCTCTGGCTGCTACCTGTGGACTCACCTGGATGAAGGTGACGTTGCAAGGGAACCTGGAGGAGGAGGAGGATGATGAGAGCAGGAGGGGCGGAGCCGACAGCGGACCCCGGGTCACCCTGAAGGAGAGGGGGAGGGGCTTAACCTCCATCCCTCCCTCCCTCCTCCCCATCTCCTCCACCACCAGGTCATGTGACAGGAAGTGCCTGATGTTCTGATTGGCCGCGTGGACCAGCTGTCTGTCTAGCTCCACCCCCAGGATGTGGGCGGGGTTAAACTTCCTGGCAATGGCTATGGTCATGTGACCGGAGCCACAGCCGATGTCCAGCGCTGTCTTGTCTCTAAACCAATCAGCTTCCAGGAGGCGGAGCCTCGGATCCTCCTCCGCTCCGATACGCCCCTCATGTCTGTCGCCATAGAAACCATGGTAACCATAGTAATGGCAGTAGTTCCCGTGCTGGTAGCGCTGCTTGTCCTTCTTCCTCTCTGA
Organism: Apricaphanius iberus; assembly: GCA_028564705.1. NCBI lineage: Eukaryota > Metazoa > Chordata > Actinopteri > Cyprinodontiformes > Aphaniidae > Apricaphanius > Apricaphanius iberus. Next base: position 15,574 of record JAPXFQ010001649.1, read on the forward strand.
TCTGATTGCGGAGCCTAGCTGAGGTCCTCCACACCTGCAGGGGGAGACAGAAATAGCAACAATGCTAGCATCTGTGATGGAACGGTGCTAGCATCTTTGTAGCAACAGTGCTAGCATCTTTGTAGCAACAGTGCTAGCATCTTTGTAGGAACAGTGCTAGCATCTTTGTAGCAACAGTGCTAGCATCTTTGTAGCAACATTCCTAGCATCTTTGTAGTTACAGTGCTAGCATCTTTGTAGCAACAACGCTAGCATCTTTGTAGCAACAGTGCTAGCATCTTTGTAGCAACAACGCTAGCATCTTTGTAGCAACAGTGCTAGCATCTTTGTAGTTACAGTGCTAGCATCTTTGTAGCAACAACGCTAGCATCTTTTTAGCAACAGTGCTAGCATCTTTGTAGCAACAGTGCTAGCATCTTTGTAGCAACAACGCTAGCATCTTTGTAGCAACAGTGCTAGCATCTTTGTAGCAACAGTGCTAGCATCTTTGTAGCAACAGTGCTAGCATCTTTGTAGCAACAGTGCTAGCATCTGTGTAGCAACAGTGCTAGCATCTTTGTAGCAACAACGCTAGCATCTGTGATGGAACGGTGCTAGACAGGGTGAAAGAGAAAGTCACATGACCCGACTGCCCAATAATTGTACAGGATTAAACCACACCCACCTGCTGGGTTTAGCCCCTCCCACCAGTGGCGTCTGGAACTTTGTTGGTAGAGCTGTGGTCTCCGTGGTAACGGCCGCCCCGTCTGCAGAGCGGGTGGAGGTGGTGCGGCGGCAGCGGCGCTTCTGGGCGGGGCCAGGTGGGGGGTGGGTGTGTCTGCGTGGCAGGATGGGGGGCGGAACTACATCGTCCCGACAGGTGATGGCGGTGTTGAGCTCATAGGACAGAGGAGACGCAGGGACTATAAGAGAGACATGTTAGAGAGAACGGCGCCTCCAATGGAGGGCAGAGGAACTGCAGCAGAGGTGGGTCACCTGAGAATGTGGCTGTGGGGGGGAAAAGTCTGGCGGGCGTGGCCTCCTCTCTCGCTCCTCCTCCTGCTGCTGCTCCATGGTGGCGGTTCCGGTGTCTCCTCCTGGACTTGAGGGGGGACACCAGGACCCCCACGCCGTCCCCGTCATCACCGCCGGCGGCGTTCAGGTTCAGGGGGTCCCTGACGTCCCGGGGGACCAGGATCTCGACGGCATCTCTGCTGCGGGACGGCATCGGGGAACCCTGCGGCGTCTGCTGATTGGTCCACCTGAGGAGGGGAGGGGCCAACAGGAGGTCATGACCCCAGTTCAAGGAGAACGCTGAGGATTTTACTCCTGAACCACTGATAGGACGGGGACCAGAATCCCCTCTGAACCCGGCCAAAGGTCAGAGGTCACTCACCTGTTGACCTCGTCGTCCAGCAGGGAGTTCAGGTTCAGAGGGTCAAAGATGTTTCCTCCCAGCAGGAAGTGACTCGGCAGCACCGACTCTGCCTGGCTCTCACTGTTGGCACGGCGACGCCGCTTGGCCACGCCCCTAAAGCCAATACCCACGGAGAAGCGCCTCTTCCCGACTCTCTGATTGGCTCCAGGAGGAGGAGGCGGCGGCAGGTGGGGCTGGTGGCCATTTTTAGGGTGGACGGGAGGGCGGGGCTTGTCCAGCGGGGTGTGCTCTGATAGGCTGACAGGAGGAGGAGGGGGGAAGGCGGGGCTTAGCTTGACAGGACGTTCAGGAGGAAGGACCGGGTCCGTTTCTAGAGACATCCTGATGAGGACCAATCAGAGCTCTGCAGAGAGAGAGCCAATCAGACACCAGCTGACAGCCAGATGGTTGCCATTAGCAACAACTAAAACTAGACTTTATTCTACCAATCAATAATAATATACAGAATAAACACATTTAGTGAGCAGGTTATGATATTAAACAAATTTTTTACCATCTCAACCAGTTAATAAAGCAGTAAATAATACAGTAGTTATTATTACTGTCATACTGCCACCTCCAGCAGAGGGCAGCAGAGCTCTAAACACCACCACAGAAACTGTCCTACTGGTAAAAGATTCATATATTAATTATAGAGTCCCCCCCATGCATGAAGGTGTAGCTGAGCTGCACAGCTCCTCCAGTGACAGACTGTTGTATCCTAGATGAATGAAGCTCCTTCCTCCCTGCAGCTGCTAGACTTTACAACCAGAACAAATAAACTGAATAAAGTTTACATTCCAGCTGTAAAATGAACTAACTCAACAATTAACATTTCTGCTGTTATTTGCAACATGGAGCTGGGTGATAAGGCCTCCAATTTATATTGTGAAATAATATAAAACATGTGTGGTTATAATGTGATATATATATATTCTTTATTTTTTAAATTTATTTATGACAAATTAAATGCTTAGTGTTCTTTACTTTGTGGTGATTTCTTTTGATACTTGAAGTCCAGATTCTACCCAGCTGTTTGCACCGGTTTTAATTTATTTTATTTTGTAAACCTAAAGAAACTTAAATCTGATTTATATTCTATTGCTCGGAAACCATTTGGACTCAATTTACTGCTTTGAGTTTATTTTTATATTGTCTTATATTTTTATATTTAGGTTCAATAAATATTTAATTTGCACACAGTGAGTGTTCAGTTATTTATTACAATCATTGTGCTGCTTTAGGTTTCAGCCATCTGTGACCAAATATGTAAAAAATAATTACTCGTACTAATTTGCAAATTTTTGTTTAGTTTTTATCAGTTTATATTAGCTAACTTTGAAAATAACTTTTTATAATGCACATACCCATTCTGTACATATTTATACATATATTATTTAAACAGATTTTAAGTATCCTGCTCTGTTGCACACCTAGGCATGCCACTTTATCTGTATTTTTATCTTTTTATCTTTAATAACTGACGTGGTTTTTATCTGAGCTCTTTAATTCTGTTCTAGCTTTGCCGCTGTAACAAAACAAACGTCCCCTTGTTCTGCAATAATTATTCTATTCTGTATTACTATTAATAAGAATTATTACATAAATAAATGTTAAATATCAGACATGATTGGATATAAGACTCATATTAAAGTGAATAATTATAAAAATGCACCCTAACGTCCCGTTAGTTCTAGTTTTAATGATCTAAACATGGATCTGAGCTGCAGTTATGGACGGAAGATAATCATAAAGTTTATGTTCTCCTGGTTCTGGTCCAGCCGAACCTGATGAAGCTCATCATCATCATCACTCACCGTGGCTCCTCTTCCTCTTCTTTATCTGACGGGAACCAGCTATCAGCGGCTAGAACAAGCCCCGCCTCCTCTGCTTCCTCCACCAATAGCAGCGCGCCCTCATGAATTATCAACGAACCCAATGGAAACAAACACTTAGCCGCAGCAGCTAGCCTCCCGTGGCCAACACACGCCCCTTCCCCGAAAACCGCTTCAAACTGCTCCGGCCTGACCACAAATACGAACCCGCAAAACTCTGCGCGTTTCCCCTTGCGTGTCCGTGTGTATGCGCGCCGTGGAGTGGGCCCTGACTTTAGATAAACTGGAGGAATTTAGGCGAAATACCGCGATAACGGTTAGCTGCTGTATCTGGGAGTTAGCGGAGCCTGCACGAATTTATGGGCCAGCGTCTTTGTCCCGCCTCCACCCAGTTCTGACCAATCAAAGGCTCAGTAGCTACCGAGGGCGGGAGATTGGGCTGCAAAATAAGGCGTCCTCATCAGTGCCTGTTTATAACTAAATAAGTCTGATAAACGGTTAAATATTCAGGTTTAACGAGGATATTTTAATCACTAGAAGGAGCGAATGTTAGATGTTAGAGAGTTTTCTGACATTTTAATAGAAACAATCTGGATTTAATATATTAAAAATTGGACTTTAAACGTGAAGAAAACACCTCTGGTTGTACCATAATCTGTACTGGCAGGCTGCGAAAACGTTTTGCTCCAGCAAACTCGTGTGAACTACTGCATTACATGAATAAAATGTATATATTTTATAGGTTATTCTTGATAAATGTTTGCCAACAATAATGAAAGATATGAGGCGAGTTCAAGCAGAAATAAGCAGCCTGGCAGGCAGCGCTGAGGATTTAGAGGCGGTGCAGATGTAGGTGTAATTTGGGGTTAGTAGTTCTGTCTTCCTGCAGCCTGGTGGTGGTTGATGTGTGAAGATCACAGCCCTGGTGGAGCTGACACAGTTATGATCATAAAAAGTTTTAATAGCAGAAAACATAAATCCAGCTGCTGTTTAGTTTAACACAGCTTAATAACGCCTCTGTTCTGGGTCTGACCATGCAGGAACCGCATGTGAGCCATGCAGTGGTGCATATTTCTGTTACAGAGGTCATGACCTCAGCTCATGGTCCTGTTCATCAGGAATCTGGTCATCTGTTTTTATGGCATATTCATGTTTATAATAGCTTCTGTATTATAGTTTCATGTTTTTATTACTCTGTTTTGTGTATCTATTGTCTGTTAATAAAGTTTTGCCGGGTTGAATGAGGTGGATATATCAGTTTATTTGCCATTTGTAGTTTAAATAATAAAACTGTATTGTAAGAAGCCCATAGTACATAATCAACATAAACACACAAACACAGATAGATCACAATCAAATCTAAATGTTTGGATAAAAGCACTATGTAAATAAAATACATGTGTACATGAAGAGGATTGATTCTAGGCCCTAACAGCCTGTGGAACAAAAGTTTTTACGTGACGAGCAGTAGTTTATTAATAGAGTGATAGCCTATCTGATTCCTGAAGGAAGAAGATCAGACATGTTTGAAGCTGGATGATCAGATTACCAAAGCACACCGTGATAGAGCTGGTAAGAACACGTTCAATACTCCACCGATAAAAATGAGCTGAACTCTCTTAAAACAACAGCTGCTGGCCTTTTTAACGATAATTCTGGTGTTTAAATGCCAGCTAAGATCACACTAGTTACACCCAGAAACGTACATTTATCAACCATCTGTGAGTCATAAAAGTCATAAATGAGTCATTATTACGACTAAAATTAAAAAGTTTAAAATCAATTAATAAACAGCATCATCAATTCCAAGGCTTTTATATTTATAAATGAGCTTCATAGGAACAAAAGAAACAAAAGCAGAACTACAGTCTATAAATATTATTCTTTGCCCATCATCAAAATGTTCATAAACAACATTCAGACTGAATTAATCCTTTAATCCTACAGCAGACGTTCCAATGTTTTCATTAAGGCAGAAGTTAGGGCCACTAATAATCATAATATAATAATCACTGAGGAACAGGAATTATCCCAGATCCAGTTCATCAGGATGAATTTATGGGTTAGAACAGAACTTATGGCACCGGCCTATAATCATAAAGTTCTTCTCTCCTGGTTCTGTTCTCACTATGAGCTACTGGGTCACATCAGAACCTCCCACCAGAACCACCAGTCACACCAAAATGTCTCATCAGAACCTCTGGAAGCATGTTCTGTATCCTGGAGAAGAGTTCTGGCTGCACTCTGGTCCAATTAGTTACTAGTTACAGTTACTATTTACAGTTACTCATTGTAGTTACCAGTTACTGTTACTATTTACAAATACTATGTAAAGTTACTACTTACAGTTACTAGTTGCAGTTACAATTTACAGCTACTATTTACAGTTACTCATTGTAGTTACTACTTACAGTTACTACTTACAGTTACTATTTTCAGTTACTACTTATAGTTACTATTTACAGTTACCAGTTACAGTTACTAGTTAGCTAGTAACTGTAAGGTTTTGCACATGAGATGTTTTAGTTCTTTAAAATGAGGGGAAACGCTCGAACTGTTAAAGTTGTGACAATAGTGAAGAACAATAAATGTGGAGATGGCAGATAATAATTGAGAAACACTAAGAGTTGAATTAAACATCTTCAGAGAGCAGAAGATGATCGATATGGAAGCATATGTGTAACATAAATAAAATTAAAATGCATTTGAAGAAATGCTTTGTCATTTTCAAAATCTGGCTGCTATTTTTGACTCATAAATAAAATTAAAAAGAAATCATCCAAATTGCTTTTTCATTTTACAATTCAACATTGCTCATTGTGTAACTTAATTAAAATGAAATAGAAAAGGACATTTAAGATTTAATTTTCAAATTGCAACCCAGGAAAATAGTAACAAAATTCAATTTGAAATGTCAAAGTTGAAAAGTAAAATGCAATAGCAGAAATGCATTTTCATTTTCTAAATACAAATGCCCTTTTTGACTCATAAATAAAATTAAAAAGAAATAACCCAAACTGCTTTTTCATTTTACAATTCAACATGGCTCATTCTGTAACTTAATTAAAACGATAAAGAAAATTATATTGCTTTTTCGTTTTCATGCTCCCCGCCGCAAAAAGTGTAACATATTTCAAAGTGGATTCGCAATCCCACACGGCGCAGGTTATTGACGTCAGCGCAGGCGCTTCTTCTTCTGCTGCTGAGTTGGCTGTCCGAACAGGTGTTGTGCCATAAATGGATCGTCTGCCAGGGCCCATAAAGTGTGAAAATAAGTGTTTTTTTGCTGCCATAAATGGATCACTCAGCGCCATTCAGCGTACCTATGGTATAGAATGGACTCGGTTGAGATGCAATCTTTAGAACATGACTGTGGTGAATAAATGGGTTCATTACAAGACAGATTCCACAAGTTTAGGTACGCTGAATGGCGCTGAGTGATCCATTTATGGCAGCAAAAAAACACTTATTTTCACACTTTATGGGCCCTTACTGATATATATAACGATATAGAAAGGGGGAAAAACATGCAAATGCTTCAAGTAGGTAGTCAAAAGCATTAATAAATAAATAAATAAGTCCGTCAAAGCGCTACTGTTTCACAACACTTCTCTTATTAATATATGGGCAAAATGCCCCGTTTATTAACTAGTTATGTTAGATGTTGGAGGCAGAGCCTTCAATTGGAGCACTCTGGTTGGGGGGAACATGCACAGACGGTAGACACTGAAAGAAACAGAGAGAGACGCCTCCGGCAGGCTGTGCGCGCTCCCGCGCGGCCGATCCATTTCTGGCAGACGATCCATTTATGGCACAACACCTGTTCGGACAGCCAACTCAGCAGCAGAAGAAGAAGCGCCTGCGCTGACGTCAATAACCTGCGCCGTGTGGGATTGCGAATCCACTTTGAAATATGTTACACTTTTTGCGGCGGGGAGCATGAAAACGAAAAAGCAATATAATTTTCTTTATCGTTTTAATTAAGTTACAGAATGAGCCATGTTGAATTGTAAAATGAAAAAGCAGTTTGGGTTATTTCTTTTTAATTTTATTTATGAGTCAAAAGGGGCATTTGTATTTCGAAAATGAAAATGCATTTCTGCTATTGCATTTTACTTTTCAACTTTGACATTTCAAATTGAATTTTGTTACTGTTTTCCTGGGTTGCAATTTGAAAATTAAATCTTAAATGTCCTTTTCTATTTCATTTTAATTAAGTTACACAATGAGCAATGTTGAATTGTAAAATGAAAAAGCAATTTGGATGATTTCTTTTTAATTTTATTTATGAGTCAAAAATAGCAGCCAGATTTTGAAAATGACAAAGCATTTCTTCAAATGCATTTTAATTTTATTTATGTTACACATATGCTTCCATAGATCGAGTCCGTCTGTCTGAGGAACGTCAGCTCTCACTGTCCTACCCATAATCCTCTCTGCTGGCTGCATCAACGTTAACCTCTGAGCTTTAACAGTTAAATGAGCAAACCAGCAGGTAGAACTGAACCATAATCCATAAAACATCATCTTAATATCAGTCTGCAGAGAGACAGACTAGATGCTGATGGATCAGAACAATAATTCTGATTATTTTCTCCTGTTGAGATCAATAAGAACCCATCAGTAGTTAAAGGAGCCGACCTGCTGGGTGTCATGGCCATGCACGGCCACTGGGAGGCGATCTCCACCCTCCATCTACATCATCTGGTTTGTGTTGATCTATAGATGGTGATCGTCTCCCTGGGTGTGTCCAGCTTGGAGTTACTGGTTAAACCTACAGAGGAGGATTTTTCTAGATGTTCTCTCCACTTTTAGAACAAAATGAACCTGCAGAACAACAGATCTTCCCTGGAAAGTAACAATGTAGACGTAGATAACTTCTAGCTGTGTTTCTCCAAACAGCTGAACTTTAATCTAAACGTGGTGATGGAGGAACATGAGAAGAATCTCATAAAAAACACTCTGGTCTGGTTTCTCTCAGCTCTGGCCCTCAGTTTGTCCCTCTGCTCTGGTTCAGGCAGCCTCCATCACTTTGATAGAACGAAGACGCCTTAAAGCTCAGCTCCAGACGACCTCCAGGTTCCTTTAAGCTAACGCTACGTCCGCATCACTGCTGCTATCACAGCTGATCTGGTGGGAATGACGTCTTCTTACTGCTGTAGAACGTTAGCTAAAACGCCCTTAGCCTTAGCAGCTCCGTTCTATAGGTCAGTGATAAAAAGAAGAATCAGCATCATAAAAACAGGAGCTGAACATGGCCGACTGGACCAACGAAGTGTTCCCCAGCAGGTATGGAAAGCCATAAAAGTATATTATGTGAACATTTTAGTTTTATTAGTATAAATAATGTTAGTTCATTGCTGTAAGCTGAAGATACTATGAATTTATTTTATGTCCAATCTAAATCCCTAACATGCTAACAATGCTAACAGCCCCTCTGATTTATAAAGCTTCTGCAGTTATGATGGAGTTTAACTATATTATATTATTCCATAATTTACCAGCCAGCAGCTCTCCTATAGTCTCATTAATATTTATAGATCAACCAGCAGCAGCAGCAGCAGCGCCACCTATTGTTCCCATCAGATCCTAACAGGGCTGCTGTGTCTGATTATGAGGATTTATCATGGTGTGATTATTAGATTATTGATGAATATTGGTTCTTATCATCAGGATGATTCACTATAAATTATAAGTAGTTTTCCTATAGGCTGACACACAGCTGCAGCAGCTGGATTTAAAGAGACAGGACCACATTTCATCGTCATAATGTGTTATTGTTTTATTTCCTGTTTAATCTGATGAAATCAGAGTAAAATATTAACTCAGATACGACCAGTAAATCATTACAATATTAAATACAATCCAACATAGAATCATGTAACGCAGCCGGAATTATTGCTGGTATTTAAACTTTACTGCAAACATAAAATAGTCTGGCCTAAATTTACTTTAACTTTATTATATATGTGTTAAAGTGGTTTTACTGACTGCGGAATCATTGTTGGGCTTCTACCGGGGATCAAACTGGGCCTGTCGGAACCAGGTCCGTTCGGACCTACCGGGGATCAAACTGGGCCTGTCGGAACCAGGTCCATTCGGACATGTCTCTGGATATATTCTGCGGTTCCTGGGAGGATGAGAAACCCGAGCAGGAAGCTGTGGGTTCGGCTGGTCGGACCGTGAGAAACCGAAAGTAAAGAAAAACCGGCCGGAGCCAGATCTGGACCTGTCGGACGGGTTCTGGTTCTGAATGTGGAGGTAGAGAAACGGTGGGAATCCTGAGCAGAACTCCTGAGATGTTTCTGCAGCCGCTGCTCGTCCTGCTGGTACCGGTTCTGCTCCCGGTTCTGGTCGGTAAGTCACCTCATTGCTCCTCACAGCTCGGTATAAACACAGGATAATCCGTCCGGTACCGAATCAGGCTCCGCTTCGCGAAAAGTTCTGGTCCAGTTCAGACAGCTTTCAAAATAAAAGCCCGTCTCCGCCTTGTTCTGATCGGTGATAAATTACTTCTGGTTCTTATTTAACCAGGATCCGTTAGATAATAAAAGTTCTAGGCGGGTTCTGATGACATGTTCAGGAACTAGTTTAACCAGGATCCGTTAGATAACAACAGATGTTCAGGAATCATGTGAGAAGAACTGATTGGATCCAGGAAGTGATCCGGATCTGGGAGGGAACGAACTCTAATTTATAGTTCTAGAATAAAATGATAGAATTAAATTCATTTCACTTTTATTTATGTAGCGCCAGTTCACAACAAAAATCATCTCTAGAATGATGGAAGGATTCAGGTAAAGCTCGAAAACCTGGAATACTGAAAAAACTGTTCATTTGTTTAATTTATTTACATTAAAATGTGAAGCTAATAAATAATATAGACACATGATACACAAAGTGAGATATTTAAAGGCTTTATTTGTTATAATATCGATGATTGCGGTTTACAGCTTATTATGAAACTCTCAGAAAATTTAAATATTGTGAAAAAGGTTCAGTATGTTAGACTCAAAGCTTCCAGAACAAATAGAAAGTGTTCCTGGGCCTTTAGCTGGTCTATCACACAAAGCAGACTCAGGTTATTTTTAGCCTCCTTTATTGAGGATGAAATCATCAATTATTTCTTTAGCCTCACTATAAACTTTAGTAACACGCCTGGGATACAACAATTACATTCAGTTCAGTTTATTTCTGTAGCGCTGATGTCATCTCAAGGTACTTTACAAGAATTATACAATAATTCCAACTATTTAAATGTTTCTATAAAAAGAATCCCAGCAGATTGTGCTGAGTCACCATTTTGGGCGGGGTAGAAACCGGTTCTTCCAAAAACAATCGCTCTGGATCAGAGTTATAATCGTTTTAAAATGTTCATTAGTTTTTGTTTTCATTTGGTTTTGACTTAAGATTTCAAATTCCATTTAGTTTTACTTTTTACCATTTGGTAGGTAGTTTACTTTAGTTTTTATTAGTTTCAGTTTTAGTTTTAATCTTTTCGCTAAACAAGTTGTGTACCGGGGCAAGACAAAGAAATAAGTATAACAGAATGTCAGAAAACGATTCTGCTTTTTAAAATGTATTATTACTTCTAGTTTTTGTTAACGATTATAACTCTGTTCTGGCCCAGCTTTGACGCTTTGCTAAAAACCGGTAGGGAAGCAAAAAATGGAGGCTTGGACCATGGAAGACCAAAGAACCGGTTCTAATGAAGACTCTAGCACTGAACCAACTCTGGAACCAGGTTGATGACTAAACGTCTCCCAGTCTGGTTCAGTAGGAATCACCATCATGGAGAAGACTGCTGGCCTGACAGCTGGTCAGAAAACCATCATTGACCCCCTTTAGAAGGAGATAAACCATCAGAAGGTCTTTGCTGAAGAAACATCCGGCCGGTTTTTCTTTACTTTCGGTTTCTCACGGTCCGACCAGCCGAACCCACAGCTTCCTGCTCGGGTTTCACATCCTCCCAGGAACCGCAGAATATATCCAGAGACATGTCTGAATGGACCTGGTTCCGCTGGCCTGACAGCTGGTCAGAAAACCATCATTGACCCCCTTTAGAAGGAGATAAACCATCAGAAGGTCTTTGCTGAAGAAGCTGGATCACATCTGTAGAAACTTATATGGAAGGAATAAAAAGGAGCAGCAGGGATGAGCGCAGCCTGGACATGTTTGTCTTTAAAAGGACGTCCCACAGTGTTGGGGACCTGAATGGACTGGAGTTAGTGAACCATCACACACAGACGGATCATAGACATGATCTTCATATGTTCGTCTGGTTCAGGCTGATGCTGGTCTGTTACTCAGAGGTCCAATGTCCTCCACTCTGATGAGATGTATTGTTCTCTGATTGGGCCCTATCTATACTATTGTACTATGGGATAGTACTGATAGAAACACAGTATTGTTGCAGAAAAGAGCGATTCCATTCATTCATAAAGTTGTTTTTTTTGGACCAGACTAACACATAATATTTAAAATCAAAGATCATGAAGTTTTGTGACATTGTTGAGTTCCAAACTGTGTTTCAGATTTTACCAAGATTGCAGCTATTTGACTATTAATAGTCAAAGGACTGCTTATGGCAGTCAATACGATTAATAATTTATGGAAATTATTATTGTTTGGGGCACCATCTTTATCAGGAACTGTTTTAATAGCCAAATATCTATATCAGTCTCATAATCTGAAGGAATGAATTCTTTACCGTATATTGAACATAAACAATATGTCCGTTGAATTAAAGAGACACAGTGACTTCCAAAATACAAAAGTTTATTCACAGAAGAAGGAAAAGACAAACATTTAATCACTCAAGCTAATAAAAGAAGACACAAAACTAAATAAATTAAAAATTAAAAAAACAAATGATAAAAAAAGATGCAATAAAAATAGAAACCATCAACTCTGATATGATTCTGGAGGAATCTGATGCTTTAAGAACCAAGGCTTGATTTGCAGATGCTGGAATGAAAGTTAAATTAGTTTAAGCATTCTTTGGATAAAGACAAACTTATCTGGATGAAAGTAATTAACCTTTGGAGAATTACTTTATTCATGGTTGATCACTGCAGTAAACAATCTAATTCCAGTATTTTGATAAAATAAGGCAAGTGCAAACACGGCTAATAAGATTATATTCTATTCTTAAACAATCTATTTTACACTAAGTTCTGTTTGAACCATTAATAGCGATCTACGTTTATGAGAGCAGGCCTAAACAAACACGTAGGCTAATCTGAGCATTAGCTCCCTGTAACACACGTGGGATATTTAGAGTTGCTCAAAATACATTTATTAAACATTAAACAAAGAAAGGAGAACTCCTGTTTGATTGAGTTGCTCAAATTTTACAATTTAAATGTCTCTTTGTCGGGAAAGTCTTAAAAACACTGATTAATGCCGAGGCCTGTTTTACCCAAACAGCTACAGATTAAATTTAGAAGTTAATAACAATAATAGGAATCGGAGGGTCGTAGGTTCGATTCCAGCTTCCTTCAGTCACATGTCGATGTGCCCCTGGGCAAGGCACTTAACCCCCAAATTCTACATTGTCCTACCGAGCCATGTTGGGTGTCGGTGTATGAATGCGAGTGTGAATGCGTGAATGTGGCTCCAATGTAAAGCGCTGTGAGTGGTCAGTAAGACTAGAAAAGCGCTATATAAGTTCAGTCCATTTACCATGTGGGGATTGATTTTGTCAATCAACACCAACGGCATGACTGGTATCGCCATGTTAAATGATAGATTGTCCAAAGCTGTTCATCTGGTCACCCTGCTTGGTCTACCCACAGCCAAGGATACCGGTAAGCTCTTCCTCAGGGCCACTGATTCCAATACTTGGTGGATTGAGAAGGATACGGCCCCAAGGAATGCTCATGGGAACCCACAAAAAGGAACAGGTTCAGGTTTCTTGATTCTTTCCCGTGGGTAAATGAAATTCGGCTATTTCAAAGAGGTTAAGGTCTGAGTCCATTATTACACCTAGATTTCTGGCCTGATCTGTAGTTTCTAGCTGGATTAACTGAAGCTGTTGCTGATTCTGGATCGTTCATCTTCAGGTCCAACAATAATAACTGCAGTTTGTTTCTGTTTAGTTGGAGGAAATTATGGGACATCCAGATACTGATTTGTTTGATGTATTTATTTAGTGCTTGGATCGGTATAAAGTTACCGGGTGACATTATGATGTACAGCTGAGTATCATCTGCAAAGTTATGTTAACTAATCTTATTGGCTGCTATAATCTGGGTCAGTGGGAGCATGTAGATATTAAATAGAAGAGGCCCCAGGATGGGGCCCTGGGGAACCCCACATGTGATTTCTGTTTGTTCTGATGAAAATGTTCCTATTGAAACAAAGAGTTTTCTGTTCTTCAGGTAAGACTCAAACCAGAAGACACCTGACAGGAGGGATGAGTTATCTATTTGAATCTGATCAGCCCTAAAGGGGAATTCTGTTTTTTTCTCCCAACCTGGACCTTATTTTCAGCTAGTTTATGTTTTTTTACTCACCCTGAGAAGTTTGGAGCCAGTCTGAGCCGTTCAGCAGTATTTATATCCAGTCTTGATCAGCTGTATCCGTAGAATGGGCGTGTTCGGAGAAATACAAATGCTGCTTGTCATAAGGTTTGCCCTAAATGCAATCATTTATTATGTTTATATTTCCCTTACATAGGCTGTACAGTGGTGCAGTGGGTTGCACTGTTGCCTTGCAGCAAGAAGGTCCTGGGTTCAAATCCCAGCCCAGGATAATTCCTACACGGAGTATGCATGTTCTCCCAGTATGCATTTGTTTTCTCTATTGTCCTTAGGAGTGAGTGTCTGCATGCCGTATATGTCTCTATGTTGCCCTGCGATGGACAGGCGACCTGTCCAGGGTGGACTCTCACCTGATGAAAGCTGGAGATAAGGACTCTGTTAATGATTTCAGAAATAAAACAATTCCCTTATTCAGACAATGTCTCTTCTCTATCCTTAGTTTCCCATAATGCTTCAAGGCCTTCTGTGGAGGTGTTTGAGGGGGCGGAGTCTGTCAAGCTGCCCTGTCAGGTACCAGTTTCTGTGTCCGTTGGTTCTACGTCGGTTTGGGACAGAGACGACTTCCGGATCCCTACGGTCCACGTTCGTCAGCCTGATGGTGATTACCTGAAGGACCAGAACCATCGTTTTGAAGGTCGGACATCCATGATGGAGGACGCTCTGCAGACTGGAGACCTCACTCTGACCCTGAGGAGACCAACCTTCACTGACAGCGGGACCTTCACCTGCACGGTCCGCCGCCTCGGAGAAGATCTGCACCAAGAAGACGTGGAGTTGCAGGTCAAAAGTCAGTGCTCCAGGGTCTCTGGATGTACTGAAAGTATTTCAACATGTTTAGACCCCGTCTGTCTTCATGATGTTTGCAGAAGCTCCTCCTCTAGTCTGGCCCTGGGTTCTGGTGGTTCTGGTAGTTCTGGTTGTGGCAGCTGCTGTTTGGTACTACAGATCTAAAAAGACCAAACCAGGTATGTTGGTAACTAGAGGATAATCTAGTTTAGGTTTGAAGATAGAAAAACTGCAGGATATTCCAAAAGTATTTAGTCCATCCTCCACCCTGAGGTTCTTTAGGCTCCACAGACTCTGGAACTGTGATGTTCTCCTTTCTTCTCAGAGTTTCTGCCTGAGACAGTGGAGATCCGAGAGGGGTTGAAGTCTGTTCTGCTGCCGTTTAAAACCAACAGAAGTCTTTCTCAGAATGTCAGAGTCGAGTGGACCCGGTCTGACGAACAGACAAATCTGGGGAATATCAGAATCCACGTGTTTGAGAACGGCGAGATGCAGCCTGAGCAACAGGACAGGTATGAAGGCCGGACCAAGACGAAGGCAAACCTGCTGGAGGCAGGAGACGTCAGTCTGACTCTGAAGAACCCCCAGCTCAAGGACAGTGGGGATTATGAGTGTGTTGTCTCCAGAGGAGGAGACCTGCTGGCGAAGAAAACTGTGTCTCTCAAGGTCAAAGGTCAGTCTGACTCCACAGTTCTGTATCAGTGTACATTAACACCCTCTACTTGACCCATCCCCTATGGTAAACGTATAAAATCCATTGGTGTGTACTCCCTATAGATCAGATCTATAAACAGTTTATATAATGAAGCCTGATCCTGGTCGGGTCCCCAATGGCAAACAGATCCAGGAGAGGGACAAAGCCTATAGACTCCTGATGATGGGTAACATAAGGTAGAAACTTACCTTCTATGCAGATGCCAGGCTTTGTGGGCTCTCATAAACTCAGCACCTGTGCATGTGGGGGAAGGGGGTTCAACGAGCTGATGGCCCAAGGCGGGGACCTTGGCGGTCCAATCCTGATGAAGCTGGCTGTTGGGACGTAGAACGCCACCTCTCTGGTGGGGAAGGAGCCAGAGATGGTGTGTGACGTTGAGAGGTTCTGGTTGGACATCGTCGGCCTCACCTCGACGCTCTGGCTCAGAAACCCGTCTCCTCCAGAGGGGTTGGACTC
This sequence comes from Apricaphanius iberus, assembly GCA_028564705.1. Classification (NCBI taxonomy): domain Eukaryota; kingdom Metazoa; phylum Chordata; class Actinopteri; order Cyprinodontiformes; family Aphaniidae; genus Apricaphanius; species Apricaphanius iberus. The sequence goes on from JAPXFQ010001649.1 coordinate 31,306, forward strand.
TCTTCCACTCTGGAGTTGCTTCCACTGAGAGGCGGCGAGCTGGGAAGGACATACTTATGTTGCCCCCCCGGTATGTTGGGGTTTACCCCAGTGAATGATTGGGTAGCCTCCCTCAGCCTACGGATGGGGGGGTGGGTCCTGATTATTGTTTTTGCTTATGCTCCTGTAATTATGGGTAACTGGTACATTTATATTTGGCTGCATTGACTGTAGATAGAAACTCATGAAATGAACAGTTAAGAAAGAGGATTTTGGTTGAGTTTATTTAGATTTAATGTTTAATGTATAGGATACAATTAAAATTTCAGGACAAAATAATACTACTATATTACACCAGTGGTAACATTTAATCATAAATGTGTTTATCCCAGATGTTGAAAGCTGCTAAATAGACTGATAGAGTCCCTTTACATATTTTCAGTTTGGTAAATATAGTTGGTATTGTTTGCACTTTAATGTAAATATGTTTCTGGTCCATTTCAGAGTGCATCAGTGCATTAATGTCTTCTCCCACTTTATATACTCTGTCTGTCTTCCTTTGTTCTTGACAAGATGGCGCCAGCGTGTTCGGCAGGCCGTCTATCCCTCCCTGGACTCTTCTTATTTTTTATCCTTTTATGCTATGTGCTCTCCCTGGGATATTCACTCACGACCTATGACAGATTTACCCTTTTGGATCTTCGGTATTCTGTGCGTTTTCCCCTGTGCTGCAGCAATAACCTCCGGGAAATGCTCAAACATCAGTTTCCCTCTGTTCCTGTCACCCTATGGAGGACCCATCCTCATGGCCGGCTCCCAAAACGTCGCCGCCGTGGGGCTGTCGTCGTGGCCGGCGGGTTCGCCTTCGATCGGCTCTGGATTGCTCGGTACGAGTGCAGCAACTCCGTCTGATGTGGGGGCCTCCTTGTCGCTCCATCAGCTGTTCTTTCCATCTCCAAGAGCAGCTGCCCCAGACCTGTGACAGATGCTGGCGAGGAGTGAAGGCGTCTAAACTCCGACGTGCCAGCAGCTGCCACACCCCTGGAGGTCCTGTCATTCAACCGGCGGTGCCGCCGCGGTGCGCTTTGATCAACACCCGCTCAATCCGGAATAAAACGTTTATCCTGAAGGATTTCTTCATTGATCGGGACTTGGACGTCCTTTATATCACCGAGTCATGGGCTGTGCCGGGTGAGTTGGCTCAAATCGCCGAACTGTTACCTGCTGGGTGTGCCTACCTGAATGTTTGTAGGCCAACGGGCCGCGGCGGAGGTCTGTTGACTATTTTCAAGGCTAATATTCCCTGTTGGCTTACCTCCTATCAGGGAAATTGTGACTCATTTGAACTGTCCACCTTTGAACTTGGATTGTCTCCTCCGACTCTTAAGTTTTATTATATAGGCCCCCTAAGGCAAATTCTGCCTTCTTCTCCCAACTTTCGGACTTCTTTGCTGATGTTCTCCTTAAGTATGATCATTTACTTATACTTGGAGATTTTAATATCCATGTCTGCTGTCCTGAGAAGTTCCTGGTGGCTGATTTTTGTAATTTAATTGACTCTTGCGGGCTGACTCAGTTGGTTGACTTCTCCACTCATGGGGGATCTCACATATTGGATTTAGTTTTTTCTTTTGGTGTTAATGTAATAGAGGTCCGTTCAGATGTTTTTTCTCTGTCTGATCATGTTCCCGTTTTATTTTCTTTGGATGTGGCTCGGCCTGTCTCTCCTAGGCAGGGGAGGATTTGTCGTGCTCGCCACATCACTCCTTCCTCAAATATTGAGTTCTCAGTTTTATTTTCTGATTTTTTGTTTTCTTATGAGGACTCCTCTGATCCCGAGATCCTCCTATCCCTCTTTTCTGCCTCCTGCACATCCGTGCTTGACCAGATTGCCCCTTTAAAATCCCGATGCTCCCGTTGTCGCTCTGACCCCTGGCTTAACCTTCATACCCGTACTGCCAGACGGGAATGCAGGAGATGTGAGCGGCGGTGGAAAAACGCTAAATCTCAGGCTTCCTTCCAGCTTCTCCGTGAGGCCTGGAGGAGTTACCAGCGCGTCGCTCGGAAGGCCCGCTATGATTTTTTTACAGCTATTGTTACTCAACATTCGGGTAACCAGCGAGCCCTCTACTACTCCACTGTTAATGCAGTCCTGTCACCAAATGTCCCTTTGTCGAATACCTCCGAGGAAAGGTGCACTCGATTCCTGAACTTTTTTATCTCTAAAGTTGCCAAAATTAGGGCTCAGATTCGTTTTCTTAAATCCAACAATGTTTTAGACATTTTTATGTCTGGTTTTCGTCCTCACTACAGCACTGAGATGGCTCTTATTCGAGTTTTTAACGATATTTTGCTTGCCTCTGATTCTGGTTCTCATGTGCTGTTGGTGCTTTTAGATCTATCTGCTGCTTTTGACACTGTAAACCACGCAATCCTACTACAGCGACTGGAGCACTTAATTGGCATTCGTGGATCAGCCTTAGAGTGGTTCTGCTCCTATTTTAATGGCAGATGTTTTAATGTTGCCCTGGGGAATTGCGCCTCTAGAGTGGCACCTCTTTTTTGTGGGGTTCCCCAGGGGTCTATTTTAGGTCTGCTTCTTTTTAATCTATATATATTTTACCCTTGGCAGCCATTTTTAGAAAACACCGGGTGAATTATCACCTCTATGCTGATGATTGTCAGCTTTATGTGGCCTTAAAAACTCCTGACCCTCTGCAACCTCTGACTGACTGCCTGAGTGAAATCAGGTCCTGGCTCTCAGCCAACTTCCTCCACCTGAACAGCTCCAAAATGGAGGCTATTTTCTTTGCCCCCTGCTCTCCCGCTGCTGTGGAGCCATCATTACCCCCTTCATTGTCTGCATTGGTAAAGCCTACAATTAAAAATCTGGGGGTCACTCTGGATGGATGTGCAGATAAATCAGGTAGTCAGGTCATGTTTCTTTCATCTCCGACGGCTTGCCAAGCTAAAATCAGTCCTGAATAAAAAAGATCTCCAGTCAGTTGTCCATGCTTTTGTAATGTCTCGGCTGCACTATGCTAACGCTCTCTTATATGGTGTTCCCTCCTCTTCAGTGGTGCGGCTCCAACTGGTACAAAATGCAGCCGCTAGGTTTCTGACGGGCACAGAACGGCGGCAGCACATCACCCCTGTCTTGGCTAATTTACACTGGCTTCCAGTGAGATTTCGCATTAAGTTTAAAATTCTCCTGCTAGTCTATAAATCAATGCACGAAATGGCCCCCTCTTATTTGGCACAGCTTTTTTACGTTCTGGCGTGAACCTTGAGGTCATCTGAACAGCACCTTCTGCTTGTTCCTCCTGCCAGCTATAAGGCCCGTGGGGAACGGGCTTTTTCAGTTTGTGCTCCTAAGCTCTGAAACCAACTCCCCCTGACGGTCCGACTCGCCCTGTCCCTCCCCATTTTTAAAGTTCGTCTTAAGACATATTTTTATTCCCAAGCCTTCTCGGCTGAGTCGGTTTAACCCCTGTAAGATCTTGTCTGTTTGTTTTTATGCTGCTGTATATTCTTTGGTATTTTATTGTCTTGTACAGCACTTTGGTTGGCGTTGTCGCTGTTTAAATGTGCTTTATAAATAAAGGATGATGATGATGATGATGGGTTGTTGTTGGTATGGGTTGGTTTGTTTGAATCACAGTAGGAAGACAAAATAAGAGGTTCCACTGATGTCCTTCTCAAACTGGTTTATGCTACTGTTTGGGTTCCACCTCTGTAACCGCGCAACATTCATGATAAGCATGTAACAACACAAAACGGTAGATCCGATCACCCACCCTTCTTGGAGTCCTTGGACAGGATTCTGGAGAGTTCTCTCCCCCAGAGATTCCCTTGTTCTACTGGGGAACTTCAATGCCCAGGCGGGCAGTGACAGTGAGACCTGGGCCCTCATTTATCAAGCGTACTTATACACAAGCGTACTTGTATACAATATACTTATATACAATACACAGATCTGTGCGTGTGAACGATTCTATGCATTGTGTGGTATTTATCAGTTTGTACTTGTGCGTATAAATGTTCCTAAATATAAGTACAGTTCTGATTGTTCGTATGCACAAGCACCTACTGGCAGAACAGAGGAACTGCAAATCTGCAGTTCCTCCTGAAACAGTTTTACTTTGACAGAATTTTTCTCTCATCAGTTTATCGCCTCCATCAAGGAGCTTATGTTGGCGTCTGTCTGTCTGTTAGCAAAATAACTCAAAAAGTTATGCACAGATTAGCAACAAACTTTCAGGAAACCATGTTCTGTTCCTCCATTGTCGAGGCGGCTGACTGTAGCTGTGGCCGCAAAGTGGTCGGTGCCTATCGCAGCGGCAACCACTCTCCCTTCTCACAACGCGTTCATATATAGATAAGATAATGGGATAAGGGGTAAAACACCCCTAAAAACACCTGAGTACATTGAAGCACATATTTCAAACAGTCACAACAGAACCCACAACATTGGTAGTGGTGATCTCCCACACAATCAAAGCTCAGCGAGAACCGTGTGAGGATTGTGTTAGGGTTAGTAAAAGAGCATCTGTTTACATGAACATCTGAGGGAGCTTAAGATTTTCTTCCAAGGCCAATATGGGAAGCCAGATTCAGATGACAGTTGTTGTTTTGGTCAGAGCTTGTTGTGTCTGCCTTAAAGTCTCTCAGTGGTCGCAATAGTGAAACAGCCGGAGTCAGTTCCCATCCAGCTGAGCGGAAAACTTCTCCTAGTTTTTCTCCACACCACAGACAAGTTCCAAAACCCCAGCCATCGTACTGGTCAGAGATTGTGCTCATGCACAGCATAATCTGTGTTAAAGGCGTTTCCTCATGTCGGTTCAGGTGATTTGGTGCGCCTACAAAAGGTAGTCGCTCTAAGCCGAAGAACTTGGCATCAAACAATGTGAACATGAGAATTTGCAGGCTCCCAGGCCATTAGTTGTCAGTATGTGAGGTTTTGCTAAACAATGGGCTTAAATCTTAGGACAGTTTAACCCACAGTAATCAGCCTGAATGATGACCTTAGCACACAGTGTTCTTTTGGAGGTTCCAGGAAAAACATGTTTCCCTTCCAAAAAGACTGGCATCATTGAACGCCCAGAAACTTTGTAAAAACTCTGGGTGTGGAGAGAGTTAGAGAGATGTTGTGATGATTTCCTGGGGAATGGGTGTGACATTGTAAGTCTAACTGTCCAGTAAAATATAAGTTCAATAAAGTGACCAGTAGGCTGGGCCTTTTGGAACAAGAGCATTGTGAATATTCTTTAAGTGCTGATAATCGTACATTTCTGAGCACCTACAAGTCTTTAGCCAGTGTAAACTTCTCCGTCAGCAAGTTTGCACCCAGACGCAGACGTATTGATGGAGACATAGTGTGTTGGTGTTGCAAAGCGATTCTCGACTAGGAAAGCAGGGGGTGCTGACTTTTTCTGGTGGATCTGCCTACCATTGCAGTGTCAACTACAGTTTATTTTCTTTCGCTTATAAGCACATTCCCCCTCAAGGAGCAATAGATGACAGAAAGTAAGTTTTGGTTGATCTGGAAAGTTTTTTACTAGAAGTGCATCCCATAGAATACCCCAAAAACAAACATAGCAGCCTTTTTTTTCTATGTGCCTTCTTGTGTTCAAAATCACCAAAAGACCATATTAGATAAACTGACCCTGCAACATAAAGCATCTAGTGCCCAAATGCTGCATTGACCACTGATTACATCGACTATAGAGCACGGTCCCGGTGAAATGATCTGGGGCTGATGTTAGGATGACCATTTACAGGCATAGGGTCTCTGTTGATGGAAAGTTAGAAAATCTGTTTTGACGTAGACGTATGAACTCGGTTTCAGCATTACCAGCATGGCACATCACTTTGTAGAGGTCAGACAGCTTGCCAATTGCTGCCGACAGCTTTTGAAACTTGGGATACCCCAGGAACCCACCCGATACAAACAGCAGAAACCTGATTATCATATATCCAGTCATATAAATATCTACAACGTCCTCCATAGACAGCAGACACATGATCTTCCACTTGCCCCAGGAATCCATCATGTATCCAGTCAAGTGCGTTCCATTAGGACAGGAGAGCTTTCCCCTAGCCATTCTTTAAGTAGACAACATTGATCTATATCATTCAGAGACCATCTGACCAGATTAGTGCTTGAACCTTTGGAGGAAATTGCAGAGAGATGCTCAAGAACAAATCACATGACAGATGTAGCACCAGGAAAAGACAGAGAAGGAGGACGGAAAGAAAAAAGGGTCTGAACTCGCCGAGAGCAGGAAGTGAGAGCACCACTTCCCCCTCCTACCTTCTGAGCCACAGTTGCCCCTTGGTGCCAGTGTTTGGCAGCCTTGCTTCTGTTCGTGTGTCCAGGGCAGCTGTTGCTACTATGTAGCTGACCTTCACCAGTAAGTGAGTGTGCGAATGAATGGGTGAATGACTGAATGGTAAGTTGCCTGTATTTGTATAGCGCTTTACTTAGTCCCTATGGTTGTGTGACGCGCTCTTTGGTCCGTAGACCTCGGTCTTTGGGTCGTAGACTTTGGGTCGGCCTCTCCAATCTCTGGAGGTGGTTAAAAAGCTCATCAGTGGGAGTGGACAGGATTCACCTGGTGTTCCTTAAGACTGTAGATGTCGTGGGTTCTGTCAGTTGATGGCTAAATTGAACCATTAGCTCCAGAACATCCGGGACCAGTCATGAATCTTGTTCAGGGTCACTTTTTACTAAAGATCAAGATCAGGACCTTCTTGGTGCCAGCTAGCAGAACCTGGTTCCTCCATGGATGTTGTTCACGATGTCCATGATGTTTGGTTTGAAACAGACTGGACTGATTCTGTTTTGGTTCTCCTCCTGACAGAGAGTCCAATGGAGGAGGTGGAGGTCCCAGACCGAGAAGAGTTTGTCCTTCTTCCTTTTAGGACAACAGCAGCTGGCCTGCCTCAACAAGCCAGAGTGGTTTGGATCCACACGGACAAACCCAACACGGTGCACGAGTACCAGAGCAATCAGAACCAGTCAGGCACACAGAACCAGGAGTATATGGACCGGACGGAGATGAATCCTGATGCTCTGGTGACTGGAGACCTCAGCCTGACTCTGAAAGATCCCCGACTGGAAGACAGCGGCGTCTACATCTGTACCGTCTACAACACTACTCGGAAGATACTGAAACGGAAAGTACTGACGCTCACCGTGAAAGGTTGGTACTGAGAAAACTGAGGTCAGTGAATGCAACACTGATGTCACTGCATATCAGGGTACAGTAAAAGCATCACAGAGGTTCAGGAGCATATCTGCTGGTTTAACTCATGTTCTGCTCTGTTCTCAGTCCACCAGGTCGAAAAGGTGACTGTAGAGGAGGGGAGGCGGCGGGTTGTTCTTCCCTTTAAGGCAACGCGCCGCCTGCTGTCTGAGGACATCACTGTGGAATGGAAACTCTCTGATATGGAGGATAAGGTGCTCTACAGTTACCATGGAGGCGTTCCCACACCATCTCAGGACCCGGTTAGAGACCACGCAGAGATGAATGGAGACCTGACAACTGGAGACCTCAGTCTGACAATCAAGGACATCCATCTAAATGATGGTGTTTATACCTGCACAATCTATGATAAAGAAAGAAAGACCCTGCAGCAGAAAGTGGTGGTGCTCATAGTCAGAGGTCAGTAAACAACTGCTGTTCTTCCTCAATAGAAACTAGATTTATTTTTCTGGACTCCTGACTTTCTGTTTGACCCTCAGCTTTACAGACAGAAATTGTGGCGATCCTGAAGGGAGAACCATCTGTGTCTCTTCCTTGTAAAATGCAACCTCCACTGGACGAGGACACCCGGGTAGAGTGGACCCACCCTGACTCCAAACATACCAAGGTCATCACCTTTGACAATGGAGGAATTCAGACATCCAAGCAGGACAAGGTCTACTGTAGACGAACAGAGATGGATAAAGATCTGCTGGGATCTGGAGACCTCAGTTTGGTACTGAAACATCCAGGTGTTAAAGACAACGGCCTCTATGTATGCACCGTCTACAGTGGGGAAGAGACAAAGCTGAAGAAAATGGTGACGCTCACCGTCAAAGGTCAGTAGATTCAACAGAGACAAGGTGGAACCCAAATAGCTCAGAGGTATAACAAGCTGCTATCAGGTTCTCATGTATCTAATGATTAATGTTCTAATGACATAGACCTAATACTGGTGCCACTCACCAGAACAGTTGAAACAAAACTTTTCCAGTAGAATCGCACTTACCCCAGGGACCAGGGTGAAGGTTCTAAACTTAGCTATCAGCTGTAGCTTCAGTCACATGATGAATGCATGTTCTTCAGTCTAAGATGTTCCCTCTGGTTTATCTACAGAACCTCCGGATTCCAGCTTCAAAGATCGGCTATCGATTCGCAAGACAATAACGACATCAGACAATTCCTCTCCTGAGTAAATGTCTTCCTGTTATTTCATCTGATCGGTTTTTATTACCAAATATGTGATAAGTGTTCTGATCTGAGTTGGCTGACATGTTTGTTCCCTGAGCCTCCTCATGGAACTGAGAGGCTCCATCTAGGAGACCCAGCAGTCAGGAACCAGAACTAACACACATTCTGCATTCTGCAAACCAAAGTTTATTAATATATTTTTAATCGCTGCATCGGGGGCGGTGGTCGGCTTGATTTGATTTGATTTGAAGTGTTGAACACTAACCAGTTGGACCTGTCAGACCAGTTGGAGCAGAATGGATGTTTATCAGCATAATGGGAACCATGGATCTGTCCAGTGACTGCCTTGCTAATGGGTCCTGGAGGTCCAGTGGGTCTGAACTAATGAAATGGTTTCTGAGAGAGAACCAGGTCATTGTTAGAGATACTGGGTCTATGTTCAGAAAGTCTTCTGGTCCACACCAAGCAGACATTGAAAAGAATCCGGACCTGAAGGTAGTTGATCCAGGAAGGCCTCACACTCTCCAAAGCCAACAAGATGCCTCCTGGTTGAGGTTCATGACTTGCTGCCTGGTTCCTGTCAGAACGAACCTGCAGATTGATCCATGCCTCTGAAGAACATCTCGCCCCAGCAGCATAACCACAGCTGGAGGCAGCAAGATCAGAACTTAGAGAGTTGAAGAATCAAAACATTCCCTGAAAAACTGTCCCCAGTTTGGACACCTTTGTCTTAGATTTGTTGGGTCATGTTAAAGGAAGACATGAACCTCTTTCAGATTGTTCTGTACCGTCTGACAGAAGATCTGTTCTTGGATCAGTTTGAACCAAACCGAGCCAGAACGTAAGTCCTAGAGGTTCTTCTCATCATGACAGAATCTCTGACATGAAGGGACCACAGGAGACCAAAGACCTAAAGGTCTGACTTAACACGACGTGACTGACCTGAACCTTTGGACCTTGGTAAGAATGGAGGTTTCTTCTGGTAGGTCCATACAGATAAACTAGAGATGTCTTCAGCCTGACAGCAGATCTATCAGCTAGGATGGTCATCAACCAAAGGTTCTGAGGTGTCACATCATTTCCTCCAGCTTCTGTCTGGAGAACCTTTTTCAGTCTGATGGATCCCAGAAAGAAATGATCTTCATCATGTTTTTATTCTACAATATCAAAACGTTTCATCTGTTCATTATTGGGATGAAGATGTCTTCATCGTCGGGTTGTCTTCATCATTCTCTGGCTCAGGAGTTATGAGTTAGGCTTGTAATCGGAGGGTTGCCGGTTTGAGCCCCAGCCTGACTTTCACGGTCATTGTGTCCTTGGGCAAGTCACTTCACCCATTGCCTACTGGTTTTTGTCAGAGGGCCTGGTGGAGCCTGACTTTGGCAGCCTCGTCTCAGTGAGTGTGTCCCATCACCAGTGTTTGAATGTGTGAATGAATGATGTCTATGATGCATAATATGGACCCGTGTCTGCAATAAAGTTATATATAATGACTGAATGTAGAGTAAAGCACTTTGGGGTTCATAGGGACTAAATAAAGCGCTATAAAAGTTTAGGCCATCTACCATCTGAACACAGTCCAGGTTGGATCCACTCCTCTCTGATTGAACATCTCTGTTTCAGGAACATCCCACTGAATCTGGATTCGTCGCTTAATTAGTCCTGACCTCTGAATGACCCCCAGGGATTTTCTGCAGGATCGAGTTCTAGATGTTTCCAGAACATGTTTGGTACCAGGAAAACGAGGCCTCATCAGCTTCTGGATCATTTACATCCAGAACCTCTGGTGTCAGAACCTCCTCACAGAGCTGCATCTCCACCCTGGGACCATCATAGTAGAACTTCACTGACCATCTTATTTACTTCTGGTGTTCTTCTGGGATGGTGACCTTCTCTCTACACCTATCTTCCATGAAGGCTGGACCAATGACCTTCTGAACTGAACAAGAAACGGGTCCAGGTCTTCATATGCCACCGTTACAGAGAGCATCTGTAGCTACCTTTTGATCCCACAGAGTGTCTCCGGGTTATTGGTTGTCCATCTTGTCTGCTAATGTTGCCGACAGTGAAGTTTTTATCTTTTTTATAAGCGCTTAGCTTCTTTACATGAGAACTGGTTCTGATGTTTGGGTGTCGGTGTAATATATTATTATAGTATACAATAAAACCATCTCTAGTAAAAAGAAGTCTCCGTGGAGAAACAATCCACTGGTATGTAATGACAAAAGGGAGTGCAGACGCGCTGAGGGAAAATAGCAAAAAACTCGACTCGTGGTTCATTAGGAGATATGTAAAGAGGGACTGAACAAGTATCAAGTATCAAGTAACGTTAATGGGTGCAACGGAATCATAATTTTCTGAGATTATTCATAGAAACCACAATAATGCTAGAACATTATTTGCTATAGTGGAGACACTAACTACTCCTCCAGTAACAGTAGCCCCAGAACTAAACTCCACCAGGGCCTGTAAAGAATTTGCCAGCTTCTTTACTGGAAAGATCTTGAACATCAGAAGGTCAAACAGTACATCAGTTCTAACCCCAATACCAAAATTGAGCCCAATTAACACCCATGCAGAGAAAATAACTCACTTCCAAACAATAAATCAAACAAGCTTTGATGAAATTATTGACAAACTAAACTCTGCCACCTGCTGCTTAGATATCTTGCCTAATTTTTTTCTAAAAAAGGTCCTCCCAGCCATCAGAGAACATCTGATCAAAATAGTTAACTCCTCCCTCCTATCAGGTGTTTTCCCCAAAGCCTTAAAAACAGCAGTTATCAAACCAAAACGAAAGAAGAAGAAACTAGACAGCCCGTTGATGCAAAACTACAGAACAATCTCTAATCTCCCATTTATCTGTAAAATTATTGAAAAAGCTGTGTTCCAACAATTAAATAGCTTCCTAACAATGAACAACTGCTTTTATATTTATCAGTCTGGTTTTCGTAGGTACAACAGTACAGAGACAGCCCTCGTCAAAGTTTTCACTGATATCCAATCAAATACTGACCGTGGTAAAACCACAGCACTGGTACTATTAGACCTCAGTGCTGCATTGGACACTGTTGATCATGATATGTTACTGGAACGTCTAGAGATCCGCGTCGGACTCTCTGGTACAGCACTAGACTGGTTCCAATCCTACCTAAAGAACAGGAACTTCTTTGTGTCGATTAGCCAGTTCTCATCACAAAACACAGAAATCGCATGCAGGGTCCCCCAAGGGCTCCATCCTAGGGCCCCTCCTATTTAGCATGTAAATGCTCCCACTAAGTCAGCTTATAACCAAGAAGAATGTTAACTACCACAACTATGCTGATGACACTCAGCTTTATATCTCAATGTCACCAGGTGATGATGAACCCGTCCAAATCCTCAATAAATGCATTGAGCAAATTAACAGCTGGATGTCCCATAATTTCCTCCAACTGAACAAAAACAAAACTGAAATTCTTATCTTTGGACCCAAAAAAGATCGACTACATTTCAGTGATTAGCTTAAACAGGCCCAACTAGAAACTACCAACCAGAAATCTAGGTGTAATAATGGACTCCAGGGTCACATAAAGGCAATAACAAGGTCAGCTTTCTATCAGCTGAGGAACATTTCTAGGATTAAAGAAATGATGTCACAAGGAGACCAAGAAAAACTCATCCACGCATTTATGATTACTGTAACAGTATCTTCACAGGTCTACCTAAAAAATCAATCAGACAGCTGCAGCTGATCCAGAAAGCTGCTGCTCATGTTCTCACTAGAACCAGGAAAGTAGAAAACATCACCCCAGTTGTAAAGTCCTTCCTCTGGCTCCCTGTAGCTCAGAGAATAAACTTCTAAATACTCCTACTAGTTTATAAATCATTGAATGGGTTAGCACCAGAGTATATTAGAGATCTGCTATCATGGTACAAACCATCCAGACCAATCAGGTCCTCCATCTCTAGTTTACTGATCGTCCCTAGAACCAGAACCAAACATGGAGAAGCAGCTTTTAGTTTCTATAATCCTCATATCTGAACAAACTACCAGGAGAAGCAAAGCTGCAGAGACACTGAACTCTTTAAATTAAATCTAAAATTAAAACTGACCTAATTAGACTCGCTTATGAGTAACTGTTGACTTGCTTGTTTGTAATTGTCACATAATTTATTGTCTAAATTACTGTAAATGCTTTCTCCTGTTTAAAACTGTGAGCTTTCTTCAGCAAGATCAGTTAATGAACTAATCCTGTGTTTTTTACTTATTTGTCCCTACATTGTATTTTCTTGATTATTTTCTTATTGTAACTGATCATTTGTATTCTAATGATGTAAAGCACCTTGAATTGCCCTGTGTTGAAAATGTGCTATAAAAACAGAATTGCCTTGCCTATATATATATATATATATATATATATATATATATATATATATATATATATATATATATATATAGTATAGTGTCTTAATATGAAGTTTAATGTATTTTCAAACATGATTACTATGCAATAAAGATCAAAGTTCAGTAAAATATCCTTTAAACTATTTTACAGTCCAATCCAGCTGTGTGGAGCTGATTGGCTGAAGGCAGGGGCGTAGCACCAATTTCTGGGCCCTGTACATTCTATATATCAGTGGGCCCCATGAGGCACATGAGAAAAAAAAGATACATTTAAAAAAAATTAAAAAGTATATTTATGCAACAATCCGATCTGATTGTGTTGACGTGTATTTCTGTCATTGATTGATGCATTTTGCCTTCTTGTTCTCATATGCTTAACACAATAATTTATATATCGTCTCATGGTTATTAGCTAGCAAATGTCCCTACTAGCAGGCTAATTCCATTGGCTAACATAGCCTAATACAACTCAACACTGATGATTCGTTTCTATGAAGTCAACAATAAACTGTTGTTAGCCGGCCCATAGTTTGGTTGTTTTTATGCTTACAGCCACAAAGTTTGGTTGGTAACGAGCTAAGCTATAGACTTCCCACATGTAGGCTAAACACGTTAAATTTAACAAGCAAAGTAGTTCACCTCTCATAAAGAGGTCTCCACTTTTTCTGCATTCTTTCTGATTTGATAGGCTGATTTGTTCTGTTTGGGCAGCATGATGACTTGCATCAAGGCTAATCTAATCTTGCTGGTCTGGGCTACGGAGTTGCCATTTATCTCCAATAGAAAGTAGCTGAATTTGACCCAGAGAGTCACTAGAAGTTGCTAGATGACACCACATGCTAATTCACATGTTAATGACGTCATTGCGTCATACTGACATGAAACATCATCAATAATGTGGCGGTCTTCATTTTCTCCTCCAACATTCAATACAAATCAAACCAGTGTGCAATAAAACCAGCGTATGCAGACATCTCCCAACAAAAACTCCCGTAGAACAGAAATCATTTAGATCATTCCATTACTGCAGGACACTGTGGTTACAGATTAACTGGGGTCTCTTATCTGCAGGTAATATAGGCAACAATTTAAGAGAAAGTAGCTAAGGTTTGTCAGAGGTGTCGCTAGAATCTGTTGCTTTTTTGGGGGAAAGAGTTGCTGGCTCACTGCTGGGCTGACTGATATTAAAGTTCAGGTCCACTTTCCACCTTATTAGTCACCAGATTCTGAACCCGAAACAGGTGAGGTGCTTACTGAACACATATCGTTTTGGTTTTATCTGCAGCACTGACTGTAAAATGCTTCCACACAGAACTTGAGCAAGTTTTTTGGCAGGTGGAGGACCAAGAGATGGCTCAGCAGCAGACACACTCTTTTCTATTTGGTTCCCCAAATCCATGTGGGGAGTTTCAGCTAAGTTAATAAGTGACGGAAACCTAAGCTAAGGTTGATTAGCCAACAGCAGGTTTCAGTTTCTATGCTCCTAATATCTGGAACAAACTACCAGGAGAATACAAAGCTGCAGAGACACTGAACTCCTTTAAATCTAAAATCAAAACTTACCTATTTAGACTAGTTATAAGTAACTGATCCTATTATTGCTTTTTACTTGCTTTTTTTAAATTGTCATACAAATTATTGTCTTAATTATTGTTTTATTGTAAATGCTTTCTTATATTTTAATCTTCAAAGTTATTTATTCTCTCTTTTCTGTGTTCTAATTTTAATCATGTAAAGCACCTTGAATTGCCAAATAAAATTGCCTTGTTTTGCCTATAGAGCTCCGGAAGTCATGTGACTCTCAGAGCGTTGGGTGACGCTGGCAGCCAGGAACGTAATCAGAATCAATGGCGCCAGCTGGGATTTTACTCTGAGTTGATTTCCCATTTTAAAATGGAAGATACCAGGAAATTGAAAAGATCAAACTTCTCCAACCCTTACCATGCCCCTGTGATACTTTTTTAAAACTTTAGAAGCTGTCAGAGCGGACGTTTTACCAGACTTGAGATACTAAATATTATTTCCTGATCAATTTTCCCTCATCCTACTGTGAAGCATCGCTTAAAGCAAAATAAAAGACTGGAGGGATAAAAATGGACACAATCTGGGTTTGTAAGATCCACATCTGGAATCTTCCTGCAAAGCACTGCACACTGTGTGGGTAAGTGGAAACTTGTCCTCATTTTAGATTCTATGAGCAACAAGCAGCTAGGTCTCTGTCAGTATCTGACTATTAATCAAACTCATTGCTTCAAAAAAATTAATTACTCCATAGTTTTTTCCTCGTTATGATCAAAGACATGTAAACAGTAGCATCCAGAAATGACAAAGATAATTATTCTGTAAAGTTTTACGAGATGTTTACTTGTTAAGTGAGCAACAAGACAGAAGAATCCACCACAAGATAACCGTAGGAAGTCCACTAAGAAGTTTAATAAAATCATGTAAAATAAATATTACATAAAGGTGAGAAAACGTTGGTTTATGTACCTGATATGAAGTGGTCGCCACATAAGCAGAAGACTTTGCCAAATGTGTCCCATAGCTTCATTTTAGCCGATTTCTAGCTTGTTTCATTACAATAATTCAACGTGGATCCTTGTGAATCCATTATCCCGTCCACATCTGTTGCAGCATCCTGGGGCACAGCAGGTATCCACCATATTTACTGTTTGGGTTAGCTGCATATAACTGTAGCTATAATATATAATTCCCTGCCACTATGGCGCTGATTCGATTTGAACTATAAAACAGAAAAATACAACAACACAATCACTAAAAGGCAAGCTGAAAGTTACAGTTTCAACATAAAATGTAAAATGCAATCGTAAACGAATTAAATACAGAAGAAACTCGTCCTACTTACAGACAATGACGTTATAGGCTTAACCGTAAGGAAAGTCGATGTGACTTTTGACAGATAAAATGTGTTTAACGTGGTTTACTTGTAATACTAACTGTCACCACTAGATGACCTCATTCAAATACTTTCAAACCAAAATGACACACACCATTTTCCCGCGTTCCAGATGCTGCAGCCGGTATCTACCCCCCTCTCTCTCCTGTTGCTCGCCGGCCTTTCAGCTTAAATGTCGTCCATTTCTGTTAAGCACTTTCAATCTCATTACAATGACTTACCAAGCATCATTTTTTATTTTAAAGTGGTGGGAATGGGCTTCCATAGATAAGCACAATGGGGTCCTTTAACTGAAAAAACCCTATATTAATGTAGGGAATGTACTTCCTGGTTCCCAACTGTCTAATTTTGGACCAAGTTTCACATTATTTTGTACATTTTTTATTAAACAATCAAATCAAAAAAATATGAGAGTGAGAGCAGCTTTATTCAGAGGTTTTTAGATACCAGTTAATCAGAGCAGAGAGGAGAACAGAAGGAGACAGTTCAGTTTATAATCCGATTAAAACAACCTGAAAAAGGAAACCAGTTAATACTGGTGAACTGGTTCAACATAAAGGTGAATTGGGAAAAAAATAACTGGTATTTATAGTAAAAGGGTCGGTTTTCCTGCTTTATAAAACATGTCTTCCAGTTTTTAATATTCAGTCTGACTGAGGAAACTGGTCCCAGTTAGAGGACTGGGATTAGAAGGATCTAAACCTGACCAATAACAACACAGCCAGAAGATGAGTAGAACCATCCGACCCGGTTCTATGGATTCATGGTTCCTTTATTGGAGCAGAAGTCTAGATGATCTTAGCACATTCCTCTCACTAGGATCATCTCTGATATAGAACCTGATGGTTCGGGTCCATCGACGCCTCTACCATCAGAAGTCGTGCTCCGTGGTGACGCCATCCGGCCCTGCAAGCTGCCTGGTCTCCATGGAGACAGTAGGGTGGGATCCTGTGGGCGGAGCCATGAGAGGTCAGGTGGAAAGTATCAGAGAGAAATCAGGTGGAGGGCTGGATATCTACCTGAGTTCCTGCTGCAGCACATCAACACCAGGAAGACGCTGCAGACGCAGTACGGACAGATGACCAGCAGGTGGCAGAGGAGGTGCACCACTGAGATACAGGAAGGAGGAGGAAGAGGAGTGGAAGATGAAGGAGCAGGAGGAGGAGGAGTGGAAGAGGGTGGAGTAGAAGAAGAACCTGCAGGGTGGGTTTTAGCTGAGACCAGAGGAGGACGAGGAGGTGTGATGTTGTGAGGAAGAGGAGGAGGAGCTGCAGGCAGAGGAAGAAGGAAGGTTCATCAGTGTCTGCTTCACTCTGGAAACAGGAAGTGATGTCACTGTCCTCACCTGTGACCCTGAGGAAGCTGTGAGGAGACTTGCCAAACCTGTCGGTGGAGCACAAGTAGGATCCTTCATCAGCCAGTTGGACCTCCCTAAGGACCAGTTCTGGTCCAGATCCCAGGCGGCGTCCACCCACGAAGAAGAAAGCCTCGACGATGTCACCATTACTGCGTCTGCAGCGCAGCGTGACATCACATCCTGATCTGATGGGGAGCGCTGGGATCTCCAGGATTAGACCTTTACCTGGGAGATGAGTTGGTCTTCAGTCAGGGCTGGAGTAGGTCACCGTCTAACACCTAAAATATAACGTCTATCCATCCATCCATCCATCCATCCATCCATCTTCTTCCACTTATCCGGGGTCGGGTTGTGAGGGCAGCAGATTAAGCAAAGAGACCCAGACTTCCTTCTCCCCGGCTACTTGGGCCAGCTCCTCGGGAGGAATCCTGAGGCGTTCCCAGGCCAGCTGGGAGACATAATCCCTCCAGTGAGTCCTGGGTCTTCCCCTGGGTCTCCTCCCGGTGGGACGTGCCCAGAACACCTCATCAGGGAGGCGTCCAGGAGGCATCCTGATCAGATGCCTGAGCCTCCTCAACTGGCTCCTCTCGATGTGGAGGAGCAGCGGCTCTACTCTGAGCCCCCCTCCAGATGACTGAGCTTCCGTGATCTCGTTCTTTCGGTCACCACCCAGAGTTCGTGACCATAGATGAGGGTAGGAACGTAGATCGACCGGTAAATTGAGAGCTTTGCCTTTCGGTTCAGCTCTCTCTTCACCACCACATAACTGCAGACGCCTTACCAATCCGTTCATCGTAGTGAATCCTTACCAATCCTCCAGTACGCAGTGAAAAAAGGGAGTGCCGTCAGGCCGAAAGTAAATGGAGGAAAACTGAACTCCAGGTTCACTATGAGATCTACAAAAACAAGCTGAACAAATATAACTTAACTTTGAAAACTGCAAGGGAATCATTCTTCTCTGTAATCATTAACAGAAACATTAATAACACTCAGACTTTATTCGCAACAGTTGAAAGACTAACCAATCTTCCAGTGACAGCAGCTCCTGAGCTACACTCCACCAGGGCCTGTACTGAATTTGCCAACTTCTTCACTGAAAAGATTCTAGAAATTAGAAGATCAATCTGTAAAGCAGCAACCAACCCACCAACATTATCATTCCCACTTTAAAATAATGCAGATAAAATGTCTGATTTCAAAAAACTGAATCAATCACATCTTGATAAAATTATTAAACAGCTAAACTCCTCCTCTTGCTGCCTCAATATCTTACCCACAGCTTTTTTAAAGAAAGTTCTCCCTGTCGTTAAGTCGGCTCTGATGCAAATAGTTAACACATCCCTCCAGTCAGGTGTTTTCCCCCAGGCCCTCAAACAGCAGTTATCAAACCCCTATTAAAGAAAAACAACCTAGATAATGAATTGATGCAAAATTAGAGGCCAATCTCTAATCTCCCATTCATCAGTAAGATTATTGAAAAAGCTGTATCTCAACAGTTGAACACATTCCTGACAATGAACGACTCCTTAGATCATTTTCAATCTGGTTTCCGTGCCCATCACAGCACTGAGACTGTCCTAGTCAAAGTTTTTTTCAATTACATCCGCATAAATACAGACAGCGGGAGAACCACAGTTCTGGTTCTGTTGGACGTCAGTGCAGCGTTTGACACTGTTGATCATAAAATATTACTGGAACGATTAGAGAGCTGGATCGGACTCACTGTTACAGAACTTCAATGGTTCGAATCTTACCTCAAAAATAGGAAGTTCTTTGTGTCCATCGGAAATTTCTCATCAGAACAAACAGAAATCACATGTGGGGTGCCCCAGGGCTCCATCCTGGGACCCCACCTATTCAATATTTATATGCTCCCACTAACCAAGATTATAGCTACCAATCAGATAAATTACCATAACTATGCAGATGACACACAGCTATATATTACATTGTCACCAGGTGACTTTGATTCTATCCAGACCTTAAATGAATGCATTGAACAAATCAATGAATGGATGTCCCGTAACTTTCTCCAGCTAAACAGAAACAAAACAGAAGTAATTATTTTTGGACCTAAGTAGGAACAATCCAGAATCAGCACACAGCTTCAGCTAATACAACTAAAAACGACTCATCAGGCTCGTAATCTAGGTGTAATAATGGACTCAGACATGAACCTCCAGGGTCACATAAAGGCAATAACAAGGTCAGCTTTCTATCACCTGAAGAACATTTCTAGGATAAAAGTGAAACCATGAAAAACTGATCCATGTATTTATCTTTAGTCGGATTGATTACTGCAACAGCATCCTCACAGGTCTACCTAAAAAGTCACTCAGACAGCTGCAGCTGATCCAGAACGCTGCTGCTCGTGTTCTCAGTAGAACCAGGAAAGTAGAACACATCACCCCAGTTCTAAAATCCTTCCTCTGGCTCCCTGTAGCTCAGAGAATAGACTTCTAAATACTCCTACTAGTTTATAAATCACTGAACCGTTTAGAACCAAAGTATGTTGAAGATCTGTTGTCACTATATCAACCCAGCAGACCAATCAGGTCCTCCATCACTAGTTTACTAAACATTCCTAGAATTAGAACTAAACAGAGAAAGGCAGCTTTCAGCTTCTATGCTCCACAAATGTGGAACAAACTTCCAGAAGAATTCAAAAATTTAATCTATATTGCATAAATTTGTTGCTTACATCATCTTTTCTCATTGATTGATTGTGTCTATCTGTTAAACCTATAGACTTCTGTTTTACTCTAATCATGCTTCTGTAAACATGTATTTAGTATCATTACCACTGAATCATGTAAAGCACCTTGAATTGCCTTATGTTGAAAGTGTGCTATAGAAATAAAATTGCCTTGCCTTGCCTATCGATCTCCCGCTCCATTTTTCCCTCATTCGTGAACAAGACCCCCAGATACCTAAACTCCCCCACTTGAGGAAGGACCTCATCCCCGACCCGGAGGACGCACTCTACCCTTTTCCGGCTAAAGACCATGGTCTCTGATTTGGAGGTGCTGATCCTCATCCCAGCCGCTTCACACTAGGCCGCGAACCGCTCCAACGAGATCTGTAGATCACGTTCAGATGAAGCCAACAGGAGCACATCATCTGTGAAAAGCAGAGACCCGATCCTGAGGCCACCAAAACGGATCGCCTCAACACCTTGGCTGCGCCTAGAAATCCTGTCCATAAACGTTATGAACAGGATCGGTGACAAAGGGAAACCTTGGTGGAGTCCAACTCTCACTGGAAACGAGTCCGACATACTGCCGGCAATGAGAACCAGACTCTGACACCGTTCATATAGTGACCTAACAGCCCGTATCAAAGGGCCTGGTACCCCATATTCCCGGAGTTCCCCCCATAGGATTCCCTGAGGGACACGGTCGAACGCCTTCTCCAAGTCCACAAAGCACATGTAGACCGGTTGGACGAACTCCCACGCACCCTCCAGGACCCTGCTGAGGGTGTAGAGCTGGTCCAGTGTTCCAGGGCCAGGACCAGAACCGCATTTTTCCTCCTGGATCCGAGTTTGGACTATCTGTCAGACCCTCCTCTCAAGAACCCAGGGAGGCTCAGAAGTGTGATCCCCCTATAGTTGGAACACACTCTATGATCACCCTTTTTAAAGAGGGGAACCACCACCCCGGTCTGCCAATCCAAGGGAACTGCCCCGATACCGCAGAGCCGCATTAACCAACACGGCCCCACAACATCAAGAGCCTTGAGGAACTCCGGTCGAATCTCATCTACCCCCGTAGCCTTACCACCGAGGAGCTTTTTAACAACCTCGGTGACTTCAGCACCAGAGATTGGAGAACCGCCCCAAAGTCCCCAGACTCTGCTTCCAAACAGGAAGGCGTGTTTGGGGGGTTGAGGAGGTCTTCAAAGTATGCCACCCACCAACCCAACATGGCCCGTGCTGAGGTCAACAGCACACCACCCCCACTGTAAGCAGTGGGGGTGGTGTGACGCCGCATGGTGGACCAGAATCGCGTCAAAGCCATACAGAAGTCATTCTCCATGGTCTCTCCTCCCACGCCTGAGTTTTTGCCTCAGCGACCATCCAAGCCGCACTCCGATTGACCTGCCGGTACCTATAAATTTTTCCAAATATTAATGTCTAACAACTAACATCTAATGTCAAACTTCTAACATCTAACGTCTAACACCTAAAATCGAACGTCTAACATCTAATGTCTAACATCTAATGTCTAACGCCTAACGTCTAACATCTAACGTCAAACATCTAACGTCTGACGTCTAATGTCTAACATGTAACGTCTGACGTCTAATGTCTAACATATGATGTGTAATGTCTATCGTATAGCGTCTGAAGTCTAACATCTAACAGCGTCAGGTTTAAAACTCAGGTCCCTGGAGGAACTCAGGAGATCTGTACATTGACCTTCATCTTAACTTTAAAGAGCTATCAGGTTCTACTAGGTTGTACCAGGAACTGGGTCCAAATGGACTGGTTCACCTGAAGGATGCCAGACTGATAGATGATTAGCCTGACAACAAAGACAGCGAGACACGGAGTCCATCTGAAGACATCTCCTCACCTAATACTGTGATGCTGAGATTATCACTCCTCTGTCCAGAAGACGTTTCACACCAGAAATCCGCAGCAGACGGTCCAGAGAGATCCAGAAGACAGTAAGGACCAGAACTAGGACCAGCTGGTCCACAGTCTTCAGCAGGTCCTCCCCTGGTCCTCTTTACTGTCCATCCTTCAGCTGTCTGTCCATCCTCAACACAGCTCAGAGACACTGAGGAACCTCCAGTAAAAAACTGCTGAAGGTTTGGACGGATGTCCAGAGACACTGGAGGACAGATGGACAGAGATCAGAGACACTGGCGGACTTAAAATATGATATACTGGAGGACGGATGGACAGAGTAAAACATCTTAGCCTGACAGGTAGCTGCCAGTTTTCTTTCTGGAGCAGCTGCTTGAACTCACCTGGAAACACAGGAAGTCCAGACAGCATCACCATGGAGACACCTGTAGATCACCATGGAGATAAAAAGACTTATCACTGTGTCAGCAGGTGAGACAAACCTGGACATCACAGAGACGAGACTCAACTCTGAGACCAAAGTTAAAAAGAATTGGAACTTGAATTGTACTTTTGCTCAGAGACTCTAGATGTAGACTTATGGTCAGTGTTGGGTCAGTCCAGAAAATATAAAGAATGAATAAACATTAAATGGACTCAGTCTCCCAGAATCATCCTCCAAAGTCATTGGCTGGGCCAGCTACCACCTGGTCACTCTCTCTAACCTTATTGGCTACATGAGCGCTGGCCACGGATGACACAGCAACGGCTATGAATCTTTTTCCACAACGCTCTCAAACTTGACAGAGGGAAACTCAAATCTCTCCAGATGACAGCGATTCAGCGTTCACAAGGAGAACTCTCTGTACTCCTGGTAATTTCCCCCTCTGGATTCTAGCAGCTGCTCCGATGGAGCCAAACCCAAAAACTGCACTGATTTCCTTCCTGCTTTTCCTCCTCCACACACCTTGAATCACAGCTGCTCGCTGATGAAACCTTTTTTTATCCAAAGACAACTTTTCCTCAGCACCTCATCCTTCAATTTTTCTACTAAAAACAGGAAATGTCAATTTTCTTAATTTTCTGGGTGGAGCACAGTTTTTTGTATTTAGATAATAAGGTGTGTGTTTTTGCCAGAGCTGACTGTTTTCTTTTATTGGTAAGCAAAAGCAGTGTGTTGTTTGTCATAAACCGGGAAGCTGTGTCATGTGTCGCACTAAAAGACAAAGAAGCCACCGTCATTATCTGGTGGCTAACTGGTTAGCTAAAAGCTAACTAGTTAAGTCCCCCCCCCATCCCATGCACCCTTACTATGTTGGCACATGAGGCCATTCATTTCACATATCATCATTATCATTTAGCTTAGACATTTAGACTAGATTGAATTTACTTTGTGATTGTGTGAGAATTTGAGATTAGTCTCTGTGCTTCTTTAGTGTCTTGTGTTAATTATTAGCAGGTGAGCTCTTTTACACGACGTATTAACAGTTAACGAATCGTGCAGAACAGCTCAACTTTCAGATAGACTGATAGTCTGGTTCAATAATTATATTGTTTCTCAAAATCCACAACATCAGAGACTCTAGATCTAGAGCTGGACTCCAACCATGATGAACAGAACCAGGATAGACAGAACCAGACACAGCAGATCAGAACAAAGACTGATGTCAACAGCGAGGCATGGTGGTGGAGGGATGATGATATGGGCTGGTTCAGTATTTACACAGTGAATAATGATCTCCTATGTAGGCCATGCTGCAATATGAGAACTGAAGCTCCATCCAGACTGGGTCACCAACAGAACCAGGACCCAAACCGAGCAGGGCTGGTAGAGGAGGTTCTGCTGGGTCCATCAGGGTAATAGAGGAGGTTCTGCTGGGTCCATCAGGGTAATTGAGGAGGTTCTGCTGGGTCCATTAAAGCTGACGGGCCCAGAGGTTCTGCTTTTTTAGCAACACGCTAACAAAGACCTGAACCAGGACCCTCCGGCAACAGAACCACACAACCAGAACATCTGGATCTCCACCAGCCAGAACCAGAATTCTATCTGGAACAGAACAGGTCCAGAGTTTACAGTAAATAAACTGTACCACAGAGCGGTTCTGTTTTCATTTCCCCTCAGTGGGTCGGTTCTGGTTCTCCTTCCTCCCTCAGTGATTCCCCATCTGTTGCCCTCTGCTCCTGGTTTCAGCTGGTTCTGGTTCTACTGTAAGGGCTTGGTGCGTGTTTCATTATCAGAACACATCAGATCCATTATACGACATCGGTTCTGGTGCTGAGAACTGGGAAGGACAGCAAACAGCTGCGGATCGGACCGACACCAAGAGTTCTGCAGGTTTCTACTGGAAGCTGCAGGTTCTGCAGAACATCCGGTCCCACTGTGGGCTATAGTGGATCAGCTTGGTTCTGATGGGAGGGCCAGCAGCTCTTTCCCTGTTCAGAACCAGCAGAATGACTCATTTAATGAGGACTCTGACCCAGAACCAAACCTGGTTGGATTCTGGTTTAGTTTTGGGTCAGAACACCATTAAGGTAACACCTATGTGGTTCTGTGGTCTCATTGTGACAGAACTGCTCTGAGGTCAGATGTTCTGGGTGGTTCTGACTGGGTCCACTCCAGGCTGCTCTCATTCAGACACCTTAATTCATACTGGCCCACATTGACCCGGTCCAGATCCAGAACCAACCCAGTCCAGTTATCCTAAATCAGCAGGATCCACCTGGGAAGCAGGAGACAAATGAACCAGAACCAGCACCGAGTCAGAACCAGAACTTAGTCAGAACCAGAACCAGAACTTAGTCAGAACCAGAACCATATTCCTGTTGTGAGTCCTCATGGTATCAGAGACCAGAGTCTGGTTCCTCCTTCATTGGACCAGAACCAGGAAAGTCCACCTCGATAAGGACATCTGAGATGTCCCCAATGATGGGTCAGTGACACGCAACGGGTAAAAAGGACCACGTTTGTCCAACAGAACCTCCAGAATCAGGTCTCTTCATGCCGTTCCTGTCCTTTAAGAAGTTCAGTAGCCTGTCTCTAGTGGATCTGTCCTCAGAGACATCAACATGTTTCTGAGGACAGATCAGAGACTATACATGTTCCTGAGGACGCACTGACCCTCCCATCAGACATTAGACATGGACAGATAGAAGACATTGAACTCACCGAGCAGCAGATAGCCAGAATAATACTTCATTCTGTCAGGATGAAGACAGCGTCTCCACCAGAGAGCAGAGAGACGCTCTGTCTCTACTTCCTGTCAGAGAGCTAAAGTACCTCAGAGGTGTGTCTTTCACTTCCTGTTGTCTCTCTGGACTCTAAACTCGTCTCTGATGTGCTTTCAGTTTAAACCTGATCCAGTTTATCCTTAACCAGCTGAACCTGGACCAGTTTAAACCTGGACCAGTTTAACCTGATCCAGTTTAACCTTAACCAGTTTAAACCTGGACCATTTAATCCTAGACCAGTTTAAACCTGATCCAGTTTAAATCTGGACCATTTAAACCTGGAGCAGTTTAAACCTAAACCAGTTTAACCTTAACCAGTTTAAACCTGGACCATTTAATCCTAGACCAGTTTAAACCTGATCCAGTTTAAATCTGGACCATTTAAACCTGGAGCAGTTTAAACCTAAACCAGTTTAACCTTAACCAGTTTAAACCTGGACCATTTAATCCTAGACCAGTTTAAACCTGATCCAGTTTAAATCTGGACCATTTAAACCTGGACCAGTTTAACTGAACCAGTTTAACCTGGTCCAGTTTAACCTGGACCAGTTTAACCTGATCCAGTTTAATCGATCCAGTTTAAACCTAAACCAGTTTAACCTGATCCATTTAAACCTAAACCATTTTTGACCAGTTTAGGACCATTTAACATTAAACCTGGACCAGTTTAACCTGTAACCAGTTTAAACCTAAACCAGTTTAACCTGACCAGTTTAATCTGATCCAGTTTAAACCTAAACCAGTTTAACCTGATCCATTTTAACCTTAACCATTTAAACCTGGACCAGTTTAAACCTGGACCATTTAAACCTGGACCAGTTTAACCTGTACCAGTTTAATCCTAAACCAGTTTAACCTGGACCAGTTTAACCTGATCCAGTTTAACCTGATCCAGTTTAAACCTAAACCAGTTTAACCTGATCCATTTTAACCTTAACCATTTAAACCTGGACCAGTTTAAACATGGACCATTTAAACCTGGACCAGTTTAACTTGTACCAGTTTAAACCTAAACCAGTTTAACCTGGAACAGTTTAACCTGGACCAGTTTAAACCTGGACCATTTAAACCTGGACCAGTTTAGCCCTCGACCAGTTTAACCTTATCCAGTTTAACCTGATCCAGTTTAAACCTAAACCAGTTTAACCTGATCCATTTTAACCTTAACCATTTAAACCTGGACCAGTTTAAACCTGGACTATTTAAACCTGGACCAGTTTAACCTGGACCAGTTTAAACCTAAACCAGTTTATCCTGGAACATTTTATCCTGATCCAGTTTAACCTGATCCATTTTCAACCTGATCCATTTAAACCTTTACCAGTTTTATACGATAACTGCAGAGGTACATACTTAGGGATATTAAAAGTAATACTAGGTTTTGTTATGTCTGCTGTTTCACCATGCAGGGAAGTGAAACTTTTAAATGATCCTGCTCTAATAAATAAAGAGAATCCTTAAACGACACAATGTAACTCCAATTATTCCCACTTCTGTGAAATCAAACTGTCCACTTAGGAAGCGACACTGACTGATCAGCACCACCTGCTGTTGTGTAAATAGAATAAATAACAGGTAGAAATTATAGGTGATTATCCAAACCCCCCAATAATGGAGTGGTTATGTAAATGGTAACCACAGACCTATTATCTGTTCCTCTCTGATGCTTTGGTCCCTCTGAATGCTGCCGTTGCTTTCACTGTAATGGCAGCATGAGACGGAGTCTGCAACCCATAAAAGTGGCTCAGGTAGAGCAGCTCATTCAGGATGGAGCCTCAATGAGAGCTGTGGGTAGAAGGTTGGCGCTGGAGGAGGCACTGTGGTGGAAAAGACTGTGTGTCTGAGAGGCCTTGGATGAGGATGAAACAACGTGTCAGCAGTCTTTGTACAAACGTTTATTTTACATGTGCATGGAGAGCCCATAGGGAGCTCTGCCTTACTTCACAAATCACTGGTATATATTGTTACCAGAGTTGTTTTTGCCCAGCGTTATGAAACTATAGCTTTGAGTGAGAATAAAAAGTCAACAGACATAAACTTGTTTCTCACGGATGACTCCACCACCAAACTTCTCCCTTGAACAGTGGGAATGATGAGAGATGAATAGTAAGTGGGTGGAGCCATTTATCGTCATTTTATTATGCCGTAATCTTCATACAGATACAAAACACATGTGGACACTTGATCCAACATATATTTACTGATTTAACCACACCCTATTGGATTTGTTGCTGATCGGTTCATTCCTCAGCTCTGACAGAAAAAAATACTTCATACAGGGTAGTAGCAGTTTCAGAAGTTATGAGAAGAAAACGGACACTCTGTTCTATGCATCAGAGGATAAACACATGACCAATCACAGAACAACATGGGATATGTCAGCAGGTAAACACAAGATCTGTCATGAGGTAACACGGGATGTGTCATATGAGATACCTAGCTTCCTACAGTACATGTATTAAACCAGAACAGCTAAACTATATTTTATCTACACACTGAGTAATAGAATCAAACTTATAAATGCATCAGCATAACTAATAATAACTCAGCAATAACTCAGAACAAATAAGCAATATCTTTATCTAGGGAACTGTGAGTAATTGATAACTTGCAATAAAGATTTCCATAACACTACCAGGAGACAAGCCATGACATCAGGAGACATGGAGGAGGCTATAAGAGGACAACAACCCAACAGCAGGATCGCTACCTCCACCTCTGTGCTAGGAGGAACAGGAAATGAGCTAGAACTCTCTGATGAAGAACCAGAACTGGATCCTGTTCTCTGATGATGGCAGAAACTTCCAGGGATCCTTTAGAGAAAGAACCAATGTTTAAAACACCGGACCAGGGCGACCTCTAGTGAACAAACCAATGACTGTATTTGTCCTACTTGGGGGACATTTGACCTAGACAGACATATAAAGCTGTGTCCATTTGCCCTGAGTCATGGGAATTTTGTCTGAGACACAGTTGCCAATTCCGACAGAGTATGTCCTGTCCTCTAGATAGGACTTGAACCAGTTTAGAGCAGTACCAGAGATTTCTAACCTGTGAAGAAAGATCCCATGGTCCACTGTGTCAAAGGCAGCACTCAGGTCCAGCAGAACTAAAACTGAGACTTTGCCTGCGTTGGCGTTCATGCGGATATCATTTGTCACCTTGATCAGAGCCGTCTCAGTGCTCTGGTGGGCCCTAAAGCCTGACTGTAAAGTATCAAACACATTGTTAGACAGGAGAAAGTAAGTGAGCTGTTGATATACTACTTTTTCTAGGACTTTTCCTAAGAATGGTAGGTTTGATATGGGCCGATAGTTGCTCAGTAATGTGGCATCAAGGCTGCTCTTCTTTAAAAGAGGCTTAATGACCGCAGTTTTTAAGGCATTTGGGAATGTTCCAGTCTCAAGTGAGATGTTAACTAACTGACCACGTTGTGGTAACAAGCTGCTCAGCAGAGACTTTAGAAATCAAGTGGGTACTTCATCAAGGCAGCATGTACATAAACTCAGACCAGAGATAACCTCTTCCATTGTTTTGTCACTGACAGGTGAAAAATGTGTCGGCTCAAGGTATTTATAATTATGGCATTTTTAATGCCTTGGACTTTGTCATTAACAAAAATAGCAAACTCATTGCACTTAGATGCAGAAATTAGTTCTAAGGACAGTGAAACTTGAGGATTAGTTAATCTGTTCACTGTGGCAAACAGAACACGAGAATTGTTTCTGCAGTTTGCGATTATTTCAGAGAAATAATTCTCCCTTGCTCCACGTAAAATCTGGTTAAACACACAAAGCACTTCTTTGTAAACCTCATAATGAACCTGGAGCTTTGACTTGCGCCATGTCCGTTCGGCTTTACGGCACTCCCTTTTTTGTGCCATGACCAAAACTTCATTTCTCCAAGGTGCCTTTTGCTTAGTGTTAACCATTTTAACCTTAACAGGAGCAATAGTATCCAAAACATTTACAACCCTTGAAGTGTAAGAGTCCAATAGATTGTCAACATTTGAACATGGGGGGGATTTTCAAATCTGATAAATTCCATAAACTGTGTACCTTGTTGTATTGTTTATCGTTTATCAATCTTTGAATAACTCCAGGCCCAACTGCTGGTTTGGGTGCAACAGATGGGTCACAGAAGACAGAAAAATGATCAGATAAAGCAACATAAACAACAATGACATATGATATATTAACACCTTTTGTAATGAGTAGATCTAGAGTGTGGCCTTTGTTGTGAGTCGCATCACTCACGTGTTGAGTTAAACCAAACATTTCAAGGACAGCACTAAATTCTTTGGTATGCCTATCATTGGTTACATCCACATCACATTAAAATCACCTGAAATTACTAAACAATCAAATTCTGTGCAAACAAATGTAAGTAATTCAGTAAAATCTTCAATAAAACAATTATGTGGTAGTTTGTAAATTGTGCTATAAAGTATGGAAGATTGTTTAATCTCCATTTTGAATGACACATACTCAAATGATGGAAAAAACCCAAATGACAGTTTGTGGGTCAATATATTGTCCCTGAAAATGGCACAAACACCCCCTCCCCTCACAAAATTGTAGTGAGATGGACTACACTCAATCAAAACTGTATTGCCAGTGTTTTTGTCGAGCCACGTTTCAGTTAAAAACCTAATATTCAGATTATGAAAGGAAATTAAACAATTTACTAAAAATGACTTGTTTTTTAATGATCTGACATTGAGAACAGCATGTTTAAGATTTATCTGTGTTTGAGTAGATGGAATCTTTTTGCCAGGGATATGGATTAAATGTTTTTGATTATCTAATCTAAGTGGTTTGAAAGTACTGATTATTTTAGAAGAGCACACTCCCTCTCTGGACCTCTGGTTGGTTTTGAGTTTGCTATGCATGGTAGCAACACAGAGGCCCTTAATGTCCTAGACAGCAGCAGTGGAGCTGCTGGAGGTAACAGCTGTGGGCACCGGTGGTGGGGGCCGAGCTGGGGAGACCTTGCTTGGTGAAAGAGGGGAACCATTTTAATCCCATATTGTACCAAGTTTTCAAAGTGGTTGGGAAATCTAATAGGTGACTCTGGAGATACGAACGATCCTGAAAAGTCTCTGGAAGGTGTAGATGTAGCAGTTGGGTTCCAGGACGGTGGTGGAATAGATGAGAGCGGTCCGGTGGTTGAATTATTTAATGTTGATGCAGGTGGTGCTGCAGGTGAGTTTTTTCCCCTGAGATTCAGATGCAGGTGGTGCTGCTACTGTGGCTGAATCATTTCCTGTTGATGCAGACGGTGCTGAGTTTTTCTCCAGAGATACAGTTGGTGCTGTAGCTGAGTTTTTTCCCTGTGATGCAGGGGCAGGTAATGCAGCTGCTGCCGGGTCCATTACTTTTGGCGCAGATGGTGGTGCTGTGGCTGAATCCTTTGCTGTAGATGCTGATGACATTGCTCCGACTGAGTCTGCATCCATGACTCAGCAAAATCTGTTGGGATTCCTTACATTGAAAACTTTTAACTGTTTGGAAAGTTTGGATAATTGTACTGAAATGACTTTTGTTGTAAAATTCGTTGAGATGATATTTGTTGTGAATTGGCGCTATATAAATAAAAGTGAATTGAATTGTCTTCTGAAACAGATCTGGAGGATTTACAGGAACTGTCCTACTACCCATAATCCTCCCTGCTGTCTGAATCATCAGAGACATGCTGCTGGTTCTGCTGGGTGGACCTTCCCAGAGACTAAAAACGAGACCTTAATGACGGTGGAACGTGTTTTCCAGAAAGTTTGATCCTGTAAAATGGTTGTTCTCTGTTCAGTTGATCAGAACCTGGTTCAGATCAGGCGTTAGATTTAAGGAACCTGTAGAGAATTTTAACTTTTAAGATTGTATTAAACATAGTTTGCATTAAACCCACATTTACGTACAGGAACATGTTTTTATTGCTCTGATCTTGTACGTCGTGTTTTTTATTGGCTGTAAGACTGGAGCAGAAAATCATCATCAATACCAGAAATAAAGCCTGAATGATGGAGAACTTTTCTATTTATTGATTAAGACTCTGCTGAATGTAGATGATAAATATGAAGTCATTTTAAAGGCAGTTCTGATGCCGTCTGCGAGGGAAACGTGTCGTTTATGAGGAAATGCTGCAGCTGAAGGTTTCATTCAGACCAGATTTAACCAACATGAAGCTTCAGTGAGTCCAAACCATCCAGTCATAATAAAACTAAAACTAACAGGACCGGTTCTGTTCAGACTGGGCCTGATGACACACAGGGAGGAGGGTCCTCTATGGTCCTGAGCTGACGGTTTTAGGAGGAAATATGTCTTTTATTAATATCCGATCCAATCAGATTTGGACCTCTTTATTTCATGTAGAGGTGGAGGCATTTAACTCCGATGGTGGGTCGGTTCAGAACCACTGGGAGCAGAACATTCTCCTACATTAAGATTCTGGTTTGTCTGGTTCTGTTGTTGCTAATAATCCATAGCCAGGAGGTTTAAGGAGAATGGGCCAGTACAACTGGACCAGCAGAACCAGTAGTTTTATCTGTTAGTTTATTTTCTCTGTTTATTTCTAACTTTAGCACAGAGATGTTTTTCCTCAGCGTCTGTAAAGATAAACATGTCAAAGCTTAAACTCATATATTCATGAAGGACAGATGAGGCTTTGCTTCCAAACTGAATCACAGTTATATAAACTTGGTTTAATGACAGAAACTTCTCTGTCTAGAAGAAGATCCGATTCCTAGACAGGTTATCAGTAGTCAGAGAGACCAGAACATCAGCTGATACCAAATCAGATGACCTCAGCCTTCTTTCTGTAAACAGTCTGAAAGTTCAGCCAGGTTTTATTTCAGTTTAACAGGGTATATAAGTGCATTATTGCTGCTGAGATGGGTGGGCTGGATCTCATCAGTGAAACAATGAAAATGTGGGTCATGCTTCCTAAAGACAGATCCTGCAAGAACCATGTCTGTAGCAAACAGCAATGTTCTGAATATCAAACCCTGGGGAGCTCCATAATGGAGGAAAGCTGCCTTAGACTCCTGACTGAAAGGTCTGACCTCCCCAAAGCTGTAGCTGTGGGACCACCAACGTCTTTAGCCCCTTATGAGGAAAAGCAGCATACTGTGGATAGATGGATGAACTTTTCACAAAATAATCACATTTCAGATTACACACAAAAGCCAGATGTAACTAAGTTGTAAAATATCCAAGCATCAATAAAATCCATAAAACATCCAGATGGACCCAAAGCTAAGATTAGATTTTCATGTTTTTTTTCAACAGAATAAAACGCCTTTAGTTCTGCAATATTTTTAGATATAGTTGATTCCATTCCTGAGATGCTCTGTAGACAGCAGATTTTTACAGGAAGTTTTTACAGAAAGAGCTGATCAACCAAGAAGTTCCTATTCATCCACCCTGAGAACATAAACTATTTTAGCCACCATGTTTCCTGGAAACTCTGCTAGGTTTTCTTACATCACATTTTGCTTTGAATATGAAGTTCAGAAGGTTGCAGCTCAGAAGGTCACATCTAAACTGTGAGAACGGTGAAGATTTTCCACCAACAAACAGGATGTGGTCAGCTTGACAGTAATACACCCTGCTGTTGTTACCTTCTTATATAAAGTGTAAGTGTTAAACAGAGGCTGACTGACATCAGCAATGTGAACAGAAAAGAGAAAAACTGTTTTAACCCAGTCTTAACTTAAAAAAATAAAACGTCACATGGAGCAGGTGGGACTACAGCCATTTTTCTGGAGGAACATCTGGAGGAGATCCCAGGGTGGCTGAGGAGAATGAAGGTCCAGGTTAGTGATGAGATTGTAGATCAGACAGGTGTTACATGTGAGTTCGCCTTGGTTTCTGTATGCTGGGTCTCTAGGTGGAGGTAGGGATGGTCCAGGTACAGCTGAAGCTCCAGCTGTTAAGAACCAAGACAGGTCAGAAGGTCTGTGTAGATGGATGCACAATGAGGGCTGAAGCTTCATTGGCTGGTTCAAACTCTATATGAAGCTTCATTGGCTGGTTTAAACTCTATATGAAGATTCATTGGCTGGTTTGAACTGTACATGAAGCTTCATTGGCTGGTTTAAACTCTGAAGCTTCATTGGCTGGTTTAAACTCTATATGAAGCTTCATTGGCTGGTTTAAACGCTATATGAAGCTTCATTGGCTGGTTTAAACTCTATATGAAGCTTCATTGGCTGGTTTGAACTGTACATGAAGCTTCATTGGCTGTTTTAAACTCTGAAGCTTCATTGGCTGGTTTAAACTCTATATGAAGCTTCATTGCTGTTTAACTCTACATGAAGCTTCATGGCTGTTTAAACTCTGAAGCTTCATGCGGTTTAAACTCTATATGAAGCTTCTTGGCTGGTTTAAACTCTATATGAAGCTTCATTGGCTGGTTTAAACTCTATATGAAGCTTCATTGGCTGGTTTAAACTCTATATGAAGCTTCATTGGCTGGTTTAAACTCTATATGAAGCTTCATTGGCTGGTTTAAACTCTATATGAAGCTTCATTGGCTGGTTTAAACTCTATATGAAGCTTCATTGGCTGGTTTAAACTCTATATGAAGCTTCATTGGCTGGTTTGAACTGTACATGAAGCTTCATTGGCTGTTTTAAACTCTGAAGCTTCATTGGCTGGTTTAAACTCTATATGAAGCTTCATTGGCTGGTTTAAACTCTATATGAAGCTTCATTGGCTGGTTTAAACTCTATATGAAGCTTCATTGGCTGGTTTAAACTCTATATGAAGCTTCATTGGCTGGTTTAAACTCTATATGAAGCTTCATTGGCTGGTTTAAACTCTATATGAAGCTTCATTTGCTGGTTTAAACTCTAATGAAGCTTCATTGGTTTAAACAATGAACGCTGGTTTAAACTCTATATGAACTTCAGGCTGGTTTAAACTCTAATGAAGCTTCAGGCTGGTTTAAACTCTACATGAAGCTCATTGCTGGTTTAAACTCTATATGAAGCTTCATTGGCTGGTTTAAACTCTATATGAAGCTTCATTGGCTGGTTTAAACTCTATATGAAGCTTCATTGGCTGGTTTAAACTCTACATGAAGCTTCATTGGCTGGTTTAAACTCCATATGAAGCATCATTGGCTGGTTTAAACTCTATATGAAGCTTCATTGGCTTGTTTAAATTCTATATGAAGCTTCATTGGCTGGTTTAAACTCTATATGAAGCTTCATTGGCTGGTTTAAACTCTATATGAAGCTTCATTGGCTGTTTAAAACTACTGAAAGTTCATTGGCTGGTTTAAACTCTATATGAAGCTTCATTGGCTGGTTTAAACTCTATATGAAGCTTCATTGGCTGTTTAAACTATATGAAGCTTCATTGGCTGGTTTAAACTCTATATGAAGCTTCATTGGCTGGTTTAAACTCTATATGAAGCTTCATTGGCTGGTTTAAACTCTATATGAAGCTTCATCGGCTGGTTTAAACTCTATATGAAGCTTCATTGGCTGGTTTAAACTCTATATGAAGCTTCATTGGCTG
Source organism: Apricaphanius iberus (assembly GCA_028564705.1). Taxonomy (NCBI): domain Eukaryota; kingdom Metazoa; phylum Chordata; class Actinopteri; order Cyprinodontiformes; family Aphaniidae; genus Apricaphanius; species Apricaphanius iberus. The sequence goes on from JAPXFQ010001649.1 coordinate 65,706, forward strand.
GTTTAAATTCTATATGAAGCTTCATTGGCTGGTTTAATCTATATGAAGCTTCATTGGCTGGTTTAAACTCTATATGAAGCTTCATTGGCTGGTTTAAACTCTACATGAAGCTTCATTGGCTGGTTTAAACTCTATATGAAGCTTCATTGGCTGGTTTAAACTCTATATGAAGCTTCATTGGCTGGTTTAAACTCTACATGAAGCTTCATTGGCTGGTTTAAACTCTATATGAAGCTTCATTGGCTGGTTTAAACTCTATATGAAGCATCATTGGCTGGTTTAAACTCTATATGAAGCTTCATTGGCTGGTTTAATCTATATGAAGCTTCATTGGCTGGTTTAAACTCTATATGAAGCTTCATTGGCTGGTTTAAATTCTATATGAAGCTTCATTGGCTGGTTTAATCTATATGAAGCATCATTGGCTGGTTTAAACTCTATATGAAGCTTCATTGGCTGGTTTAAACTCTATATGAAGCTTCATTGGCTGGTTTAAACTCTATATGAAGCTTCATTGGCTGGTTTAAACTCTATATGAAGCTTCATTGGCTGGTTTAAACTCCATATGAAGCTTCATTGGCTGGTTTAAACTCTATATGAAGCTTCATTGGCTGGTTTAAACTCTATATGAAGCTTCATTGGCTGGTTTAAACTCTATATGAAGCTTCATTGGCTGGTTTAAACTCTATATGAAGCTTCATTGGCTGGTTTAAACTCTATATGAAGCTTCATTGGCTGGTTTAAACTCTATATGAAGCTTCATTGGCTGGTTTAAACTCTATATGAAGCTTCATTGGCTGGTTTAAACTCTGAAGCTTCATTGGCTGGTTTAAACTCTATATGAAGCTTCATTGGCTGGTTTAAACTCTATATGAAGCTTCATTGGCTGGTTTAAACTCTGAAGCTTCATTGGCTGGTTTAAACTCTATATGAAGCTTCATTGGCTGGTTTAAACTCTATATGAAGCTTCATTGGCTGGTTTAAACTCTATATGAAGCTTCATTGGCTGGTTTAAACTCTATATGAAGCTTCATTGGCTGGTTTAAACTCTATATGAAGCTTCATTGGCTGGTTTAAACTCTATATGAAGCTTCATTGGCTGGTTTAAACTCTATATGAAGCTTCATTGGCTGGTTTAAACTCTATATGAAGCATCATTGGCTGGTTTAAACTCTATATGAAGCCTTCATTGGCTGGTTTAAACTCTATATGAAGCTTCATTGGCTGGTTTAAACTCTAATGAAGCTTCATTGGCTGGTTTAAACTCTATATGAAGCTTAGCTGTTAACTATGAATCATTGGCTGGTTTAAACTCTATATGAAGCTTCATTGGCTGGTTTAAACTCCATATGAAGCTTCATTGGCTGAACTTGCTGTTTAAACTCTAATGAAGCTTCATTGGCTGTTTAAACTCTATATGAAGCTTCATTGGCTGGTTTAAACTCTATATGAAGCTTCATCGCTGGTTTAAACTCTATATGAAGCTTCATTGGCTGGTTTAAACTCTATATGAAGCTTCATCGGCTGGTTTAAACTCTATGAAGCATCATTGCTTTTAATCTATATGAAGCTTCATTGGCTGGTTTAAACTCTATATGAAGCTTCATTGGCTGGTTTAAACTCTATATGAAGCTTCATTGGCTGGTTTAAACTCTATATGAAGCTTCATTGGCTGGTTTAAACTCTATATGAAGCTTCATTGGCTGGTTTAAACTCTATATGAAGCTTCATTGGCTGGTTTAAACTCTATATGAAGCTTCATTGGCTGGTTTAAACTCTATATGAAGCTTCATTGGCTGGTTTAAACTCTACATGAAGCTTCATTGGCTGGTTTAAACTCTATATGAAGCTTCATTGGCTGGTTTAAACTCTATATGAAGCTTCATTGGCTGGTTTAAACTCTATATGAAGCTTCATTGGCTGGTTTAAACTCTATATGAAGCTTCATTGGCTGGTTTAAACTCTATATGAAGCTTCATTGGCTGGTTTAAACTCTATATGAAGCTTCATTGGCTGGTTTAAACTCTATATGAAGCTTCATTGGCTGGTTTAAACTCTATATGAAGCTTCATTGGCTGGTTTAAACTCTACATGAAGCTTCATTGGCTGGTTTAAACTCTATATGAAGCTTCATCGGCTGGTTTAAACTCTATATGAAGCTTCATTGGCTGGTTTAAACTCTACATGAAGCTTCATCGGCTGGTTTAAACTCTATATGAAGCTTCATTGGCTGGTTTAAACTCTACATGAAGCTTCATTGGCTGGTTTAAACTCTATATGAAGCTTCATTGGCTGGTTTAAACTCTACATGAAGCTTCATTGGCTGGTTTAAACTCTACATGAAGCTTCATTGGCTGGTTTAAACTCTATATGAAGCTTCATTGGCTGGTTTAAACTCTATATGAAGCTTCATTGGCTGGTTTAAACTCTATATGAAGCATCATTGGCTGGTTTAAACTCTATATGAAGCTTCATTGGCTGGTTTAAATTCTATATGAAGCATCATTGGCTGGTTTAAACTCTATATGAAGCTTCATTGGCTGGTTTAAACTCTATATGAAGCTTCATTGGCTGGTTTAAACTCTATATGAAGCATCATTGGCTGGTTTAAACTCTATATGAAGCTTCATTGGCTAGTTTAAATTCTATATGAAGCTTCATTGGCTGGTTTAAACTCTATATGAAGCTTCATTGGCTGGTTTAAACTCTATATGAAGCATCATTGGCTGGTTTAAACTCTATATGAAGCTTCATTGGCTGGTTTAAACCCAATGAAGCTTCATTGGCTGGTTTAAACTCTATATGAAGCTTCATTGGCTGGTTTAAACTCTATATGAAGCTTCATTGGCTGGTTTAAACTCCATATGAAGCTTCATTGGCTGGTTTAAACTCTATATGAAGCTTCATTGGCTGGTTTAAACTCTATATGAAGCTTCATTGGCTGGTTTAAACTCCATATGAAGCTTCATTGGCTGGTTTAAACTCTATATGAAGCTTCATTGGCTGGTTTAAACTCTACATGAAGCTTCATTGGCTGGTTTAAACTCTATATGAAGCTTCATTGGCTGGTTTAAACTCTATATGAAGCATCATTGGCTGGTTTAAACTCTATATGAAGCTTCATGGCTGGTTTAAACTCTATATGAAGCTTCATTGGCTGGTTTAAACTCTACATGAAGCTTCATTGGCTGGTTTAAACTCCATATGAAGCTTCATTGGCTGGTTTAAACTCTACATGAAGCTTCATTGGCTGGTTTAACCTCCATATGAAGCATCATTGGCTGGTTTAAACTCTATATGAAGCTTCATTGGCTGGTTAAAATTCTATATCACGCATCATTGGCTGGTTTAAACTCTATATGAAGCATCATTAGCTGGTTTAAACTATATGAAGCTTCATTGGCTGGTTTAAATTCTATATGAAGCATCATTGGCTGGTTTAAACTCTATATGAAGCTTCATTGGCTAGTTTAAATTCTATATGAAGCTTCATTGGCTGGTTTAAACTCTATATGAAGCTTCATTGGCTGGTTTAAACTCTATATGAAGCTTCATTGGCTGGTTTAAACTCCATATGAAGCTTCATTGGCTGGTTTAAACTCTATATGAAGCTTCATCGGCTGGTTTAAACTCTACATGAAGCTTCATTGGCTGGTTTAAA
>JAPXFQ010001651.1:0-80681 GCA_028564705.1 Apricaphanius iberus
CTCAGACCCCAGGTTGGAACTGATCATTGATTTGATTCAGGTATGTTAGACCAGTAAATCCTGTTTAAATGATGAGGAACAGGAAACAGGAAGTGGAACTTGGAGACAGAGAAACAGACAGAAACAAACAGAAACAGACACCAGTTAAACTGAGATGAAGAATATGTTAATCCTGAGAAAACCCATCGAAGACAACAGATCAAGAGCATTGGTTACCCTGGATACAGAATCAGTATCAGCTCCGTCGGAAACACCAACAGAAATCTGAGGACAGACGGAGACATGATGTCTTTGTTGATCTTCTCAGAATTTTTTCCTACCAGTTTTCACTCCAAAATGCTAATTCAATATGGCTTCCATTCCATAGCCATGGAGGTTTGGGAGGAGAGCTACGAAGACAGTCCAAAGACGAGAACGTTCTGCACCTGCAGGTTAGGAGACCCCAGTCCCACACCTTAGTGTTATAACTCCAGCTTCAGACTGCAACAGTTTCCTGTTAATCTCAACAGTTTGTTGAGGTTAGGGACAATTTAAAATCATCAGTTTGATCAGTCCTGTTCACGACTGGATCTTCCTCCTTTCGGACATATTCATCTGAATAAAACAGCTGACGTTTACCTCAACTATTTATGTAGCAAACAAATGTGATCCTTTTTGAGATCACAGTAGTTGTGAAGGACCTTTGATCGAATCTTCTGTCCAGCATTGCTTCACTTCATCCAGCTATGCAGATGACGATTCTGGTTAAAGTCCCTCACAGCATTTCCATCAGGCTTAGATGTGAACTTTGACTAGGCCTTTGCCACTCCTTCGTTTTTTTTGTTCAGTCATTCTGTTGTAGATTTAGTGCCATGTTTGGGCTCGTTGGCTTGGAGGATGACTCAGTCTGAATGGACATTTACTGATATTGAAGGAAGCAGCATATGTCAAGTTTTCTTAATCTGAAATTTGTTTCCTGGGATGTAAAGAGGTGGAATTTTTCCCATCTCACTTCAGTCATCTTGACATTACAGGTGAAGTAGTTAAAATAAACGTCGCCTCACTGAATCCGTAGCATTAGTGGATTAGGGAGGCAACGATATAAACTAAAAAATGCTGAAACAGTTTCTCAATTTAACAAAACTATCTTTCGTGTTTAATAAATCACACACTCTGTCCTTTAAGACTTTTTCATGAACAGCAAAGAACACAGAGACTGGATTCATTTAAAATCCTAACTACAGTCTGCAGGATGATTAACAGTATAATACTTGTCTTGATGGTGTTATGGTACATTCACACTGCCCCAAACGGCAGGGTGAGCAGCAGCAAGATGACATGTTTAGTCTATGGTTGAGGCCATCAGAGGAACGTCGTGGTCTCTGTGGCACTTTGTGAGCGTTGGCTCCATCAACTTTCGAGCTTCAAAGCGCATAACGCTAGCAACACAGAAGTTCAGATGGTTGAACTTTTGACGGTCTAAACGCTCTTGACGCAGCACGGCAGCCAATCAGAGCGTTTCACTGTAGTGACGTTGACCAACATTGACACTGCCTAGCCAACCACGATCCACTAGTGTGTAAAACATCCTGTAGAGAAAGGCCCGCCTGCGAGCTTTTCAAGCTTCAGCTTAAAAATGTATCTTCTGTGTATGTGCGTTGAACTACACGCTTTATGAGCGTTGCTTGATGCTGACAAAACGTGCAGTCTGAACGCACCTTTAGAGTTAATAATGGGATGAGATGTTTGGCTTGGTAGATGTTACACCGTAACTGAATTCATTAACCAGGGAAGTAACAGCCGTGATGAAACAGACGTCTGATTCCAGCAGTAGCTCCTGACTTCAGATACCGATTTTCCATTGTGTCCGCAGAGGCAGATTTGAAATAAGGAGAAGCTTGATTATTAACCTAATCCTTTCTCATGGAAGGACGCCTTGGTTATGTTCTACATATCAACTGTAGCTTCACCCACTAAAGAGATGATGGTAAAGTTCCAGAGAACACGTCATTCACTGCTTATCCTCAACACCAACCACATGTTGTCTGTGCATCACTTCCAGTTCCCAGGAACCACTCTGCTGAACCTGATATGGTCCTCTCACATAGACAATGTTCAGGAGAAGGCCCAGCAGGGACTGCAACTCAAGAAGAACAACCTTCCAAAAAAGCTGCTGGTCATCTCACATTATTCAGTCTTTCCTGTGTTCGTCCAGTACTGTGTGGTTAGGCTTATCCATTAAAATAAGGTCAAAAGTGTAAGAATCAGTTCTGTAAAGACAATCAGGGCTAACATTGTCTCCATCCAAGACTTTTACAGGTCAAGAGTCAGAAAAGGGTAGCTAACATCTCTGCAGACCCTAAACATCCTGGACACAAACTGTTTAGACTTTTGCCTTCAGGTCAGCACTACAGAGCACTATGAGTGTAGAAACAAGGAGTCACAGAACCAGCTTCTTCCCCCAGGCTGTAGCTCTGATGATCACTTAATATACCATGCACATTTACACAAATTCAACCTTCTCTTCCTCTTTTCGTTTTCGGTAAACAAAAACCTTATATTTTTATTTCCTTTTGAGTACACAATTACATTTTTTATGTCTTCAGTGAGAGCAAAACATAACAAAAGCTGATTCTGATTAAAAAGCTACTAACAGCTGTGAAATTTGTGCACAGCGTTCTAATCTATCTGCACAGGAAATATCCACCTCACGTATTTACAGCCAGAATCAAGTCAATAATCTACCTTCTAGGTTTTTTTTAATGACGTTCTGCCTCTCTACCTCACACCTACTCTCCAACTCAGCTATGTGACCGCTTTTCCTGGTGGCTCGGACGAGCATGTGGTTCCCAACTTCCTTTACATGGGTCAAACTGAGATGAGGAGTAGGAATCAGGCATTAAACTCTCATGCGATTTTGACTTCTGTAGTGTAGGAAGTATGTGGCACTGTTAGCTCCATTCAACATACTAACTAATAGAAAAACACACAAAAGACTGGACTGGATATTTGTCTGTCACAGTTTTTGTTCACACCTAAACAGCCTACAATGTATCTTAAATCGGCTTTGCTGTACATGTTGAAGGTTATTTAGGCAACTGGAAACTGAACAAGTGACCAGATCTGATCTGCTATATCAGAGCTTATAAAGTTGGTTAAGTTTGCCACATAGATTTACTGATTGGTAAAGATCTTTAAAAAGAGGAGGGAAAATCTGAAGAAACAGTTAAGTCCCAGATTTGATCTTTGAGATCTTCACCAGATTGTCTTTGTGTGAAGTTTTCCTCCTGAATTGAGGCTGAATCCGGGACTTTTCGGGTTTCCCAGCAGATCAGTGGTATTCGATCTGTTTACAGATTAGAACCCTCAGATGGAAACAGGAACATGCTTCTTAGTGTTAGCATCTGAGCTCAGTGTGAAGTTCATGGTGAGTCAACGGCTTCCCGTTCGGCTCTTTGCCGGTTCTCCTTCTCTGTTTACGTTTCAGTGTTTTCATCGCGTCGTCCATCAGCGGCGTCGCTCTGTTTGTTTGTGTTTGTTGTGAACGCAACTCTGTGTTCAGGGACTTTTAATGGCCTGTTGTCATCACACAGCATAAATCACCGCTGTCAGCAACGACATGACTAATGATGGCTGCTCCTCGGAGGACCCGATTCATGTTTCCTGAAACTATCCCAAAGCTCAGTCGGTTTTAGGCACTGATTGATCCGTAATGATCCTGGTCTCGCTTCAGATTCCGACTGAGGGTGTTTCACGGATTTACAGAAATATGTTTTCCCCAGACAGACGTCCCCACCCTCATTAATCTCAATGATCTGCTGTAATTAAACTGTCAACATGTGAACGAAGGTTTTTTCACTGTTCATCTGAAACTTTCTGCTCATGAAAACATGGAGATCTAACTTCATAAACTCGGCCGGATTCAGAAACTTCTCCCATGAACATCAACTCCTTTGAAGAGATACGTGTCTCTGCAACATCTTCTGCCTGTCGGCATTTATGGTTGCTAGTTGGAAGCGGATGGACCAACAGGTACATTCAGACCTTTAATTTCTGGTATGGTGCAAAAACTGTATCACTGCAAAAACCAAACCAAATCTTTGTTTGTACTCTCTGTCGGTTTCCCAAATAAACCCTGAAATATTAGATATTCTCCATCTGAAATAATGTAATTTTTTTCAAATCTGACCCATCTTGGTGTGATTAAAACCTTTCCACACTGTGATAGACGCTCTGCAGGCAGATTACTACCTGACAGACATGTGGACCTGTGTCCCGTGACTTGGACTCAGGTAGAACTCAAATCATTCATATTGTGACTTGAGACTTGACTTGAAAAAATTTTAAGAGACTTTGAGTTGACTTGGACTTCCACACCATTATCTTGAGACTTGACTCAGACTCTAACCTATCTACTTGAAAAGACTTGAGATTGTACCCAATAATTATAGCTTAAAACATTTTTTATTTCAAAGTTGTGCACTATCATGCCATATGATTCATCCCTTGGCGTTGATCCTGTCTTAACCAGTGGAGACTGTCTCTGTGTACGTATATGTGCGAGAGCTGCAGAACTGCCAATCAGATTGCTAGATTTAAAAAACGAAGACTTCCTAACCTGCTGTCTGCTCCATACAGTAGGCAACACCTGCTTTTGCCACGTTTTTCAAACAGGAAGTGTAGGTTGAGTAAGACTCTGGAAGGGGGGTGAGTTGCTCTTTAAGTAAATATCTGTGATTGTTAAAAATCTAAATATAATCTTCAAAATGATTAGCCGTACTCTTTTGTAAATTCTCTTTAATCTTTTATAGTGAGTGAAAGTATAGTTCAAAGAAAGACTATTCTTATTAGCTAAATTAGATTACACTGTCCAACATGGAGGTTCAAGTTCAGTAAAAACGTTTTCTAAATGTTTTAAGTTCAGTTGCACTTGTTTCATCAGACATTCAAATAAATAAAGATTTTAATAAGAACACCAGGTTAATGATTTACATTGAAAATTAAATTGCAATTTTGTTTTTTAAAAATGACACAAAATGACTTGAAATTTGACCTTTAAGACTTGGGATGTGACTTGAAACTCGCCTGCTTTGACTCAAGACTTGAAGGTTCTGACTTGAGATTTACTTGAGACCTGCAAAGCAACGACTTGGTCCCATCTCTCCTACCTGAGTGTGGTTCAGGTTTTAAAAACTGATGCACTATTAACCTCTCCATAGCAACAATGAGTGTAGAGCACACGTGTCAAACTCAAGGCCCGGGGGCCAAATCCAGCCCTTGATCGTGTAGAAAATAGATAGAAAATGTAAGTTCTTTTTTTTGTGCACACCAATACAATTTTATTATGTTTATTTAAACAGTCCTTAATCACATATTTATGTAAAATTGTTCAGGATTTTTTTCATTTTAAGACATACTTTTTGAACGCAGAGTGTGATTTTAATAGTTTGTTATAGTTTTATCAATACTTTCTGCCACGACCAGCCTTTTAAGGGTATTCATCCGCTTGATGTGGCCCAAAATGGAAATGAGTTTGACAACACTGGTGTAGAGTGTTGTCTCAACAGGTTCCTCTGCAGTTGCTGCTAAAATTGTCCCACAGAAAGCAGTTCTATAAACTCCTGCTGCCGCTGCAATGTGGAGAGAAAATAGAAAGAGGAACTGCCTCTGAAACATAAAGAGAGTAAGAAGTGCATCCTGCAGTCTGAAAGCAGCTTCATTGACTCTTTCCCTGCCTGAGGATCCTTTCTTAGGCCAACAGGTAAACCATGAAGGTGGTCACCTCGACTCATGCTGGGAGCAGGAGGATCTCCTATGATGATGTCAAAGGAAACATCTGAGCAGTGATCTGCAGATCCTCAGATCGGATGTTTTCATCACGTTTTAAATCGGATCCATAAGAATCATAAGAATTATATTTTATGATCAATTAACAGCAAACGGACAGTTCACTGCATTAAGTTGGGGCTGGGGCTCAAGAGGATGTATTACTGCCCCCTGGTGTTGCTTTGGGTTTACTGTGTCTGAGAGTTTAAGCTGTCGGGACCTTCGCAACAGGGGTGCAAATGCACTCTTTCTATTTTGGGGTCAGATCCACTGAGATATGTACGGGTTTCAAAGGGCACCAAAGAGCTGTGTTTTTTACTTTCTACTCCAAAGACAACAAGAAGAAAAAGACAAAGGAAATATTTTTTTCTGACAGTTTGTTTTCTTTTAATTTCTTAAGTAAATATTTTCCAACCAAGCTTTCCTCTCACTGGGTTTCCTTTGATTAAGCTTCCCTCAGATTTTTATCCCACAGTTGTAATCCCATTATTTTCTTTATCTGTTTTTTGTTTGGAGTGAGTTATTAATGAGCACTTCACATATGTCCATGGAAGGATGTAGCAGACCGTAGAGTTTAGAAGATCAGTGAGAATTTCCAATGATAGCATAAAGTAACCCAGAATATCATCTCTTATCTACAGTGGTTCCCCTAAAATTTAAATGAATTTGTGTTCCAACACTTTTTTATTTTTATTGAGGTTTAACATCATAAAAAGCTTTTTGAAAATTTGCTTGAAACTACTTTCAGTTTCTAAGACAGCCCTGTATCGATATTTATCCGTCTAGTGATCATGAATAAATATTCCACTCATACCAAGGATCATACTGAAATCAATTTTCATAGCAGAAACTACTGATGCAGTTTTTCTCAGTTTTGTCTAATTTTGCTAAATAACAATCTATTTTTTTGTGAAGTATAAATAAAAGATCAAATTTTCAGATTATCTCGTGAGGAGAAAACACAGATTTTGCTCTAACTTAATTTCTCTCAACAACATAGCCACAGTTAATTGCTAAAGGTTTTTTTTTTTATCAGACAAAACTGATAGTGTACCTGAGAAAACAACAACAATACAGATGTATTTAATAACTCAACAGTCAGTGATTTGATCAAGTGTTTTTATACCAAAAACTTTTTGATATGTGAGAGCATGCTTTGTGTTCAAGTTTCAGAATAAACAAAAATAAGAGGTAATTCATAGTTCACTCTAGATTTAACTGTAAGTCAATTTGACAAGCAAAACCAGCTGAATGACAATTTGCTTCAAGGCAAAACTATTTTCAGTTTGTTTTCACTCGTGAAATAATCACATTCAATATTATTATTTTCTAATATAATATTATTCTGTTACCTGTCAGCTGAAATAAATAACTATTAAAGATCAATTAGCTTCATTTTATTCTTACCAATGAAAATACTAAATATCCACTAAAGATGGGTGATTAAACATCCATGAGCATGTAGAAAATACAGAAATTATTCATTTATTTGTGATGTTGGGGTCAAAATTATTTACAATTTACAATGTAAATAGGGCAACCTAAATGACTCAAAAATTTCAGTTTCTAAAATTAGGAAGTTTTTTTATTACTTTCAAGCATGAACAATCTTTAAACAACATCTGGTTACTTTTTCAGGTTAAATGGTTTGTTAAAACATACAACTCTAGAAAACTAATACTTGTTATACACTTTACTTCAGCAGGAAACTGACTGTTTTCATCTGTATGTTAAAGAGCTCGCTGACATTAATGTTCATTAATTATTCTTTTTGTCCTTCCCATCTCAACAAACAGAAGCTTGTAATCCACTGGAACAGGTTCTTCCCTGCAGTGGTTAGCCTGCTGAACAATAAACCAAATCAAGGTGACCCCCAACTGATATGAACTCCTAATGCACATGATCTTTTTTGTTTCTGGAAATACATTTCTTTTTGATTCTGATTCTGAAACCGCTTTAAAACATGTTAGATTTCCCTTCTGCTATGTGTACAAACTATTATTCAACCCCAACACCAGTTCCTAAAAGATGTCAAACAGTTCACTTCAGTTACCTCTATATGGATCTTTACATTTGAACGTTACTGCATGTTTCGGCCTGGCCCAGGATGTATTTTGTTAATGTTGACAGACAGACATTTTAGGTGCTGTTTTCTCTGTTAGTTTCTTGTTTTACAGTTCATTTCAGATCATACAGTAGGAGACTGATTCAGCAGATCTCAGAGCTCCCTGAAACATTTCTGCCTGTTTTCTATGAATAACAGTCCTGACCATCTGTGTGCTGCCTGAGGGGCTCAGAGCAGCAACAATATGTTCATCACTACCGGCTAAATGAATGAATGAATCATGTCCTCTGTGGCAAATTACATATTTCGCTTCAGAGATCTGCACAGGTCCAAAAGATACAGCCTGGTTTGGTCTGATAGACATTATTTACTGAGAAAGCTGCTGTTTGTATGTTGACTTCAAGCTGCAACAAACGTCATTTGGCAGGTTTAATACAGGAAATGTTCGCTTAATGACAATTGTAGGACATGTTTTCAACTCAAGATATGTTTGATCACGGAGATCTGGCTCCCGACTCCTCACAGAAAGGCAAATCATCTAGTGACACCAGTCCATCATCACGTTGAGCTGTGTTTTTTCTTTTTTTTTCTGTTCAAACCCTCTCTGCTGACACGAGCACAAGCGATATCGACGGACACGGCGAGCTGCAGGCGTTGCAGGTGGCACACGATCAAATCGACTGCCAAGCGCCAGCAGGACACAGATGGAGTGTTGTATTCATGGAGGGCATTGGGCCCCGATATTCTGTTGCTGGGGGTGAGTCCCTGATGACCGAGGGAAAATCTGAATTCCTGAAGGCCTCGTTAATGAGTCCCCACCTTTCTGTTGACAGATGAAGTCATGAGAGGAAGGGTCAGAGTTCAGTTCATGTCTGAAAGACTCTAGAGAAACATTCATTTAAAGGTTCCTGTTAAACTAGAATAAAAACGACGAAATTTAAATAAATGCCCCAACGAGATGACAGAGTTGAACACTTGAGGTGACGTTAAGGAGGAAGATTCAGAAAAATCTGAGACGGAACCAAGAATTCCTGTGAAAAACATCATATAAAAGTTCAAAACAAGAAGTAAAACCTGCTGAAACTGGAAATTCCTCTGCATCTGACTGGAAACTTACCATAAATATTAAAATGTAAAAAAAAAAATAAACTGACAGAAATAAACTGATGAAAAGCAGTTATTTAAAAAAACACAAGGTATTCTCTACTAAGCACAAAGGTTCTTTTTTAAGGTTCTGATCTGAGGACATTTCCTTAAACTCTGGAACATGACCAAATATTGAGATTAAAACGGATCTATTTCCAGGTCATCTGCAGGTGATATAAATTGTTTTATTGACCTGCAGGCAGATTAAAGTCTCCTCACAGTTTGACTTTTATGTCTAAAACTTACTATTTCTTAATCTAATCAAGTAGTCTTAATCTCTGATTCCTCACCCAAGCCTTTGAAATGTTTGCAGAATCGTTTTTTTCATTGTCTTTCTGAAAAATGCATGTACAGCTATTGAATGAAGGTTCTGATATAATGTTGTTGGACAGGTTGAAGTTGCAGAGCTTAGGTTGGCTGAATGAAATTGCTTTAGATTTCGTGAACATTTTAATGATATTATGCTCTGTAAAGGTATATGTAAATCACTTTCAAACTTTCTATATTTCTTCTTTAAATGACTTAAGTGAGTGATGCTGAAGATCAGCTTCTGGGTCAAATCTTGATTGATTGTGAGGCATTTTGTCTTTTTACTGTTCGTTATCCTCTTATTTTTGTTCTGTTTTTTTAGCTATTTAGGTATTCTCTATCCACAGGTCCAAAACCTCAGTATCCTAATCTTTAATTCCATTAAATTCATTCAAAAATACTTTATTGCTCACAAAGGGAAATTCATGACTTAAACACAGCACTGCATTATTATTTTTGTCTTCAGAAACATGGCTAAATCATTGCTGAACAAACATAGATAATTACCAAACCATTCCTGTGATATTCGAAGTTTCTCCTTGACAATGTTTTGATCTAAGCCTGTATATATGGCATTTATTGTGGGCAGACCTGTGAGTTCTAGTTTGTCTTCTTCGTAGAATTTATATTTAATGGACAGAGTCTCAATGACATCACCTGTAGGTTTCTGAAGAGATGAATTGAAGCCAACTGCGCAGTTCCCACCAATGCCATTTGGCCGTGCTGTGGGTCTCGTCACGCTCAGAAAATACAGAAAATGGGCAGAGGTGGAGCTGAGATTGGGGCTGTCAGGGTGGAGGCAGATGATTGACACTCTGAACTGTTATACTTACAAGCTAATTAAGCTAATCTTGGAGCTAACCAAAGCTAACTGAGGTTAGCGGGCACTTTTAGACAGAAAACTGCAGTTAAGCAACTCTGCTACCCCTCTGCTTTCTAGGCAGATTCAATCGTTTTGTCAAATAAAATCATGAGGCCTTGTTGCTCTATAACCTTTTTTAAATGTGCAGACGCATTATTTTTCCTTCCAAAAAAAGGAGCAGAGACTTCTTGAATGGTCTGTAAAGCCTAAATTTACTCTTCTGCGTTTTGACGGAGACGGATTGACGCAACGCCATTATCCATCAACGCAAGGGCTCTCCGTCACCTACGCAAGTAGCACGTAGTAGAGGCTCAAATTTTAACTCCGTCGACCGAGAGCGCATGCATCTGATTGGCCTTTTTGAGCAACAACCAGAGATTGCATCACCAGAAAGGGACTCTACAGTTGCTGTAATCAGTAGCTAATGCAGCGTTTGGCCACTATATGCTTTATTCTAAAAGGATAACTTATCTAATCCTTTGGCGATTTTGAACACAAGGAAGTGTAGGAAAACAACAAAAAACGGCTGCTGTGTTTTGTTTCCATGTGTTTGTAGATTTTTCTATTATCTTCACTTCTAGTAAAAAGCTTTACAGCTTAATCAAAACTTACTTTCTGTCGTTCATTGCTCCTTGAGGAAGAAATGCGTTCACAAGCCTAGAAAAAAACTGAAACGGCGCTGTGTAGGCAGTAGGCAGAGACGCCATGAAAAGCTAGCACCCCCTGCTGTCCTGGTCAAGCAACGCGGAAAAAACAAGGAATGGAGTGGAAGAGCGGAGTACTATAAACAGAAAACGTATCCGTTTATATGTCTGCGTCTGAGTACAAATTTGTGGTCGGAGAAGCATAAACTAGGCTTTAGTGTAATCAATACCCCATTAACCCATCTTAGTCCAGTGAGTGTACCACTAACAGCTAAACATGAATAAATGTTGAAAACACAAATGATGGGCAAGTTCAGAGAAACAAGATAGCTGAGACTGTTAACCTGAGGTCAAGGCTGTGGTCTTCCCCGGATCTAGAAGTGGGGAGCAAGCTGCTAGCCACCAGCGCTAACAGTAACTGCACATCTGAGATCTTTCAATCAAAACACGCCGATTATTCATTATTTCAGATTAAATTACATCTAAACAATTGAGTTTTAAAAAAAATCACCCCCATCAGAGCAGTCAAGATTGTAAACCTGGCTTATTTAACCTAAAATGTTTTTTGTTTTTTTAATCAGGCGTTAAGCAAGTTTATTTCAGCTGTGAAGTTGGGATTTTTATTATAGGAGTCAATGGGAACTTGCTCTTTTGTGGAGCCAGACCCGAGTGGATGGGGGCAGGACATCAATTTTTGTTACTTCCAGGTGGGATTCATATCAAGCTGTCGGGGTTTGACCCTTGGTCTACTCCTGTAGAAGCAACTCCACACATGAATTGAATAAGGATTCTTCACTGATGGCACCACTCTAGATTCATGGTAGATCTCACCTTTAGGTGTCCCAAACAATCAAAAGGAAGAATTAATTTTTTTAAACCTCTCACATTTCAGATTTAATATTCTTTACCACAACTTTCTGCATGTGAAGCCATTTTAACGCAAACTGATGTTGTATGTACTTGATGGTTTGGATGTAGACGGTCCTATATGATATTCAATGTTTAAATCAAGGTGACTATAAAAAAATTCTAGTCAGAAAATTGTTTGATAATAAATAGTAAAACAGTTTTTCTATAGTGCCTAAATTGAACCATGTAATGTGTTCTATCTCAGATCTGCCCGATGTTTAATCAGGAAACACACTGAAGGAATTAGGACCAGCAGGATGGAGAATCTGTTGAGGCAACAGGTTCAGTCTTGGGTCAGAAGTGGGGGGTCACATGACATGCCTGTCGAACACTCGGGTCCTGAGCAGCTGTGGTTTACACACAGCAACATCTGTTCTCAGATTAAAGGACACTTAGTGGAAAATTTGGCCGTCTGAATTAAAAGTGGACTTCAGATGGATTAAAGCTGAGCCGCAGGTTGATTATCCTGATGTCCAGGAAATAAAACCTTCATCACAGGCTGGAAGCAGCTTCTGTGGCTGCCGTTTGGAGTTAGCCAGGCTGAGAGAGAGCATGGGCCATGTGGCAGCAAAACATGTATATGGGTGTGAAAATATATATACAGTATATGTACATCCCATTAGAGTCATAACACTTTGATTCTTATAATATTGATGAAGATGAGGTAGATGACAATTATAATTGTGATGATGATGATTTTACCTAGGGTTGTTGTAGTTCATTATTAATTCTTTTTTAAGGAGTTGTTGTAGACCCTGATGGCTGTAGGGAGAAAGGATTTCTTGTAGCGGTCTGTGTTGCAGCGAAACTGAAGAAGCTTCCGACTGAAGATACTCTGTTGCTGTACGTTAGTCTCATGAAGAGGATGCTCATTGTTGTCCATACTCTTTTTAATTTTATGAAGAATCCTTCTTTGCATCATTGTCTCTAGTTGTTCCACAGTTGTCCCCAGAACAGAACCAGGCTTCTTTATCAGGTTGTTGAGCCGTTTTAAGTCCCTGGCTCTGATGCTGCTACCGCAACAGATGATGGACAAAGAGATGACACTCTCCACCACAGACTTGTAGAAGGACTTCACCTTCCTCAAAAAGTACAGTCTGCTCTGTCCCTTTTTGTAGACGGCTTCACTGTTGATTCTCCCAGTCCAGTCTGTTGTCCAGGTGAACTCCGAGGTATCTGTACTCCTCAACCACCTCCACTTCTTCTCCCATGATGGAGAGAGTCTTTTGACATATCCCTGTTTCTTCTGAAATCTACAATCATCTCCTTTGTTTTGTTCACATTCAAGGCAAGATAATTGTTTCCACACCATGCCACAAAGCAGTCCACCAGCTCTCTGTATTCAATACAGATATTCTGGAAGTCTCAGGTGTACAGAGTGAAAATGAATGGTGAGAGTACATTACCTTGTGGTGCTCCTGTGCTGCTGACCAGCTGGTTTGACACACAATCTTCCGTCTCACAAACTGTGGTCTGTTTGTCAGGTAGTCATCTATCCATTTGATTGTTGAGGCCTCTACCTGTGTCTTTAGGAGTTTCTGACAAAGCAAATCAGGCTGAATTGAGTTAAATGCACTTGAGAAATCATAGAACAAAGATTCTCACAGTACTGCCTGCTTTGTCCAGATGACAGGGAGTTGGTTGAAGCAGGTTGATGATGGCATCTTCAACGCCACAGAATCCCACAGAGCTGCTCTGCACAGGTCTTCAGAACTCTGGGGGTGACACCATCTGGACCTGCAACCTTGTTCCGGTTCAGTTTCTCCAACTGCCTCTTCTCCTGACTTCTAGAGACAGACAGGTGGGAGAGTGAGATAAAGGGGGTAGCAGCATCTCCTGACTTGGTTGAATGTGTTCAGTTCATTGGCTCCATCAAGACTTCCATCTATCCAGTCCTTCCTGTGCTTAAAGCCTGTGATCTTTTTCATTCCAGACAAGACATCTCTTATATTGTTCCTCTCTAGTTTGTTGTCCAGATTCTTCTTGTAGGCCTCTTTGCTGTCTCTGATCTTGACTTTTAGTTGCATCTCTATACTCCTTAATAACTCCTAAACTCTCCCTCCTTGAAGGACTGATGATGATGATCATGATAAAAAAAAACTGGGAAAAGTCATGATTCAGCAGACTGGGAGGAGTGAAGGATGGAGAGTAGACATCTAAACAACAGGTAGGTCAGATTAAAGAAGATCACAGCAGAGCATGTTATTGTATATGTTTCCTGTATCTCCTATGTAGACTGTACTAAAGTGCATGAATAGTTGTTTAATAATAGATATTGTAAAATTATATGAAACATTATTTGTCCACACTTTTTACTAAATTCTACAGTAAGATAAGTAAATTGATTGATGAAATTTAATGTTAAAACAAAAGAAGAAATTAATCACAAATAATGAAAATGAAACAAAAAAATAATGCAGTAAAATTAGAACATGAATACCAAAGTTAAAATCTTTATAAATAATCCACAGCATCCATATTCATTTAAAAGCCATGGTTAATAAAAGTGAGTGCAGTTGGCCCAGAACATTCTGAGCCAGATGTTTAAGTAGTGATCCACTGCCCATAACAAAGATATCATAAGCAGGATACCTGGATGTCTTCATGTTATGTAGTCCTCTCTTTCTGCAGCAGGTGGAGCTGATGTCTTCTAGATGTGGTGGTGGCAGAATTATAATTCTCGAGGCACAGCCCTTTATAATCTGTGATCATATGATGTTTTATTTCTAAATAAAACCAGTGAAGTGGAGACTGACTGAAGAAATGTACTGATGACATTTCATCCTTGGCTACAGAATATCCTCATATTCTTACCTTTTTCTTCAGTTGTTCTAAGATTCAAGGAAAGAGAGGTTAAAAGGTCAATATGTTCAACTGTAAAGTGGTCATCTTTATGTGTCTCCAGGATTCCACCAAACCTAAGGCTAAAGAATCATCTGCTTAGCCAAGGAACATTTACAGTATGATTCGAAGCCAGATTCTAAAGATCTCAGGGGCTGCTTTTTTTCAGCCCACTGAGACATGTAGTTGATAATTCTCTTTTGTCAGGGATGGTTCCTGGACGTTTCTGAGCTAAAACCTATTTCTTTAAACTGATTTCTTAAAGAAACATCCACTCTCTGTATCTTCCCTTTTGTATTTACTTGCTTTTGTTCTGCATGCTCTAATTTACGGGCAGGTTGCTTAGTAGAAACATCCGGAAATCAGCAGAACTAGACGTGTGCATGCATTACTTTCAGGTACTCAGTTTTCTCCAAAACAAGATGTGAAATAAACAAGGTCATTCAATGTTTTATGAAGAAACTATCGTTTAGTGTCAGACATGCAATTTTTCTTCATTCTTGTTTTTTGTTTGTGTTTTCAGGTAAGAATACTCCATGAGGAATTATTGCAAACCGTATCCTTACATTTAATTCTATTCAACACATCATTTTGTTCATTTTAAGTGCTAAAAAATATATATTTATGTCAGAATCTGTTCTATTAGGAAGAACCCAGAACCACACCTAACTAGCACCATTTCCACAAATTCTTAGTAAAAATGTTCCTATTGACTCCCGCTGCTCCTATTTTCCTCTTAAATGAAACTAAAATGAAACAGAGAACTCATCAGTGAGAAAATCCTTCGCCAGTCTCTCTGCAGTGATGGAGAGTTTGACTCTGACACTCAGAGGGGCTTTCGTTAAGTCCTCCCAGCTTCATTAGAAACCACGAAAGCTCATTTCAGAGACCAGTCCCCCTCCTTCACCTCTGCACACACCCTCCTCTTCATCCTCCTCCTCCTTCATCTGCAATGACGCAGTCAGTCTCGTTTGAATAAAAGCCACTAAAACATTTCTTCTGTTCCACTGAACTAGAGCTGTTAGAAATTAGAAGAAACTGGAAAGTTTATAAGACTAATTTAAATTAAACAAACAAAGCTACTATCAGCAAGAAAATAATAATTAGCATATAATAGTTATTGTATTTATAAAGCAGAAATTAAAAAAATTCCAGATTATATTCCCATTTTTTGCCTTAACAAATTTCCATTAAAAAAATTAACATCATTGGATATTGAAGAAATATTTGAAAGAAATAGCATATGAATTGGCTGCGATTGGCTGATAGACAATAGAAAAGATGTACCACTATGTTACAGTCGTGGTCTCACAGAGACGCCCTCCATCTCTGACATACTCGTCCCGCCCCGTGGCGAGCTGGAATGTGTATCTTGTGTGCAATGAACACACCGCTAAGAGAAACGGAGAAACAGAAATTAGTATATTGCACTATGGAGGATCACAACGAGGTGGTTTAAACCGAAACACGTGGAAGTAGTTAGAGCAAACAGACTGGATTTACAGCAGCATATGGCTGGAGAGCTATGAGGCATGTTTTGAATGTTAGCCTCTGTTAGCGTTACCACTCAGAGACTGAACGATCCTCTCTCCCTCTGCAGCAACTCTGGCTTCAGGCAGCTCAAGCCAACGGCTCGAACTTATACGGTGTTTGGCCGCTGAGCTCCATAAAGCCTCCCTTTACCTCTGGTGGATGGCGGGGAAGAGACCATATGATTTCTCTGGTAAAGAGAGCCTTTTTGGAGCTCAGCAGCCAAACACCATATCAGTTTAAGTTGGTTAAGCCATGACTGCGACAAGCCCCCTGCACCCCAACTCTTCCTGCCTCCCTGCTCATGCTCCACATTTGGCCATCCCCCATCCGTGCCTCCTGGCCCTGCCCACTTTGGTAGAATTGTTCAAATGTTGCCTGGGGGGGCGGTATACTGCTTTTTCATGGGTTTCATTTACACTTTAAGCACACTTCCTGTAACGCTACGTTTGCATTGTTTGAGCGTTTTTTTCTCCTGAATGGACAAAGACCTCGCTTCTTTTCCTCGATTCTGATGCGACCCTCCACTATCAGTGGTTGTCACCTTGAGCTTACAGAAACTATAGGATTGTGTCTTCCAATTCATAAACATCTCTGACCCTCGCACTGAGCTTCAAGTTGCTGTTTTTTGTATGTTGTGTGTGTGTTTATGTTATTTTTTTCTTATGGGGGAATATCTGCGTTTCAGTCAGTTTTTTCTCTAAATGTCTGTCAGGTTTAGTTTACCTGCATGGAGAAGAGGGCTGTAATCCTCGGTAAAAAGACAGGCAGCCTTACAGGAGCAGATCAGTACATGGAGAGCGTTCAATTCTGTATTCCAATTTGTCAACTCCACGATTCCATATCCCTTTACCACACTGTGCAGTCCTGCTCCGTTTGTAAACTCTCTGTAGACTTCTTCTGCAGGGCTGGACAGGCAGCCGGTTGATAACTCAGTAGGCTAGTGCTGCCACCTAGTGACTAGAGGCTAGATAACTGTTTAAGAATGAATGAAAGGCTCGGCTACCGGTAGGCATGAGAGGGTGGGGTTAAGGTGGCTTGATCTGGCGAAACCCCTGGCCACCCCTCCGGGGAGGCGTGCCCCACTATTTGAGAAGCACTGCCTAAACCTAACTTTACCATTTTCTTAATCCTAATATTTGGGAACCAGGTCCTAAACCTAATGTGATCCATATATTTATTTCCACCTTTAGGAGCAGTTATATCCATAAAAAGTGGATTGGATTGTGGTGGTACCCTTGTAAGCCACTGTAACAGCAGGAAGGAACTCTTGGCTTACAATGAACTGAAAACAATGCATTGAAAAATATAACTAAATAAAAATGTCAATTTTGAATCTGAAATAAATATCGTGAAAATTTCTGTATTGAAAGTATAACAAAAAAAACCTAACCCTGAAAGTGAAACATTTTTCTATGAAACACAAAATATATTCATTAAAACAAATAACTGACATACAATCAAGTTTTCACACTTTAGTCTTATACTCATTTCACGTTGTGCACATGCATGAGGGGCCTGGCTTCAGAGCTGCATGTACAAGCTTTCAGCTGTCAGTGAGTCGGGTTTTATACCTGTTCTGTTGTATGTCTTAAATCTATCTTCAATTCTAAAATGTCAACATATTACAGCAAAATCCACTGCTATAACTTTCTGCAATGTTTACATTGATATAACTTCTAAATTAAGTACTTTTTGCTTCCTTTCTTTGGGTTTAAATCCACATAATGGAGCATCCAAAGTCTAAATGTCATGTGGCCTGTTGATGGCTCTGTTTTGGTTTTAAGTAATTTATTTTTTTGCACTGAAAAAAGATCAGCAATTTAAAAAAGACTGCCATTTAAAACATTTGAAAATATAAAAACTTTATTGTATTGAATTCATTGTTTGAATTTTTATATTTATTTATTTATTATTTAGCTTTTAATTTTTGTTTCGCTTCCAATATAGAAATGTTCACTATATTTATTTCAGTTTCAAAATTAGGATTTTCAGTTCAATGCCAATTATTATTTTTGTGCCAATATTTATTTTCAGTTTAATTTCAAGCTGATATCGTTGTGATCCCATACCCTGGGTCACACTGATGAAAGCAAGGCTACTGAAAATTGGTACCTCTCACAATCACCAGGCAATAAAGGGGAATTGTGTTACCCAAGGACACAACCGCAATTAGAAGCTAGAATTGAAC
The DNA here is from genome assembly GCA_028564705.1 of Apricaphanius iberus. Lineage (NCBI taxonomy): Eukaryota > Metazoa > Chordata > Actinopteri > Cyprinodontiformes > Aphaniidae > Apricaphanius > Apricaphanius iberus. The sequence goes on from JAPXFQ010001651.1 coordinate 18,303, forward strand.
TTGCAATTTCCAGGTCACAGAATCAAAACTCTACCACTGAACTAAAGCCACCCTAAATGAATTGTAAATGAAGTGAAGTTTACAGTGATAGACTTCAGCTCTCTGATATGGTGGCAACATCATCACTGACATGTTGGTTCTTTAAAAGGTTGACTCAGAAGTTCTGAGAACATGTGTACAGTGGCCCCTAGAGTCAAAAACACAAATTTCAAAACACAAGCAAAGCCCCAAAATACCTGCAAAATGGAAAACACACAAATCCCAAGACACACGCAAAATAAAAAAAAAACATGCAAATGCCAAAACACCTATGAAATCCCCAAAACACCTGCAAAATCTCCAACACATGCCAACCTCACAACGGAAGTGCTCCAGGATGGTAGCGATGAGCTCAATTTGCAGCGAATATACAGTGGTGTGAAAAACTATTTGCCCCTTTCCTGATTTCTTATTCTTTCGCATGTTTGTCACACAAAATTATTCTGATCAAACACATTTAACCATTAGTCAAATATAACACAAGTGTACACAAAATGCAGTTTTTAAATGATGGCTTTTATTATTTAGAGAGAAAAAAAATCCAACCCTACATGACCCTGTGTGAAAAAGTAATTGCCCCTGAACCTAATAACTGGGTGGGTCACCCTTAGCAGCAATAACTGCAATCAAGCGTTTGCGATAACTTGCAACAAGTCTTTTACAGCGCTCTGGAGGAATTTTGGCCCACTAATCTTTGCAGAATTGTTGTAATTCAGGTTAATTTGAGGGTTTTCTAGCATGAACCGCCTTTTTAAGGTCATACCAAAGCATCTCAATAGCATTTAGGTCAGGACTTTGACTAGGCCACTCCAAAGTCTTGATTTTGTTTTTCTTCAGCCATTCAGAGGCAGATTTGCTGGTGTGTTTTGTGGTCATTGTCCTGCTGCAGCACCCAAGATCGCTTAAGCATTCTCCTTCTGGATTTTTTGGTAGACAGTAGAATTCATGGTTCCATCGATCACAGCAAGCCTTTCAGGTCCTGAAGCAGCAAAACAACCCCAGACCATCACACTACAACCACCGTATTTTACTGTTGATATGATGTTCTTTTTCTGAAATGCTGTGTTACTTTTACACCAGATGTAACGGGACATTTACCTTCCAAAAAGTTCAACTTTTGTCTCACCAGTCAACAAGGTATTTTACAAAAAGTCTTGGCAATCATTGAGATGTTTCTTAGCAAAATTGAGACGAGCCCTTCTTTTTGCTTAACAGTGGTTTGCGTCTTGGAAATCTGCCATGCAGACTGTTTTTGCCCAATCTCTTTCTTATGGTGGAGTCGTGAACACTGACCTTAATTGAGGCAAGTGAGGCCTGCTGTTCTTTCGATGTTGTCCTGGGGTCTTTTGTGACCTCTCGGATGAGTTGTCTCTTCGCTTTTGGGGTATTTTTGGTCGGCCGGCAACTCCTGGGAAGGTTCAACACTGTTCCATGTTTTTGCCATTTGTGGATAATGGCTTTCACTGTGCTGTGATGGAGTCCCAAAGCTTTAGAAATGGGTTTACAACCTTTATCAGACTGATAGATCTCAATTACTTTTGTTCTTATTTGTTCCTGAATTTCTTTGGAACTTGGCATGATGACTAGCTTTCGAGGTGCTTTTGGTCTACTTCTCTGTGTCAAGCAGCTCCTATTAAAGTGATTTCTTGACTGAAACAGGTGTGGCAGTAATCAGGCCTGGGGGTGGCTACAGAAATTGAACTCAGGTGTGATACACCACAGTTAGGTTATTTTTTAACAAGCGGGGAAATTACTTTTTCACACAGGGCCATGTAGGTTTGGGTTTTTTCCCTCCCCAAATAATAAAAATCAAAATTTAATAACTGCATTTTGTGTTTACTTGTGTTATCTTTGACTAATTGTTAAATATGTTTGATGATCTGAAACATTTTGTGTGACAAACATGCAAAAGAATAAGAAATCAGGAAGGGGGCAAATAGTTTTTCACATCACTGTATTAATCATGAGCAAGTAGGGGCAGGTCCCGCCTTCCTCACCTCTTATTTTGATAGAAGATCACTCGCATGATTTGTTATTTCTTTTGGGTGCTATTCTATTTCATTCTCTGCTTCTCCAGTTAGTTAAAAGTTGGGGAGACTGCGCTGCTCTGTCCCATCTCCCGTCCTCATAGCAGCTGTTAGAGAGACTGATATGGAGAAAACCTCAGAGAAAATTTTGAATTTTTTACTGTTGGAATTTTTTTTTTTTAGCAATCGTCATCTTCCAAGCAGTTATTCTCTTCTGAAGCAACACTTCTTTAAAGAAAAAAAAAAGGTTAATAAAAAAGCAACAAAGTGAAATTATCCCTTATTCAGCCTGTTCATCAGACTTATCAAAAATAATTTACTATTAATAGTGGTGTTAAAGGTCGTCGATCTAAAATATGGACATTAATGTAAAGATCTACTGAAGAGTGTATGATATATTTTTTTGTTTTATTTAGTTCCTCCTAATAAATCTTCCCCAAGAAAAAAAGTTACATCTGAGGTCAGATGCCTGTGCTGTTTTGAAACACAAATAAAGTAAAACATGTTTGTACACCCAAAAGATTAATTAGCTATCATAAGGGGGAAAAAAACACTTTCATGGTAAAGTAAGATTTTTTTGATCATAATTAATCATTAATCAATTATTTTTGGTGCGTCTGGATTTCCATTATGGAAAAACGAAGTGCTCAAAATTAAATAAATAAAACCTTGTAAAATATATATACATTAATAAACAACAGACAAGTATATAATGTAACAGTGAAATTGTGAAAAAAAAATAATCTCTGGCCCCTCCCTCTAACTCTGATTGGCAAAGTTGAATAGTCCAAATAAATAAAAAAAGTCATACTAATACGCTAAGCCTCTCTCACAAAGCTAAAAAACTAAAGAATGGAGGCAGAGGCATAATGTGCCATCATGTGACTGACAGCGTTTTAATTGTTAATAATTAAATATTGATCCTTAAGGGCACAGACAGATGTTGATGGGCACATTCCATATATATATATATATATATATATATATATATATATATATATATATATATATATATAAGTAAACAAGTAAACAACGATCTGTGAGCTAAAACATTTTTTGGATTCTATTCGTGAATATGGTTAACTTTTAAAGGATATACTTTTGGTGTGAAATAAAATCATGTTTTATAAAATATGTTCTGGGCAGCTCATTGATCATGCCACTTATTCAGTGTTCTGCAGCCTGAGTGTTTCAACAGCTCTGCCCTGCTCTCTGTTGGATAATCACATTCATTACAACTCAGAACAAAATTTGATTCTAACAAATGCTCAAGTACATCCATACATCCATTTTCTTAACCGCTTAGTCCTCCAGGGGTCGCAGGGGGACTGGTGCCCATCTCCAGCTGTCAACAGGCGAGAGGTAGGGTACGCCCAGGACAGGGCGCCAGTCCATTACAGTGCTAAGTACAATTTATTATAATCAAAATTTCCACTTCAGAGATTTTCCAAGCACCAGAGTAGGTTTATGGTAGAATTCATTACACTCAGTATTTTCACAGCATCCTCCATGTAAAAGTAGAGCATTTTAATATGTCAATTCTTCACTTGCTGGAAAAAAGTACTATATTTTAAATATGATTCTATTCTATTCAATTTTTTTATACAAACTGGAGTCTTATTCAATTTAGATAATCTGGAACAAGTGTTACTGGAGTCGCTGCTAGAGGAGATTGTGTGATTCCATATAGGCAAAGTTTCTTTGGCCAAACCATCTTTTCCCATGGTACAGCTGGTGAGTGGTACTCTATTCCTCACAACATACGGGAGTCCATCTCATACACTTAATTCAAAATACAGTTAAATACATTGCTAACTGACAATCAAATCTGTCAGCACTGGTTTGGAAATCCATGATTATTAGTAGCACATAGGAGTAGATTGTACTGAGTTCGTTTAGGTACGTGGGAAGGTGTGTGTGTTGGTTTGTGAGTTTGGAGAGGGGTAACTTGGGCATTAATGTTTTACTGTTTTATTTTTATTGTTTATTGATTTATTTACACAAAGAAATAAGGAAAACATTTAAACACTCAGAAGTAATAAAATAACACACTACTGATTAAAATAAATGTATAGTTAAAAAAAAGGAACACAGAAGATGAATAATGTGAAAAAATGAGAAACCATGGATTCTGATTTATGCTGGAAGGAAATGCTGAATTAGTCTCACTAATTTAATTAGTTAACAAATTTAGCAACATTGATTTATATGTAAACCTATAAAACAAAATACAACACTTTTGGATAAAGAAATGTTTGTAAAAATGATCTGGATCAGAGTAATTAACCTTTGGGAAACTAATTCTATTCATGAATTGGTCACCGAAGTAAACAATTTAATTCCAGTATTTGATTTAAAAAGGCAAGTTCAAACACGGATAATAAGATTAATTTCTGTTCTTAAACAATTATTTAAACAGAACTCTGTTTGAACAATTATGAAGCGCCAGCCTGGACAAATATGTGAGCTTGTTGGCTTTCAGGTAGCCCTCTGCAACGCATGTGGGGCGCTTTGAGTGACTCAAACACATTTATTAAACATTAAACGAAAAGAAAACTCCTGTCTGGACTAGCTCCAGTTGCAGCATTTAAAAATGACCCTTGGTCAGGAAAAAGTCTTTTAAAAACACTGATTAAAGTTTTAGGCCATTGGCCCCCGGCATCCACTTTTTACAGTACCTCTTTGGCAGCTTTCCAGCTCGGCAATTCTTGTCGGCTCTGTGGCAGCAAATGAATGAGTCTTCTGCTGGATCTAGCCTGGGCCCACGTGGTTTCCACCAGTTCGGTCTTGCAGCAGTCTGCCTTAAACTCAAAGGCGTAGCGTCCGGCTCTGGGACAAATGTCTTTGTTTGTCAATGTTTAAGATTTACCTGGAGTGGTCTTTGGGTTCCTTTGGAGCAAGTTTCTGCCATAATGGATGGAGATACCTTCTGTTGTTGGTTCCCGGCCAGAGGTCGCCTCAGAAGGAAGAGCAACAGGAAGGGGCAGTCATGGCCGACTTCCGGTGGAAGAGAACAGCATAGCCCCCACGATGACCCAACAGTATTTTGAGCAAGACTTCAGAATGAATCTGTTGTGAGCTCACCAAGCAGATTGTTCTGCAATTAAAAGCCTTCAGTTGACCCAAAATGCTGCTGTAAGTGTTTTGATGAATATTAAAAAGAGAGATTACATTTCTCCGGTTTTTAGCTTCTCTTCATTGGCTCTCTGCTAAATCCATAATAGAGTTTAAGATCCTCTTTCTTACCTACAAAGACTTCAATAATCAAGCTCCGCCATACATCAGAAGCCTGATTATTCCATATGCTCCTAAGAGAGCACTTTGCTCTCAGACTGCAGATTTACAGGTAGTTCCCAGGATTTTTATAAGTAGAATGTGTTGGATTTTATTAAATAAATAAAATTGTCTATCTGGTTATTTAGGAACTACTAAACTAATGATTTGTGAATTATTAATTTAATTATTCCTTTAAGTTCCTAAACAGACACCAGCTAGGCTTAATCCAGCAAATATATGTTTTAAGAGCTATCTATCAACAGCAGTCTGTAGAAACCAGGTAGCGCTTGTATGAAGGGTGATGTCCTTGACAATGAGTAAAATTCACTGAAAATAAAAAGAAGCAAGGAGATTTGATTCAATTTAACAACTAAAATGATTCACCCAAAACAAACTGATTTCACTCTCGGCTAATGTGGTCTTTGCTAATGGCTAAGCTAAATGGATAGGCTGCGTTCTAGGTAAACAAACTATAAAGATGTCGGACAAACTGATGTCATAAAGGCCACATGACGGAGAGCTTCCTTTTTTTTACGTGTCCTGTCTAGCAGTTTGCTACTAAGAATTGGTGTCTGGGTATCAAGTACAAGCCCAACAGATTTACTTTCCCAAGCAGAGCATTACAGCTTTACTATAATACTCCACTTGATATATATGTATAAGAAATCTTTATTAGGGATTATTGTGGGTTTAATTTCTTGAAGTTATGGACACGACATATAAGGGAGAAAGAAAGAAGATAAAGAAGAGAAACAGGACCGGTAGAAGTGTGAACTGACGATACAAGATAGGGAGGCAAACAAAGTATGCAAGAAAACATCCCACTCTGTTGGACAGCAGAGAAGTTGGAAAACAAAAAAACGGATCAGGACCCGGAGGCCACGGGGATCGGGGCAACCCGCCCCCCCAGCAGGGCCCCAAACAGGGATCAGCCGACAGGGGTTCCCCGTCGCAAGGCAGCTGGGACCCGCAGCCAGCCGACGGCCGACACACGCCACCCTGGGCCAATCCCCCGCCAACAATAACTCAGCCCCCCCACACACACACATGCCAGGGAGCCACAGTCACAGCCGCAGCAGATGTACGCCCTCCGTAGGCCGCGCCCTGCCAGCACCTGGACATCGGCCTGAAACACCGGCCACCCAACACAACGGCCCACCAAGGCATGGACCAGGACCTAGCCGCATCCGGGGCCCCAGCCCCAGGCAACGAGAGCCAGCATCAACCAGCGGGCAAGGGCATCCGTCACCAACAGATAGTGACAGAGGGGAAAAAGATGCACCAGACCAGAGGGCAGCCAAACACCAAACCTGACAAGTAGACATACAGAGACAATCATACGTACTCTTCCTCTTACGCGCACACATTCTCACCAAGACAGGACACCCGAAAAAGGATACTGTACACTCATTCATACTCTATACTCCCAGGCCTAGGGATAGACACTCCGATAGAGCAACTTGCCCCCGCACCCAGGAGACAAACCTCCTGCCCAACAGGACGGGGACAAGCAGACCGCCAAGGTCCCTACCCCAGCAAGAGTAGCCCACCAGCCCAGGTCCCCGACCAGACGGCCTGATATACCACCAGGGCTCCAACCCCTGATGGTCCCATGAACAGGGGTGTGAGAAGACCCCCAGCCTCTCTCTTCCCGCTCGATTGTGGTGTTGTTGCATGTTGTTCTAATGTGCACTTAAAACAGAGGGGTGGGACACAGGAATGCTGCCGGTCACCCCCATCTCCCACCCTGGGCCCTCAGCATCTAGATGCAGTTAAACCGTGGGCAACGGCACCACAGGCGAGGCCCCTTATAAGGGGCCCCACCTCCAGGGCCGAGGCGCATCCAGCGCCAGATCCCTACATGTGCGTGTCTAAGTTGTACAGTAAAAATGGGACCCAGGCCACCACCGGGCAGCAAGGATGGAAACTCCATCCCGCACCCGAGTGATGTGCCCACGTCCCATGCCACTTGTGATTGGTAGAATGAAGGAGTAGGTGGACAGAAGCGTCCAGGGATGGGAGGAAATGACTAGGGTGACACTATGCCATCCCCAGGGAGCCAGCTCCCCTGCTGACTCCAATAGGCACCCCCGTTCAGCACGATCCACCAGGGTTGGGGGGCCCCAGCACGTCAAGTCGGGGCCCACAGCAGTGGCACCACCAAGCCCCATGGGGGCCCAGGCTATCCTCCCAAGGGGAGACCTAAATCCATCCCAACATTCAGACTACTAACAAAACACAGGACACTAGACACCCAGGTTGAGTTTAGAAGCTCTCCGGTTTGCGGCTCAAAACCGAGTCAAAGCAAGACACACACACAATGAAACGCTGATTGTTTACTTATAAAGAAAGCACAGTAACTTCGAACACAACACTGATTAATGGAACGTTTATAGAAGGCATGCATGCATACATAAAGAAAAATCCTGGATTCGCTACACCCAGATTTTCGAATATTAAGGAATCGTTTTACTTTGAGAAGTCCTGGAGGGATTTATCGCAGAAAAGTAAATACTTCAGGTTGCAAAAGAAAAACGCGAGAAAAAGGAGAGGGGGAAAATTCAGCCCATTCGTTGGATTGAAAAAGAAAAGGATAAGAACAGCTGGAACTTCAATGGCCAATCAGAGCTCAGGGAGGTTTGCTAGCAGTAACAGGGATACGTGCGCCCAGTAATCGTATCAGGGGGGGGGGCTCACAGACTTAGCTCTAACGCACATAGAAGCAACGTTCAGAGAGAATGTTTTCTTGCTGGTATAGGAATGTAAAATCAGCGGTGCTCCTCCTGGCTCCTCCTGGCTCCTCCTGTTTTTCAGGCATCCATTCATTTTGTAAGAAGACTGCAACCAGTTTAACTGGCTGTTTCAACCAACCAACATGCAGGGTTTTATCAGAGATCAGCCCCTCCAGGGAAGGAGCGAGGGAGCCGCTTGACTGGGTGCAGGGAGAGAGAGAGAGCCAGGTGAGCCAGGACTGCACCGTTTGTTGTCCGGAGAGCAGACGTCATGCTCTGGATGACAGCAGGAAACCAGCACGTGGGATGCTGGCATCATTTCATTATCATAGAACCCACTGATATAATTTCAAATATTCAGGGTCAGACCCAACAAATGGAAGGGAGATCTTTTAGTTATCAGGCTCCTGTCCTGTGGAACCAGCTACCCAGTTTTACTTGCTTGCACACCGAACGCGATAAAAGCAACAGAGAGTCAGGTTTACATGTAAAGTCAATGGAGGAGCGGGATGAAGCGCGTCAAGGGGACCCGCCTCAAGTCAGAAGCAGATTTGTGTTGGGAAAATGCTTTTCTGCCTGATCTGGACAGAGGATTTGTGCGAATGAGGCGTTTGCGGCATGAGAAAAAGTCTGTTGAAGTTGAAAAAGTCTAAACTCCAGCTTCAATTCACGCCGCATCAACCAATCAAGACCCTGGTGACGTGATGCTCAGACCCACTTCACAGGGGGCCGGCCCAGCCAAAGTCATTCGTTCTTCATTCAACATGGTGGAGAAACCGATAAATGCTGTTGATAACAAACGGAACCTATACGACATCAGTTGTTTTTGTACGAAGACAGGCATTTAAAGGACCTAGCTTGGAAGAAGATATGGGAGGAGATTGGGCAACCTGGTAAGTTAATTTCACTTTTGAAAGTTTTGACAGAACCTGAGCAAAAGGCAGCAAGCCCGCCTACTGTCCCGCTATTTTATTATTATTTTCTGGCCAATGTTTAAAGACTTTTTCGCTAACTAAATAATGTGTTTATTCAGAGGAGTACTGCAGAGAAAAAAGTGGAAGACCCTCAGGGTCACCTACTGCAAGGAGAGGCAGATGGAGAAGGAGAAGCGGAGTGGGTCAGCTGCAGGATTGGGAAGGAGGTGGAAGTTCTCCGCAGTCATGGGGTTTCTCAATCCCTTCATCACCCCATGGGTAGTAGGCGGACCGTGAAGAACATCCTCCCCGAGGGCCAGGGGCAGCCTGAAGAAGCAGCAGGGGAGTCCCAGATGGAAGGTACCCCTAGCGTCCGTTAGTAAATGTTGCTTTCAAACACAGTCGTAAAAACTGACTGTTATCCCCCCCTCGCCACGAGCAACCCAGCTGATCAGTTGCCAACCCATCTGAGTGCAGCAACCGGTTATCAAAACTACCGGATATCAGTTATGTATGCCTTATGATATAAGTAAAGTAATAGTTTCTTACTATCATCTGGCATCATATCACCTTTGTCACTCGTGCAGCTAGCCGGGTTTCGTTAGCCTTTCTCGGTGTGGGGGATGTTTGTCGAAAACTGATCCTGCTTCTCGCGATGTTTGAGACTTCACGAGACTGAAGGACACCGGGTACGGTACACTAAACTTGCAAGTGGGATATTCTTCCTACAGGCAGTAGGGGTGGGCGAGAGAGTCTTCATTCGTCCTATAATGAGTCATTTAACCATATAATGACTTACAAAGATGATTAACTAACATGAAAATGTTCCCTGGTGTCTCTTTAACATAGGCAGTTATATAGGCACATATGTTGTTCACTATAAACAGTATACAGTAGTCCCACCATAACATGGTTCACCCTTAATGCTCTCGCTTTTTCACAGATTTTTACACAGTACAATTCTAACATGCATCATTCTGGGTCATGGTTGATTTGAGGCAATATCGGTTAACTTGAACCAATACAGCACACAAGAACAGTATTGGCACTGATACCTTTATTGGTATCGATGCATCCACAGTTAACTTTACCATATCCTAATTTGATTGGTAGCTACTTTTACCACTACAGTGTGCCAATCACTCATAATTCCTAAACATGTAAATCACGTAGGAATGAACAGAGATTACTAACAATATAGATTTGGATGTCGACATGTAGCCCTTTCCTTTCTTAAATCATTGTTAATATTTTTTTAAACTAAAACGTGATAAGACATAGCATATCAAGATATAATTGTTATTATATAAATAAAGATGAACCAAACTGCTCACAATTGGTTCTGGTTCTATACCAGAAATAAACCAGGTCTAAATAAAACAAAATAAGGACTTTAAAAGATAAACCTTTTGAATATCACTGCAAAGATTACCAACAGTGGTCCTCATACCACAGTTTGACATCAGCAAACACAGAGAGCAAACACTGATATGACACCACAGCTATGCTATCATGCCAAACACTGATAACATAGCATGAATCCAATTAATTTAGGACTTGATGAGAAATATCTTTATAGTATGACTAGAAACATTATAAAGAGCCATTTCCATACCACAATTTGCTATCAGTAAACACCAACGGCATTCAATGATAGCATACCACATCCATGTTATCAGTATAAAAAATGATAGTTTAGCATATATTAGCACACATATCAATAAAGGATTACGGTATTAAACACTTTCACTCACCACATGCAGATGGACAGGCGCTCTGCAGGTGGGATTGAGCGCCTGTAGTTGGTGTCTAGGCGGACGATGCTTGCACCAACACAGGACAGGAGGTCTTCAAACTGGGCGATGGACAGACGGTGGTACTGCTGAAGGCGACCGTGATCCAGACGCAGCTCCTGGAGCAAGTGGTGAAACTCACCAAACTGCTCACGTTTGTGGTGGACCTGATGGACCCACGTATGGCAAGGACATCCCCTACGACGCTGCTCTGCTCTCCACGGTAAATACAGAAGGGTGACTCTTTCTTCAAACGCTCAAACGCTTCAACAGCTGCCATCTTGCAAACATATACCGTCTCGCACTATTTCCTCCCAGAAGTTACGTATTTCCGCTTCACACGCAATGTTTTCAAGCACGGCAACTTGCTGTGGGACACGCTTCGAGCTGCAAATGTTCAAGCAACCAGCTGGGGGCGTGTGACGCGTTTTGACACTTTTGGTGTACACATCGTAAGGCGAAGAAGATAATCTGTTAACACAGAGCTCAATCAGAATCAGAATTAGAACAGGTTTTCTTGCCAAATGTTGAGCAGATTTACATCAGGAAATTGCTGTGGTACTTTGTGCAAGCATACAATAAGATAAACACTTCTAAGCATTCAAAAAATAAAATAAGTGTGACAAACAGATTGATGTATTCGTGTGCAGACAGCATAACACAGGCTCATGTGAGACAGAGCAGGGGGTGGGAACAGTCTTAAGCCTAGTTGATGCTTCTCCAACCACAAATTTGTACTCAGACGCATTGACGGAGACATTTTTCTGTTTTAGTACTCCGCTCTTCCACTCTCTATTGTTTTTTTCAGTGTTGCTCGACCAGGACAGCAGGGGGTGCTAACTTTTCATAACGTCTCTGCCTACCATCACAGCGCCGTTAAATTTTTTTTTTCAGGCTTGTGAAGGTATTTCTACCTCAAGGAGCAATGAACAACAGAAATTAAGTTTTGATTCAGCTGTAAAGCTTTTACTAGAGATGCAGCTCATTAAATACTCTAGAAACACATGGAAACAAAACAGAAGCCTTTTTTTGTTGTTTTCCTACACCTCCTTGTGTTCAAAATCGCCAAAAGACCAGATTAGATAAATTATCCTTTCAATATAAAGCATGTGGTGGCCAAATGCTGCATTAACTATCACTGACTTCATTCTATTTAGCTTAAACTCTACCGATAACTCCAAGACACGGTAAATAAATCTCCTTGAAGTTTAATAGGAATTTTGTGAAACTGTAATACAACACAAAAATGCCTATATCACAAGTCAAGTCACATCAAAACATCTAATTAATCAGAAAGCTTAATTGCCTGTTTGCTTTTGTAACAAACATGAATGGGCTAGTAAAAAATACCAGCAGTGCTAAACATAACACTGGCTTAGTTTATCAGAACTAGCAAACATCTCTGGATTACTATATTTTTTTACACATCAAAAAACAAGCAATAACTTAAGCTTACATGCTTAGAAATACTTACAGACGTTACTTTAGCAGAATGGGAAAAGGAAGAAGGATGTTTTGAGAGCTGACCACAGAAAGAGGCAGCAAATGTTTGTAGTTTACCTGATTAATGTTTCGCATCATGCTTTGCTATTTGTTGCTTTGGAAATGAAAATCCATCCATCCATCCATCTTCTTAACCGCTTATCCAATTCAGGGTCACGGGGCAGCTGGAGCCTATCCCAGCAATTATCAGGCGTTAGGCAGGGTACACTCTGAACAGGACGCCAGTCTGTTGCAGGGCCAACACAGAGAGACAGACAATTTAGGGACAATTTAGAGTGATCAATTCACCTATCATGCATGTTTTTGGACTGTGGGAGGAAGCCGGAGTACCCGGAGAGAACCCACGCATACACGGGGAGAACACGCAAACTCCATGCAGAAAGAAAGATACGAACCCACGACCTTCTTGCTGCAAGGCAACAGCGCTAACCACTGCGCCACCGTGCAGCCCCTGGAAATGAAAATAAACAACCCAAAACCAACTACTGAAACAAAATAAACTTACTTTTGGGTAGCATAACAACTACTGATTACAGTGACTATAGAGCCTTGTTCGGGTGAAGTGAACTCTGACTGTAGCTGAGTTGACTAAACACAGGCATATGCTGTCCGTTGACGGAGATAGATTGGGCCTCTACTCCGTGCATCCTTGCATAGGTGACGGAGAGCCCTTGCTTTGACGGATAATGGCATTGCGTCAATCTGTCTTCATCAAAACAGAGAAGCATAAACTAGGCTTTAGGGTTATTGTTCATGAGTCCAACAGCAGAGGAGAAGAAAATGTTCTTATGGCAAGAGGTTTTTATCTGAATGGACCGGAGCTTCCTGCCTGAGGGGAGCAGGCCAAACAGTCCATGCCCAGGGCGAGGAAGGTAAGCTGACCTCCGACCTGCACGCCCCAGTGTTCTGGAGGTGTACAGGTCCTGCAGAGGTCCTGAAAACAACATGTAAATAATCTAATTGTTTTTCAAAACAGTGAATATTATTTAGGGTAGACATCATAGTTTGAATGTCAATGGCCAGTCATGGGTTTTAACATTTACTGGAACAGTGTATCATTTATTAACCAGAGGATTGTGACTTCAAGTTGACAAATGAGTCCAGGGAGATATTGCTTTCACATGGATCTTCAAGCCAAAACAACTTTTGGAAAGTATTGTTTCTTATCACATGTCTGTTTTAGTATTTTACTGTTAGTTTCATTGCAGATATGTGATATTTTATTGATACAACCTTCAGAGGGACTTAAAAATCTTGTAAACATGTTGTTGTGACCTGCTGTTGAATTACTTACAGTAAAAAAGATAAGGTCCGCTGGTAACATGTGAATGATTAAGCAGAATTTAAATGCCACCAAGTTATTTTTAAAATTCACCTCAGACATTCAGGAGCCAAAAGGCAAGTGTTTGTACTGTCAGCAATGTCAAGCCCAATACTACTTTGACTTTACAGTAGATTATTCAAATTCTGATTAGTCACAAATAGGAACAGAGCTGAAGGTATACAATTATAAATGTACAAATATAACTAAAAGAAAAACACTGGCCTTTATTAATAGTAGTACTAGTTTGGCAAACAGTTTGGAAATTACATTATTTTGTATAGTCCTCCTGCTGAATTGTTTTCTGGACTGTAACTGTTCTCTCTAGAACCTAAGTTTGTATTTCTTATGTCATTTATAGTTTAGTTTTTCTTCAGTAATTCTTCTTTTGGGTTATTTTCTGCTCATTGACAGTTTTCTGTTCTTCCATCCTTCCATCCATCCATCCATCCATCCATCCATCCATCCATCCACTACTGCTTATCTGGGTTGGGGGAGAAGCAGGTTAAGCAGAGAGACTTCTCACTCCCCAGCTTCTTGGGCCAGCTCCTCGGGAGGAATCCTAAGGCGTTCCCAGGCCAACCTAGAGACGTAGTCCCTCCAGTGTGACCTGGTTTTATCTCTGGGTCTCCTCCAGTTGAGACGTGACCAGAACACCTCACCAAGGAGGGGTCCAGGAGGCATCCTGACCAGCTGCCCGAGCCACCTCGACTGGCTCCTCTCAGAAAAGAGGAGCAGTGGCTCTAATCTGGGCCTGTTCTGCATGACCGAACTTCTCAGCCTATCTCTAGGGGAGAGCTCAGAAACCTTTTGGAGGAACTTTATCTCAGCTAATTCTATCCCTCATCTCGTTCTTTTAGTCACTACCCAGAATTTGTGACCATGGATGAGGGTAAGAACATAGATTGACTGGTAAATCAAGAGCTTCGCCTTTTGTCTGTGCACTTCTTCATGATCTTCATCATGACTGACAGGTAAAGCACCAACATAACTGGATTGATGATTCCCAAATTCTTGAAATCCTCCACTTGGTGGAACAACCTTGTCCCCAACCTGGGGAAAAAGCACTACCATTTTCCTGCTCAAGACCATGGTCTTCGATTTAGAGCGGCAGATTCTCATCCCAGCCTTGTCACACTCAGCTGCAAACTGATCGGTGTCTGTACTGGTCGTACAGATACCTAACAGCCCTTTTCAAGGGGCCTGGTACCCCATACTCCTAGCTGTTGGAGAGGAAGGATTTGCCCCCAACCCCCCTCTTCCCTGCTACTTCTGCCCTACTTTTTCTACTATTACTACTCACTTGTACTACTCACTACACAATGCCAGATGAATACCGGATGGATTTCCCCCTTTTTTGGACTACATTATTAAAGAACTGTGGAGCCAAAAATGGCCCTCTGCTCTGATGAAGCTTTTCAGGATCTTTTACAAAGAAATGGTGTATTCATCACATGGAAATAGAAATCCAACACCCTGAGGAGAACGCAAAGAAAAAATACAACTCTGCTGGAGGCATATGACAATCAACAGCCTGCGATGTTGATGCCAAGAACACAGAGTAAGACCCCATTGAACAGATGGCGTCTATCGGGAAGAACTCCCCAGTCATTAAAGCCGTGGCCTCCCCTCAGAAGTGAGACACCAAGAATAGAAAGGAACGTCGAAAGAAATCCCAGCAAGAAACAACTCAGATTATCCCCTTAAAAACTGATTCTAACCTTTCAGCTCATCACCGCTCTCCTCCTCACTGCCAGCTGCAGTGCAAGGTTGCCAAAATAAGAATATAGCAAATAACACACGGAGAAAGGAAAAGCCCTGAGAGAAAATGCTTGATATTCATGATGGATCAATCAAAGGAATCGAACAGTTATCCATCAACACGAGTGTCTTTAATTGTCCACAGATGACAGTGAAAGAAATCTCTGAGAGGATTCCATTGATCATTGAGAACAACACAGAGCAGGAGAAAATCTTTGTTCTTGCTGGAGCTGATGATATTTCTCTGAAACAATTTGAAATTCTAAAGAAAAAATTCTTGGATTTACTCCAAAATTGTAACAATCACAAGTTAGAGCTTAACATTTCTGGCCCAACTCCTGCTACGCCCCGCCCCCTGTGACTGATAAATCAGCTGACCCAAAAGACAGCAGCTACATACAAGCTGGAACACACAAAGATAAACAAATACGTAACCCCGAACAAGCAGCTCCCTCCAGAGATATATCAGCTGGTGCAGACAACAGCAGATATGGACCAACTATTTCACACATCAAAAAAACGTAGACGAGACGTAAACTTAGACGAGACGTAAACTTAGACGAGACGTAAACGTAGACGAGACGTAACCCCTCCAAAACCTCATCATCAACGATCGTCTCCCCTTATAAGTCACCTATTGTCTCACCATATAAGTCTTTCTCCGATGTGCTCAAACTCAAGTAACGAAAGGGATTCTTCTTATGCCGAGAATTGTAGTAGGCCTACGCCAAGCCACTAACCATAAACAATGTGGGTCTCCCATAAACCTGACTATGTCTATTATCTGATATTGACCGGACAACACTTCTTGACTGCACATTACTCATCAAGATATGTCCAGTCATTCTGAAAATAAAATACCGATAATTAGTTGCTATAGATCCTTACATACAAAAATTACATATAACTGAACAGCACAGAATCTAATAATAATATCTTGCAACAATAATCTCTCACTCACTAAAAGAAATATTAAGTAATATTTAATATTAATATTAAATATTCTCTATTGGGAAAGTCTCTCCTAATCAATGATTTCATCATTACACAGGATATACATGTTCTGTTTCTTTCTGAAACTGGGCTAGATGAAAACACAGGACAAATTATACAAATCGAGACTTATCTAGAAAATTAATATTTAATTAGTGAGAGTAGAAAAAAAACAGAACTTTTTAAACCTGAAAAGGGTATCACTAGGTGAATTTGAGTCTTTTGAGTACCTGGCTGCTGAGACAAATGAGCCAAACAAAGTCCTATTTCTAAACATATATAGACCACCAAAACATAACAGAAACTTTTTTAATGACTTCAACGACCTTTGCTCTGCAATATGCATAGACTATGACCAGTTAACAATTGTGGGAGATTTCAACATCCATACTGACAACCCCCAAGATGGAGTAACAAAGGAATTAAATCATACCCTCCATAGCTTCGACCTATCCCGGCATGTTAATAAACCAACGCACAATCAAGGACACACTCTGGACCTACTTATTAGCAAAGACTTAAATATCTCTCACATCACAGTAACTGATATTGCATTATCTGACCATTTCTGCATCTCATATAAAAGCACAATTTTAGCTAAAATTTCTAATCCCAGTAAGACCATTATTAAAAAAAATACTTCCTCAAAGAAAATCCCCAACATCAATCAAAACACATTTAGTAAACAAACTGACAGATTAATTTCTATCCAAAATCTCAGACATGATGCATAAGATTGTGCCACTTAAGGTTAAAACCATCATGAGTAAAAAGAAGTCTCCATGGAGAAGCGATCCACTGGTATGTAATGAAAAAATGCAGTGTTGACGCACCGAGAGAAATGGCGGAAAACCCGACTCCAGGTCCATTATGAAATATATAAAGAGACTGAACAAATATCAAATAACCTTAAAGTGTGCAAGGAAATCATTCTTCTCTGAGATTATTCGCAGAAACAACAAAGATGCAAGGACATTATTTGCTACAGTGGAGGATTAACTACTCCTCCTGTGACAGTAGCCCCCTAACTAAACTCCATTAAGGCCTGCAATTAATTTGCCAGATTCTTTACTGAAAAGATCTTGAACATCAGAAGGTCAATTAGTACCATATTTTCAACCCCAATACCAACATTAAGCCCAGTTAAGACCCACGCTGAGAAAATGGGCGATTAAAAAAAGTTTTAAAAACAGCAGTTATCAAACCAATACTAATAAAACAAGAGCTTAGACAGCATGTTAATGCAAAACTACAGACCAATCTCTACTCTGTGTTCCAACAGTTAAACAACTTCCTAACAATGAACAACCGCTTTGATTTTAGTTTGGTTGCCAAAGATCAATTAAATATCAGTACAGTACAAGTACTGTTTCTAGCCCCCTTGATTACTGTAACAGTATGTTCATAGGTCTGCCTAAAAAAATCAACCAGACAGCTGCAGCTGATCCAAAACGCCACTGCTCAGTCCCATGAGCTATCTGGTAACTATAAAGAGTCACTAGATGGCAGCCACCCTCTGTTACTAATCATTTCTGTTATTTAAACAATACTATTACACTTTTATTATAAATAAATTATTTCAATTTTACCATTAATGCCCATTGTGGTACATTACAGAAGAATAATAAAAATTGCATCAGTTTTGCCTTTTAAAATAAAATTTACTGTATAACATTTAATAAAAAAATAAATGATCGTAGACTAGTCTAAAAATGACATAGGGACCTATACTGTAAAAGGAAAAAAATAGAGAATCAAATCATGATCATCAAATGAAATAAAGGATTTGGAGATATATTGGAGGATTGGATATATATATATATATTTTATATATATATATATATATTATATTATATATATATATATAATGTATGTATATCTATATATTATATATATATATATATATATATATATACACCATGGTTTTGGTGAATACTCGATTGCTGGAGGGTGTACATTAAAAAGTGATAATGTACACCTGGGAAAGGCGTCCCATCAAATTGCCTGATGACAGTTCTAAATTATTGCGCTGGCTCAAATGGCAATGGAGTCTCAACGTTATTTGCATCATCCTCTGGACACACACAAGCAGTAAGTAGTGTAATGGCCTTCTGAAATGATATTTTGAATCAGGTAACGTAAGGTAAAGCCATCATCTCACTTCCCATCACTGATAAATCGCTGCGGTCGGGTCCCTCTGGCCACGTTGCTTGGCAACGCTTGTATACGGGAGATATTAAATAGTGCGCTCGACTTATATAAAAAAAAAACTTGTGATTTTAACTCTAAAACAGATTAAAGTATTATTAATTGATTAAATATTTATTTCTTTCATAAGTGACCATGGTATAAGCGGGACAATGCCCTTCGAGGTGTCCATTATCTGAAAATAATGGACTTCAAGGAAGCAACCTCCGAGTTATCCTTTATTTTCTGATAATGTACACCTTGTCGGGCATTATCCCTTACATATATATGTATATATATATAAATACTGTACATACAGTATGTAGGTAATTTTCTAGTATGCTTAGCATACAAGTATACCAGAAAATGACTGTAATATACAATTAAGTGTGTTGTATATGAATGATTAAATGCCTTATGTGTGTAGCTATTTGATTAATATTTATGAAATGATCATGGTTTAAACTGTGCATTGAGTATGCAGGAACATAGCCTATATCTCCAAGCATACAATTGTTAAACATATAATATTATCAGTTCTATAGGAAATTGACAGGATGAGTAGGAATAAATAATGTGACTTTCCGGCCAAGAGTAATATATTTTACAGTGACATCTCTGGCATTTATAACAAATCAAACTGCTCAAATTTGAGCAAGTTAAAGTTTTTTAAACAGTACATGCACAACTGACATCAATGTTACGAAAGGGGGCAGCCGACTGAAGTGAGATTGCCGCCACATTGCTACGTCACAGTACATTGCCAAACATCTTTAATTGACAGTCAATGAAGCTTCATACTTAAAATGAAAAATGTAAAAAAAACTTTCTAATACAGTATCTCAGTAAAGAGGTATCTCACAAAGAGTAAATAAAAATTAACCAATGACTCAAAAAGGTTACCACATATGTAAAGACTTTAGTTTTCAATTATACAGCATATGAAACATGTATTTCATTAAGCAGGTGTCATGGAAAAAATATTGTTTTACATAAGGGCTTTAGGATATTGTAAAGTTCTTCAGTATATTGAAAGTCCCCAATTTCCAAGCAAAAACAGCTATAAAATGAAAGGTTATAATAACACATGCACACATGAAACGACTTGTCTCGGCACCTCAACAAATATTTTGTAAGTTCATGATTTTAGTTCCTCATAAAATCGAGTTCGACTGATGAAGTTAAGTCAGAATCTAAGTCGATTCCTTCTGCTGTCATTTCTGTGAAGCCAAACTTTATATTTAGTTTGACTTCACGATTCATGCCTCGCTTGGTGTTTGGGGAGTAAAGAGAGAAGCAGCCAATTTTCTCTATTCCCTCCTCATCCACATACTGTGGATCTCTTTTTTTTGTGCAATAGAAATTGTAGTTCATCATGGTCATATCTGCTTGGGTGGGATATAAGCTGAAGGTTCTCGATTCATCCCAGCCCACATCCTCACCAGATTCAGCCAGTTTCATGAACATATCCTTGCACCATTCACCATTTTTGTTGGTGATTTTTTTTTCTGCCTTGTGCTTGAAGTTGTCAAATCTTCGAGATACTCTGATTCCATACGTGAAGACACTTTTCCGAGATGCCACCAAATGCGGTTTTCGCCCAAATTCTACAGCTCCTCTGAGGATTGCTTCTTGTGGCCTAAATGGACACAGAACTTTAAATCTATCCCCAAACCTATCAATAACATATTTTCGTAAAATCACACTGTTAGCAAAACCCCCCACTAACAGAATGTATTTAATGTTTAGATCTTTTGTAGGAATTTCCTTAAGACTCTGAGTGATGCTTTGTAGGCTCTTTGCAAAAAAAGAGCTGAGTTTCTGTTGAGAAATAACAATAGATCCGTCATCCCAGGATGCTCCCTCCACTCCTTCAAAGAAATCCTCCATTGTTTTCTTTTTCAGAGCAATCTGTCCAAGGTTAAAAGGACAGTCAATTTCTGCATCTTCATCTTGTCTTTTGAAAACTGTGAAATCATACATCATCTTCTTAACATCATTGGGATGTTTTTTTTCAAATTCATCCCAAACTCCATCAGAGAATATTTCTCTGAGGAACTCTATACATTTTCTGTCCACAGTTTCTCCTCCCATATCATTCCCAGAGGCCTTGTGCAGCTCCTTCAGGGCTCCTCCTTTCAGGACTTCATGAACAGTGATGTCAATGGTTCCTCCTGAAACACAGTGCCAAAAGAGACCATTGATTGACGCCACTGCAAGCACCAAAAGCAAAGAGATATTTCCTAAGTCAAAAATAATACAAAAAAAAACAAATGGTTAGACGTGACTGAGAGTGGTTCCAGTTCATTGATCAAATATAACTTTGATATCATCTGCCCTACTATCCTTTTATGTCCCCCACGCTTTCCGTATCTGTGCCCTCTGTTCTCCGCACTTTTTCCAGCTGTTACAGCCGGTTAATGTGCGGTAACATATTTTGTAACAGAAGGTGAGTGCCATCTAGTAACTCTTTTTAGTTACTGCAGCTGAAATACTGAGCTTCAGCTGGCTCAGAGAAACGAGCCAATGTGCAGCAAACAATGGTCTTCTAGTTTACAAGGGGAGTGTCAACTTACCTCACGGGGAACTCAACATATCCTCACTGACGATTTGAGAGTAGGATTGGCTTTAGCTTTTGATCCCACCGCTCTTTCTAGCTATTGTTTAACTATAGCTAGCTGCTTGCTATCATTAGCTAATATGCTCTGTAGATAATTGGTGTGTTCACGGGGATGCTCTTATCGTCATATAGCGGTTAATAATGTTAGCAGGTGTTGTTGTTAATTGTCAACTGGTGAGAGTTACTTGTTAGGGAAAATGCAATATGTGGTTCCTTGTGATGAGGAAATCTGAGTAAATAGATGGCTGCCTGGTATCTGTTGCTATGAATCAAAGTGGGGCACTACTGACTGCTGCAGTAGGTCTATGTAAACATGGAAGGATGTGATTGTCATATAGTTTTCGATGCGCAAGAACGTTGCGTAATTTTGATCGATTTCAATAAAAAATCGGTTAAGTTGGCCCTGCCCATAGCTTAAGACTGTAATTGATAAAAACTGATATTAAAATAGCTGAAGGCTAAATTCTGGGTATAAAGAAACAAAAATACACTTTGAAATGTATGTGCAATACAACTGTAAATTAAGTCGTAACTGAATACCTCCACAATCAACAACAATGTATTGTGTTCTTGGAGACTGATCTAGTCTGTCTTTTCCTTGGTGTTCTGATATGAAACCATCAGCTGGTAGCTTCTTACACCAGACAGATGCTGCCTCTGGTTCCAGTGCAATAATAAGCTTTTCTTTATTTGCTTCTCTTACGATACCTGCCTGGAATATAAAATAAGACAGCATTTTAAAAAATTGTTTCACCTTTAACCCCTGTTTTTCTATTACTTTTTTTTTTTATATAATAAACTTACCTGCATTGCAGCTTCTCTCATGAACTGTTTTGCTGAATGATCCCAGATGGCAGGAACAGTCAATACCCAGGTGAAGTCAGAGGCTGTGAACTTTTTACCAGCTGCACTATTATTGATGGTTTGTAGTACATCGTCTTTCAGGAATCTAAGAGCTTCTGTAAAAACCTTAAGGGCTGTTAATTCCTTCCCATTGGCTGCTTTAATCTTCAGATCTCTTTTGGAGTCCTAGAAATTACAAGACATCAAGTCATGTTTGGTTCAGAATCTATATTATAAAAATATTTCAAGGCATTTTGGGCGATTGGGGGATCAAATAAAAGGCATAAAAAAGAACAGTGACATCAAAATACACAACATTAGATACACAAAATATATGACTCACTAAAACAAATGACATTACAGCTATTATTAAGTTACTCAAAGACAGCTCTAAACAGATTGGATTTGGCTTTGATTTAAATGAAATTAGTGTTTCATCAGCTTTGCAGTGGTCTGGAAATCTGTTTCAGATAAGTGGAGCGTAGAAACTAAAAGCTCCTTCTCCATACTTGCTTCTAATTTTAAGGATGATTAGTAGACTACAGTTGGAAGTCCTGAGTGTAAGGTGTTGGTATAACGGCAACAGGTCTTCAACATACTTTGGTGCTAACCCATTCAATTATTTATAGACTTTTTAAAGTATTTTGAAGTCTATTCTCTGAGTAACATAAAAATATTGGATGTTGTTAGTAACGTGATTTATTGCTGCATCATAATAAAAAATTATATCTGGAAACATAACATATGTTTTACTTACTTTACCATAAAGGAACATCTTGAAGCCATCAAAAAAGAAATAATCTTTGGCATCTCTCCCCCTCATTCTGAAATAATCCATTTGGGCTTTATAACCAAAGCTGAGAAATTCTTCCTCTTTACCAAAAAGAATGCAACTAGGAGCCTTTGGAGTCTGCTGACCAAGATCTTCACCCCACATCTTTATGTGGATATCAGATTCAGCTTCCCTTGTCGTCAAATTGAAGGCATGGCCACTATATGCAGTCCCAAAATCTATTGCTATGATGAAAGAGTCCCCCATTTCAGAGAGATTCAAGGTGTTCAGTGTAGCTGCAATGAAATGCGAAAGCTGCTGTACCTTTATTACCTTTAAAGGAGGGTGGAGTCGAGAAGACTCCCTTCAATACCTAATCTGACATAAGAAAGGTGTGCCACTGTATTGATTTAGTGAGGACAAGACTGCAAGAGAGGAAAGGTGACTCTTCGCAGAGACAATTAAAAGGTAAATACATGTTTCATATAACAGACAAAAAACAGAAATGTCTTAATCTATTGATATAATACTTGTTATTGTCTAAATACAATAACTGAACTTTACTTCATAGCCAGTTATTTAGGCTGTTACGGTCATGTGATCTTATCTTTTACTGGTAAATTCCTTAGTTAAGTCTATATGGAACTGAACTTACATTTTAGATAATGAAGAGTTATGTTAAAAGAATGAGAGGTGTATCTAAATGTACAGTGACAACCTTATGTTTAGATACAGATGTCCAGCAAACAATAATTTCCTCTTAGCCAAACGTATAAATAATACCCATGAGTGTTTCTCCTTCACATGGCAGCTTATTCTGTGAATTGCAAAAACTTAAGTATTAAATTAAAATTCAGAATTATTATTGATTTTAATTAGCTTATATATATATATATATATATATATATATATATATATATATATATATATATATATATATATATATATATGACTGATAAAGTATCTCACAAAGTGTTATCAATTCACAAACTCCCACTCACATTGATCTTATCATACGAATACAGGAGTTTTTCCTCAGGAACTACACAACAGCCTGTATGCAGAAGAATGAGCAGATCAGAAAAAATGCAGAAAAGCTCCAATGGTGGAGACACTTTTCCAAATACTCCTAAGAGCGGGTAAGCAGAAAAGGAGCAAACATTCTAACTCTGACTAGCCTTAACATGGGTTATTTTAGTTCCAATGGTTTAGATCTCAGTTCTACAGTGACCAATTAGAGAAAAAAAGATAGCATACCTTGAAAATAATAGCAGATATATTCCACAAAGGTAGACTTGTAGCACTTTGGGGTTGCCCATTTGTTTGTTTGTGAAGGTGAATTTTATACCCAAGGTATATTGCACCCAAGTGATGTGTCGTCGAGCAGGAGGCATTTTTTTAAAGTGCCGTAATTTATGGGCAACGTCTCCTCTTCTGTGGATTATGATTGGATATGGGGGTCTTAAATGCTGTAATTTTAAATGGATAACATTGGGTGTAGGCACTGGCTCACAAAGATAAACATTAGAAATTGACTAAGGTTAAGTTTAGGTAATAGTAATCAAATGTTAGGATTAATAATAATCAGTCAGGCTAGCCAAACCTTTACCCTAAATGAAAACATTTTAAATATTTGCGAGGGGTTAAGGATATGGGATGGAAGAGGAATTGGGATGGAAGGGAGGTTCAGGCACACAGCACCACAAACACAAATAGAAACAGGAGGGAGAGTGAAAAAAGAGCTACATGCAAAACAAGATGGAAAGGTGAGAAAATAATGACAGCAGATGCAGCAAAACTGAGATGCATTTCAATGATATTCATTATTCAGATGATAGAGTGTAGGGTTTGCAAAGTTAAAATACCATATCAAGCAGGATATTATGTACATTATCTTTGCTTTTCTATGTTGTTTCACTGTAAATAGTTTAGTTATAAATATGTTACATACAAGAGTTTGTTTTTATATTTTAACATTTTCTTTTTTGTAACAGTTCTGTTTCATGGTAAATTATAATAAGCCATATAAATAGTAAACATTATATACAATTATGTTTGTAGGTTAGTTATTCATTTTATACATAGATTAACATTAAACTTGTTAATAAATCAATGTAAGAAACAAAATACGTTAGGAGCCGGTTTGGAGGATAAATAGCCTGTTCTTTTAATGAGCGGAGCCACAAGAACCAGTTTTCTAAAAGAGCCAGAATTCTAATAACCCATACCATAATATATATATATATAATATATATATATTATATATATATATATAATATATATATATATATATATATATATATATATATATATATATATATATACACAGACACACCCTGAACAAAAATATAATGCAACACTTTTGGTTTTGCTCCCACTTTTTATGAGATGAACTCAAATATGTGAAATATTTTCTATATACACAAAATAACCATTTCTCTCAAATATTGTTCACAAATCTGTTAAAATCTGTGATAGTTATCTCTTCTCCTTTGCTGAGACAATCTATCCCACCTCACGTGTTCCATATCAAGATGCTGATTAGATAGCATGATTACTGCACAGATGTGCCTCAGACTGGCCACAATAAAAGCCCACTCTGAAATGTTCAGTTTTGTTTTACTGGTGGGGTCTGCAGACTCAGAAAACCAGTCATTATCTGGTGCAACCACTAATTGTTTCATGCAGTGCAACACATCTCTGTTCAGGTTTTCGATTGTCGAATGCTGGTCCACTCCTCTTCAATGGCTGTGCGAAGTTGCTGGATATTGGCAGGAACTGGAACACAGCTGCACCTATGGATTAACATATAAAATGAATACATAAAAATAACACTATAAACAAAATAACTCAAAGTTGTTGACGGAGTTGGATGCAATATTCAGGAACTGTCATTAATGGGGCAAGGAACAAGTGATTACATTTTGGGGATGATCAGGTATTATGGAGGAATTTGAATTGTACAGAGCTGCTTGGCAGAGGGTTAAGCTCTCCAAGTTATGCTTTTCTAGTTATTTTAAGATAATTTCTGATTAATTCAGTCAGTTTGTGATATTTTATGTGACTGAATGTCCATTTACATTATATCTCCTGTTGTGTGTGTGTTAAAATGTACAAAACAGTCAAATGTGTCTTGCCTGGCCAGGCAGCTCTCTGGGTGCTCAGCACCCCTAAATATCTGATCCTAGAATCGCCCCTAGTATCACCAACACATAGCTGAATTGGCGGACATGACCAAATACTACCAATGACTGGAAAGGGCCGTGCTGAAGGGCAGGAAAGAATCACTGATCATATCTTCACAGGCTAGGGCCTTGAGCACCAGAGCAATAGAAGATCTACTACATCAAGCAAGATCCCAGGTGTAGGCTGTTCAAAAAGGCTTCTGAAAAAATTCAGTATCTCACAGCAGGGTGTAATGCTGCATTCAGACCAAGCCCATGCGGCAGCGTCAGCTGCGGCAAGATTATATGTAAAGTCTATGATGGAGTACGTCAGAGGTCCGTCAAGGGCTCTGCGTTGCGTACGTTGGCTCCTTCAACGACGCTTGCGTTTCATATGGCAACGTACCAACGCATTCGTCACAGAAGTTCAGCAAGCTGAACTTTTGATGGATCCAACGGAGTTAACGCAGTGCGTCAACCAATCAGAGCGTCTCACAGTAGTTATGTCACTTTACACTTATCTTGAATGAAACGGGGGCCCAGTGAAAACATTTTCAACAAACGCAGATTTAAAAAATCATAAATAACACTTACCGAAGACAGATGGACAGGCGCTCCTAAAGAGGAACAGAGAACCTGTAATTGGTGTCCTGGTAGGAGATTTAAGCTCCGATGCGGCCGAGGAGGTCGTAAAATTAGGCGCGGGACAGACGGAAGTAGCACTGAAAGCAAACCTCATCCATACGCAGCTCCTGGAGCATTTGGTTAAACTCCCCGAACTCTGAACGCATCTGAATAGTGGGCGCTGATGCACCCGATGTCAACGTTGTCTAGCTTTATCGAGCTAATAAAGCCAAGTCACTCTCTAGTTACGATCCACCATAGTTCAGAAACTTCAGAACGTGCGGCAAAAGAGGAAGCCCCGCCCATGCATTGTTTTTTTCTCAGAAGCAGGCTATGAAAGCCAAAAAGTACATACGTCAAACTTCATCCGTTGAATGCGTTGCCTGACGCAGACCGAATGTGCGGTGTGAATGCAGCTTACGATATTAGTGGAAAAGGAATATATGGAATGGCATATCCGAGTGACTGGTATAGCGTACAGAAACACCTGTAGGGAATGCAAAACCGGAGCCTGCTAGGTCAAACTAGGAATCACTTCCCAAGGTAGTGTAGAATTAAGAGTAAGATTCCAAAATAAGATTCTGTGTGACTTCAAGATAAAAATGGACAACATGGTAATGGCCAACCAAGCAGACACTGTGATAAGCAGCAGCGGACAGCCGTGGTTGATGCGACCATCCAAAATAATGGAAACATCCGGGGGGGGGGGGGGACAGGACAAAAACAGAAAAATATCAAGGGCTCAGGGAACAGCTAAAGAGAACCCAGCAGGTGAAGACAACTGTAGTGCCCGTGGTCATGACTGCAATGATCAGTGACCCCCATACTGGAAAAGTGTCTCAAAATACCTGGAGAAACACGAGACTTCTCAGCCCAGTAGAACATATTGTGTGGAACAGCTAGACACTGCTATTATGTCATGGCCTTCATCCCAAAAGATTGTTATCTAAAGCACATCAGCAAATACCCTCCTAAGTGTTTCAAGAAGGAAAAAACAGCGGGTTCACACCGGCCACGGAAGAGTTAAGTAGTGCTCTCAAAAAATCGTGCTGTTTGCAGCCCTCCTGTTCACACAAGACACAGATTTTTTGCAACAGTTGTTTATTCAGAGCTATTTTTTAACAGGGGTAAGTTAATTACCTCAGAAAAGTATGAAGCCATGTTTGTGTTACCAGGCAGTTTGCACACTTCTTTAATTTATCTGTTATTGAGACACACACACACACCCAGAGCGAGTGTGTGTGGTAGTAGACAGTAGTATAGATATACCATTGAAATACACACATTTGTATATTTACTCATCATATTTTGTGTCTGTGCGTGTTTGTGTCTGTGCGTGTTTGTTTATTTTCATCTCTATACTCTGTTTAGATACAAAAATATGATCACATTTGTCAATCACTGTATTTAATTAAAAAAATTGTCCAGATTGTCTCGTATCTCTTTGTGTGACTTCCTGCCAGAATTGACAAGGATCACAAACGGCTTGCGCAAAAAAATAGAGTAGACAATGAAACTATCACTTCATGGCATGAACTGGCTGCACAGGATCACGTCACTTTGCATCTGGTTTGAACTACACCATAGATTAACAAGGGTGCTGAGAGGAAGCAGTCTCCGTTCCGCACTACTTTGCACCACTTAAGTGGCTGGTATGGACCAGGCCTAACTCCTGATTCATACTTGGCACAGAAATATACTTGCCCTTCTGCAACATTGTACTGACATAAGCACCAGGCTGCGTCTTGGGCACATACTTACTTGCAAACGGCATGTCATTCTGAAGAGTTCCCCTAGGGGGCAGATTACAGAAATCGGACCGGTTAGAGTGCCGGGTTTGTAGGGTAAAAAACAAAACAAACATGGCAACCATAGAGGAGATAGTCAGCTGATTAATTTACAGATGATAGAAAAAGATGGTATCATTGTCATCGTATATGATATGTAAGACCATATTTACTGCCAATGTTGCTTTCTTTCCTGCTGCTTTTGCTGCCATTGACCAGGTGTACCAACAGACTGTTAAAAAGCGCACTACACTCTCCCTAGTGGTTACTTGCATACTGCTGTCCAAGGACATGTCACCTTAATGTCAGAGGATGTGCAAAAATGCTGCTTTCAACAAACGCAATCTACACGAGTCAGCCATGATAAACATGCACACATATAATTAAAAGCGAGTATATTCCCAGATTTACGGCTACTGCACTGACTGCAATCCACACCAGCTCTGGTTTGAGTGCGGAATGTGTCCAGAGGTTTGCTCCAGTGAGAGCATCAATTCTCGTCTTTTCGCATAGGTTCACATGATAACTACATAAATAGAGAGGAGTAAACAAAAGCCACACTCATCTTCTCATGCTGGTTTTATTTTGAAATATACTGGATCAACTTGGCTGGCTCGTTTCTGACTTCCTTTCTGGCTCATGTAATTGTGTTGACTTCAATAAATGGTGTGTGAATGCTCTGATTGGATTCCGTGCTTTTTCACCTTTGCGGCAGCTATAAGGACACCTGGCGGGATCCAGTCTGTGCCCAATGTGAATCAGGGGTAAAACCAAAAATTGTGATTTTGGAGTGGCTTACTCCAAAAGTCTGAACTTAAAACCTAAGCAACCTAAAAAAAGGTAGCTCATGTTCAAAAATCCTTTAATTTGGCGAAGTTAATGACAATTCTTAGGTACATAATTTCAAATAAAGTGGTTTTGAATTATTTTTTTCCGTGTAGGGTCAGAGTTGTATGCATATTCTTTTTCCTTTCCAATAGATGCAATTAACATTTAGAAGTCACAATTTGTACTAATGTCATGCAATTAGCATCTAGAAAATACAATTTTTACTCAGGTTATATTTATGTAAGAGCTAAGTTGTTGTTTTTTATTTGAAACATCTGAGTTTGACAGAAAAGGGAAAAGAAAGGAAATCTGAAACTGGGTAAATTATTTCTGACGGTACCATACAGCCCAATTTCATTCAAATTGAAACCATTAATAAAACATATCTTATAGTTTTTTTTTCCTTTTTTGCATATCCAGTAAAAGAACAAGAGAAGTCAAAACATCAATTGCAGAAGATCGTTGGCTGCAAATGATCAACAGACCCGATCCAGACCAGTACGTATCATAATTAATTCTTCAAGTTTCTTTTGATTATTTTTCTTTGAGATGAACGTACAAATTTCAAATCAATTATCTATTTTTGCTCCTATAATAGATTGTCTTAAATGTTTAAATAGAGGGTAACTGGATTTATTTGTTGTTTAGTTCCAGAAATATATTTACTTTCTTTTTTTTGGCCTTAAGATTGAGATGTCTTGGATGATTGGGGATCTAAAACCCAAAGTTAGACTGACTATGGCATAACTGCTTTTGGTTTGAAAAAATATATTTGTAATGATGAATGACTGCAGGCATGCATTCCCATTTCAGATCAGCATTTTCTACTCTTCTGTATTAATGAAGAAAAAAATATGAATCTGTTATATTTTAAACAAGCTGACAAAGAAAAGAAAATGAACAATGACGACATATGGAATGTGCGCTGAGCCCATAGACTGTATATATATTAGACAAACCCTCGTTGACGTCACCCATAGGTTACTGAAGAGCAAAAATAAAGCCAACTGGGCGGTTCCCACCGACGCCATCTTGTCCGCGTCACTCACCTCGTCACTCTCAGAAACTCCAAAAATGGGCAATGAGGTGGAGCTGAGAGTGGCATATGGGACATCCACACACACACATCTTTATTTTTTTTTATATATATATATATATATATATATATATATATATATATATATATATATAGAGCCTCTCACCTCATTTCATGAGATTGAAACCTTTCTGTTATTTGTGACACCTCAATACAGAAAGATTTCAGTACTTTTTCTGCATCTGGACCACACAATCTATGAGCAAAGCTAATCTGTATAAGAGCTAACGTCGGTCGCTTTGACTGCCTATTTTCAAGACCGTGGTCCTGAGTGGGGAATTCAACATGAGACATGGACAGGTGCTTGTGAACTGTTGTCAAAAACTTAAAACAAGATGCGAAGGCGAACTGAGCGCTCGGTTGTGAGATGCTACTTGCGGGCTTCCCGCTAGCTTAGCTGAAAGCTTAAACCAGGTTAGCCTTCACTTGTTAACATTTTGACCACAACACCTCACCTTTCCAGGCACCTCCATTTTTGTCTGTTGCTCGTAGGAGCCCTCTATGTCAAGGACAGACCTGGTGATAAACCAGCATTACTCTGACAGTGAGATTCCAGCAGCCTTGTAGCTCAACTCTGTCACAGACACACAGAGCACCTAGCCGATTGCTATCGCTCCTCCGTCCTCAGCCATTTCAGTGTAAATACAGAGACCTGGAACTGGCCAATCAGGCTTAGGTCAGTATTAGAAACAGCCCCCTTATTAAAATACACTTCTGTTAATCTATTAATAAATGTGATCTGTAAATCTGTAAAGAAATGTAACCTAGAAATGTGGAAAAAAATGTGATCTAAAAATGTTGAAATGAATAAATAAATATAAATAAATATGGTAATGAATACATAAATAAATGTGGAAATAATTAAATGGGGAGAAAGATGAATAAAAACATGTGAAGACAGATAAATAAATGTAGAGATCAATAAATAAATAGTAAATTAAATATTAAATTCAGTAGATGTGTAAATAAATTAATTAATTATTGTGCAAATAAATAAATAAAAGTGGAAATCAGTGAATAAATGTGTAAAAAAAACATTTGAAAAAATGAATGTGGACATAGAAAATTGAAAATAAATAAATGTGAACATATATACAGTAATTAAATAAATGTGTAAATAAATATTTAATGAATGTGTAAATAAACATAGCAATAAATAAATATATAAATAAATATGTTAATAAATAAATAATTAAATGTGTAAATAAAAAATACACTATAAAATAAAATTTGAAACTGATTTATTTGTTTATTTCTAAATGTAATATTCTCTATTTATTTATATATGTACAAATTTATTTTACAATTTATTTATTTATTCCTGTATTTATTTATTCCAAAATTGATTTATTTTTTAAATATTTATTTATGTATTTACAAATGTATTTCCTCAATTATTTATTTATTTATTTATTTATCTATAACCACATTTATTTATTTATTTTCAATTATGGCAGAGTTGGTCCTCCAAATTCGTGTCCTGCTATTGCAGTGCTTAAAGTCTTTTTCACAGTAGGTTCAGGTTCGCAGACATTCTTCCTCGTTTCAAAAAAAAAAACTTTTTCTAGACTTTTTTAAAATTATTATTTATATTTCATTTTTAAATTGTTTTAGGTTTGGTATTTCAATAAATGAAACCAAAAACACAATTTTAAAGGCAAAGCAGTACTTTTAATTTGAGATTTTTCAATGCAGTATTTCTTCTTTTTATTTTTGTGTCACACCTGATTTTTTTTTTAAAAGAAGAAATTGCAAGTGATAAAAAATATTTTCAAAAACCTGCTTTTATTGCAATAACCCTGTCCTGGAGCTGACTTGAATGTAATGTCCAACTAAAAACAAGCTGCAAAAGTATCCTTGTAAAACAAGATGGCTAGACTGACATCAATCTGAACTATAGAAGTCTAACCCCTAAATTCCACTACATGCGCTCCGCTCGGTCAAGCATGCTGCAGCACAACCGATCCCACTGTAATGAAAAAGAAAATTTACACTACCGCCGCCGTGTGGCACAGGGCTCTGGCCGCCGTTTCACCCGCCAGCAAAATTAGGATTGAATCGATTTTACTGCAATCGATACTGAAAATGCAGACCATCCGGTTTTTCTAAATAAATCAGTAGAGACAGACTGATTTTTCCTTGTATGCATAGCTATATTATTATAATCTCACTTACATTTTTACATATTCTGTCTAAAATAATTGTGTGGGTTTATACATAATTTACACACATAATAAAATCAAAACTTATTTCAACTTATTTAATTCTGAAATGTTGTCATTTCCTGCTGTAGGTATATGGGTGAAGAACATAGACTGTAAAAAAGAATAGACGCTTCCTCACTCCTCCCCGTTTACCAAAATGACACATGGGGGAATTCACAGACTCCTCCTCCCCAGCTCTGACGAAGCATGTTCCTAAAAAGGACATGGGGCGGGATCTTCACTGTAGACTCTGCCCTTGCGGAGTGTAGTGTGGGCATGTAGTTCGGTCATAATCACGCCCATTCTGCTCCCGCATCTTTAGCTCTGATGCCAAACTTAGCTAACTAAGCTAAAGGATAATAGCCCCGTGCCTGAATGCTACTGTATCTGCGCTTCTCCGACGGTTCTCCTATTTATCAAACCTCAAAAGGTAAGAACTAGTAACTTGAAAAAATTATTAAAATGTAGTGTTACTATAATTAAATTCAAACGAATCAGCCTGTCAATCAAAGTCCGGCACTTCATTAATTATGCAAGATTTAAAAAAATTATCTTACGAAAACCAGCCTGGTTTCAATTTTTTGGACTAACCCAGCGTTATCTCGGGAGGAATATGTAGCCATAGAAAGTTAATAAAATTGAAACCAGGCATTAAAGTTGTTTTTAACATGTCTAAAGTCCAATGCTTTTCAATGGGGGCCTAGCGGCCAAATGGCCTCCGTGGTATGCGGTCACAAAGCAGAACAGCCAGCGGCATATGGTTAAGAAGTACGTTTTTGACAGAAAAACAGGCGGAAAATATGGATGAAGTTAAGCTCATTCTGTTAGTGGAGATATCTTGACAAATTATGTTAATAAAGAGAAGTAGATTAAGCTGTTGTTTTCTGTTCATCTTCCAAGTATGTATATATATATATATATATATATATATATATATATATATATATTTTAGTTTTGATCCGACTTTCGTATTTCTGCCATTCGTCTTTGCTTCTTTGAGCACCTCTGAGCTCCTCCAGAGCTGAGCTGAGCGGAGGTGGGGCGCATGCAGTATAAATTAACGACGGCAGAGAACCGCTGCGAAGTGCGTGGTGGGGCGGAGCGCATGTAGTGGAATTTAGGGGTAAGTAGTATACTGGTTTAAAAAAAAAATCTCTGTTTTCATAAAAATTACATCTTCATAAACAGAAGAGAGATGCCTTTGCTGGAGCTTTTGTTAAGCTAAGCCAGCCCATGTCCTCGCCCACTACTGTTCTTTTGCGATGGTAATGGTAACACAACCTACCCATTCCAGACCGTACTGACCCATTCCATACTGTACCGTACTGACCCTAGTGGAAATGGGGCATTACATATTTTTCTGCTGGGTCTGTTGGAGGACCACTAGGTGGTTCTGTCCTTGTTGGCTCCATGCCCACTAATGGGCTTCACCCATCTACTGGATTCTCAACAACATGGAGCCGGGCCTCTAACTCTGACACTCGTCTCCAAAGAACAGAAATGCTACATTTATTGCACTTACCATTATAACTAAAAGAGGTAGGGAAGTAAATAGACATCTGACACAGAGCAAGAGATAGGAAAAGATGTAGACAGAGAAACAGTGAGAGAATGAGTAGAAGTAGCCATAGCCACTAAGCTAGCTAGACCTCTCCACAAAGAGAAAACTAATGTGAAGCACAAAGGAAAAACATAAAGTACACCAACAGAAAATTTGTGTTTTATGATGCCTGTGTGTTCAAATTAAGAAAGGCCTCAACACATAGAAAACTAGATAAATTCAAGAGAGTCTGAACACAAAACAGCTCCACCGAGAGCAACAGTAACAGGAATTTATGCCATATGGCTTACCCACAGGAAGCCAATGAGACGTTTCCTATCAAAGCTCTCCTCTTTCGGGATGCAGTACCCCCATATCCCCATTCATCCTGGCATTGCATAATATTTTGTGAAAAGCACCTGATGGCTGAAAAAGGCTCAGTGATATTGGTTGGCATTGTCTTGTGAAACAGACTGAAGATTGACTTAATGGTCTGAATAGATCCCAACTGCCTTCTGCTGTTATTCAGTTCAAGTTCCCAAGGCCAGATGTTAATGTCCTTATCACTGTTATGTCGTAGATGACTGTTAATGTTTGAAAAGATGTTTTTTTAAGGTTAGATTAAAGTAAGACGCAATTTAAGTTGTTTTATTTCTTTACAGAGGTGTAAAAAAGAATCCTTTTGATGTCAGGTAAGAACGTTTTTTGCTGCTGTAGTAAAAAACAAGAAATTAATTGTAACAATTTGACTGATATAGCATGGATATAGCACAATTTATTTTACACACCATGCTAGCACATCAGGCCAATATTTCAGGCATTGTGAGTCTTATAAATGTGCCATGGTGGCAGCCGACAAGCTTGATAGTAATATTACCGCAATAGTACTGCACTGCTTGTATCATGAGCAGTATTCAAAACAGTGGTTACAATGACCAAGTAACATGCCATCAAATAATTTGATTTATTTAGCTTATGCATCAATGGTACACTTCTTTAATAGATTATATTTGTTCGCTGCCTCCCCAGTGCAACCCTGTTACAGATACTCGTGAACCTGAAAAACTGACATTTTCTAATAAAGGATTGATAAATCCGTCAAAGTTATGTAAATAATCTCACATTCACAATTGGTAATTATTTTATTTCAGATTAAAGCTTGAGCCATTACAATTTAAGCAACAATTAGAATCCAGCTATATGGTTACAGAGTTGTAGAAAGTATCAGGGTTGAAAGAAAACAATACTTTTTTAACCATGTTACTCGGATTACAGTAACAGAGTTGCAAGTAACAGGGTTGGAAATTGAATTTTAAACTAATGATATCTTTTTTACAGGAATAGATGCTAGCTGTGGAATGTAATGTTTCTGAGATCATCAATAACAAACTTAGCTACGTTAACACTTACAGAAAACTTTTAAAATAAATTGTCATATTTGGACAAGATGAGCAAAAGTGTTGCTTTGGTTAGTGTGGTCCAATCAGGTGAGATTAAAAAGAATAAAAAAATATGGCAAAAAGATGAGAAGACTTACCTTTGCTTCTACCCATGTCGTTAGCATAGGTCTTGATAATGTTATATTCTCTGTGTCATGTGACACCCTGTTTTCCCTTCTTTTTTGCTATGCTAAATATTTTTTGGTAACAGGGTTGCGCACATATTATGGGACACCAATTCAAAACATTATTTTTGGTGCGAATGCTGTAGGCATTCACATTCTTGAGATCCTGTTTCTCTTCATTCTTTAATAGTGGGAATGCTGTGAGACAGAAAATGTACTTGAATTTGGAATGACCCATTTACATGACATGTGTTTTAAGGTTAGATTAAAGGACAGGACTTATGTTGTTTTATTTCTTTGCAGAGGTGAAAACAAGAAGCCATCTGATTCTAAGTAAGCACTTTTTGCTGCCTTAGTAAAAAAACAAGAAATCAGTCATAACATGATGACTGAAGAAGTACATGTCTGTATATAGCACAATTAATTTTACGACGCGATATCTATCTGTCTATCTAGATGGGAAGAAATGTACCACAAAATGGAAAACGATATGATTTCTCTTAAAAATGAAAATAAAAATTTGAGGCAAGTATTTTTTTAATATTTTCTGTGCTTATGTCTGTATTTGGGTTCCCATTTTGTTAGATAGATATGATATATCTATATTAGAGACTGACTGATAAAGTTATTTCTATGTCCAATGTGCATATATAGCGGTATAATATTACAATAATATTACAATATTATATAATATTACAATATTAATGTGAGAGATAGAATGTTAAAGAAATTCAGAGAAATCATATTGTATGATTTTAAAGAATTTATTTTGTGAAATCTTGCAGAAAATCAAAGTTCCCTCTTTATTTTAGGTAGCTTTTAAACTTGCAGCAACAGACAAGTGTTGATCCTGGCACAAGTTCCACATCTCTTCCTCCTTAGCTCACAGGGGATTAAATCAAATCAAACTTTATTAATAAAACGCTTTTCATTCAAAATTCCATCTCAAAGAGAGATTGAAATTACCCCACATAAAACAAATCCCAAATCCTCCTCCACAGAATTAAAATCTCTGTCATACTCCTTCCCCCAGCCCAACTCCAATGCAGGCACACACTTAAAAGCTACAGTAAAGAAAAAACAAAAATACAAATTGGGCTGAGCACAGATGAACCAGTTCATGTTGGCAGTATAGAGGGCCGAGAGCTAACAGCTGATTCCTGTGGCAGATCAGGCATCCAGACATTCTCCAGACACGAATGCCATGAAAAATGTGATAAAAACACGATTGTCAGAAGATTTTTGGCTCCACTGTAGGGGACAGCAGTCCACAATAGAAAAATGGTACACTGAAAATCCAAAAAGAACATATATTTAAAGAGAAAAAAAGATTGAGAGGGAACTGCTGAAACTGGCTGCCAGCTCTAAGCAGGGCCAGAATTTAAATCTAAAATAGTTACATTTAAAACCATTTTTTAAAGGTTATTTATGTTTTAATATTCACCTTTCAGTCTTATTGACACACACCAAATGTGATTTTTTTTTATATGTTATCAATTTGTGATGTTTTTAGAATTAAAATGCATCTTATTTTAACACACAGAGATCAAATAAAGAAAAAAGAAGAAGCGGTGAAATCATTAAAAGACAAGTAGGAACATTATAAGAATCAAATAAGGATAAGAAAACACCGAAAATGTTTTATTTTCAAGCATTTAATCATCCGGTTTCTTTGTACAGAGTAGCAGAGGAGGTTGGTCTTTCATTAAAGACAGGAAAAACTGAGAGCCTGAACAACCCAGTTTCTCAAACCAGACTCAAAGAGTGGTATGATGATCTGAGATGTCGTTGGCCTAAAACCAAAAGACGTTTAAAGTCTAACCAAGAAAAACCAGAGGTTGTCAAAGAGAAGATAAAGGTACAGTATAGTTGATGGATGGTATTCAATGAAAAGTTTGCGTTTGAGTTGTAATACAGAAAAAGTACAAAAACTAACTGCAAAAAGAAAATTATTAATATTAGCATCCATTAATTAAACAAAAACAGGTTACAGGGTAAACTAAAGTAAATAATGTGTAAGTAGTTTTTTTTTTGCATAGGACGTCTTACAGATTAACATCAGTTTTTCACAGTGTGGTATAAAATACATAAAGCAGTTTGTGGGTGTACATAAAATGTACAAAAAGGAAAGTTTGTTAAAAAGTTAATAAGAATATTTGAACAGGCAATAGTTCATTATGAAGCTAAAAACTCTTCTTCACAAATATAAAAGCGGTGAATATATTATTTTATAACTAAAACAAATGCATAATCTAGAACAGTTGTTTCACTTGTACCATTACAATGAAATTCTGTTTCAGAGTGCTTTTAAGGATGCAGAGAAGGATGTGAGGGAACTAAAGGACAAAATTGATGCTTTTATAAAACTAAGAGAACACAGCGATAAAGTTTCTCATAAGGTAAAATACCTGAACAATGGTGACCAAAGGTACGTTCAGATCACCCTTTGCTGCCAGGCAGCAGGGCAGCTAGATTAAATGCAAAGTCTATGATACTTATGCAGCATGTGGGCGCCAAGCTGCGGCAAGCTGGCATGCAGCAAGTTACGCACGTCAGTGCCGCTGGCATAAGCACATCCACACGGCTGCGGCTCATCAAGGTCTCCACGCACCTGCTGCCTGAAGTTGGAAAGATTGAACTTTTGGCCAGCAAATGCAGGGCAACTACCAATCAGCGACGAGATTCGACTGGAGCTAATCTTTTTTTCTTTTTTTTTGCAAAAATTTATTTAAAACTTACAGTTGTTACAAATACTTTTTTTTACAAGTACGTCTTGTGTATATGTTCTGTATTCTGCAATACAGAACATATACCGACTCTCGAAAAGGGTAAAAAAAAAATGAGACAAAGAACTTTTGAAGCTGAAACATGAAACAAATTTTAAGATTTGTCGGAGGAATTATGCTTAAAGCCTTAAAAAAATGTTGTAAAAGAAATTACAATAAAATAAATAAATAGGAGCATTACAAAACATTTTAAGTGAAGGAATTTGGACGCACAGCACATTATGTTTTTGGCACGATTAGATCTAATTTTTTTTTATGAACAGAAGTAGTTCTGGAGTTCAATCAAAAAAACATTGAAACATGGGACAGAGTTCCTCCATTTGCAGCACGAGCAACTGATGCTACTCAATGTGGGGGAGACTGAGGGCGGGATGACTGGCAACTGTAGCTGCAGGTGGGAGAGACAGAGAAGGAGGTGATAATGTAGCGATCGGAGGATATTGGAGTATCAGGTAAGCAGTTGAATATTTTCTTTTAACTTTGTTGTTATGTTAGTAAACGCTAGCCAATCCCGGTTAGGGCAACTACAGTACGAAATACACATTACTAGGAAGAGAGGAGCGGGGGGTGGGGTGTAGAAATAACAGAGAAACAACAGAGAAATCGACAAACTGACGTGATGCCGAGGCACCGACGCGGACTACAAAGCGGTTTTAATTTTAAAGCGTCAACTTCCATCCCTTTGAGTGTTTTGCTCCCTGGCCACACAGGGCGGTCTGAACATACCTTTAGAGTGGGTTTCAGTAGATTTCAGCTGTTAAAGCAACTCTTATTTCAGGTGACACAGTTCAAGCAGTCAGCTGTTCAGGAACTTCAGCTGGCTTTGTACCACAGAGGGAAACAGGATCATGTTGCAGAGGTTTGTTGTCAATATCAAATAATATAAAATGTAATGTTACTGGCAAGGCAAGATAAATTTATTTGTATAGCAAACTTTCAAAAACAAGGCAGTTCAAGGTTCTATCGATGATTAGTGGAGAACAACAGTAAAAGCACAAAAAAAAAAACATTAGAGATACAGAGTACCAGTATGCTGTTTCCTATTGATTTAGACCAGATTGTCAAGCTTCACATTGTTTACTGTCAGAATATATTTGATAATGATCAATTTTTACTCAAAAACAAAATTAAATATTTTCTCCTTTGTAGGTTTCTGACCAGAGATACTCAGATGTAAAAACTGAGGAATTGAAAAAATTGCTATCTGAATGCAACTGGTTGGGTCAATTAATGGCTTTAAACAATCCACCTCTTCAACCTGACTTTGATACTCACGTTCATGGAATGGATGCTTGGCACATACTCCCAAGAAACTTCAGAGCTATTGAAACCTTTTTTATTTGACTATGGATTTACTTGAAAAGAAATGGTGAGTTCTTTTGTTTGAGTTCAGTTGTTGGCTGATAGATGTAAACATTCTCCTATTATTTAATAGGACAGAACTAAAGCTATGTTTGACAATAACATCAGCGCATAAATAAATCTCTACATTTTTCAATGCTGGTGCAGTGTTTTTATGTTATTTGTTTGTTTTCACATTGGTGACTTTGCAAATCATTCATTCAGAAACACCACCAATAGTTTAAAGCCCATCATCCTAGGACCATTAGACCTAATATCGGAAACCACTTTAGCGGGCACATGCAATGCGGGAAAGGAAAGGCCTTCCCACCGTGATGCCCCAAGTGCGCTTTATTCAGTTTATTTTAATTTAATTGTATTCTTTTTTTTTGGGATGTGTGTCAATATGAATGGCATAATAATGAATAATACAAGGTATGGCTGCCATCAGTTGCATTATGGCCATTAAGCAATAATAATCTCTGATGGGCCTCTGCCTCCACCTCCTAAGACTGTTAAGTAGGATATAAACTATATTACACAGGAGTACTAATTACTATAATCACGTTAAGTTGTTTTTGGCAACTGACCAAGCACAACTGTTTAACAAAAAAATTGCTGTCTTTTACTAACAAGGGTGGCCACTTAGATTTGTGCCAAGCTCATGGTAGAGGTGGAGCTCAGAAATGGCCCCTCAAACTATTAAATTATTGCCAACAAGGGCTTGAAGGGGTTCAAGATTGGAGGGGACACACATTGAAAAACGTGTGTTTTTGTATTTCCCCATTTACTCTTAAATTAATTGAATAGCAAATTGATCAGTTTGCTCTCAAAAACAAGATCTACATACCAAGTGCTGAAACATCTACTTTGGAAAATATGTAGCATCTTTTTTAAAACACGAAAAGCTCTTTTACCACGTAGTTTACGTCATGTTTTTTATACAGTGTTATTTAAACTTTATCTAACCATCCTCTGATCACCAACACTCTCAAATCCCCACATCATTCATTAGGCTTTAGCACCTACCTGCAGAGCTGCATGGCCGTCTCTTTCTGTCTGACCCTAACCAGTGTCAACATGAACCTCATCTGATCCCTGATATAAGAACAATAGACATGAATAAGGCAAAGAAAAATACTGATGTAGGGCTAGTGCAATATTAAAATAATACTTTTAGGCTAAAACTATATTATTTGCATTTAATCATGTAAACTTCTTATATTTGAACCCTTCCTCTCACCACCAACAATCTAAAACAAAGTCCCCAACCTATTAGGAACCACAAGCTACATTTTCTCTCACCAGTCAGCAGAGAGCTGCCACATGACAGAAAGATGTGAAAAAATTTAGGGGTGGAAGATATATATATAATATATTATTATATATATTATATATATATATATATATATATATATATATTGATATGATAATTAGCGATAAATATCACAAATTGTAAAATATATATTTTAAGTGCCTTCCCAATCATTTTATTGTTCAATGAGCTTATTTTAACTAAGAATTAAATGAATTAATTGTTATCGTAACTAAATTTGTAAGACAGAAAAAATCAAGAGACTTGAGTAACATCAGTAAGTACAAAGAAAAGTAATAGTATTAACCATTATATTATACATATTTTTTAATTATGTCAGTAATTTGCTTTTTAATCTTTTAAACATTTTATAACACTTTATAATATTAATGGCTGAAAAAGCCACAGGTGTTGTTAGCAGCGCTAGCCACAGATGTTAGCAGCGCAACCTGGTGAGTTTCCTGTTTCTCTCTGTAACAGATTCGCAGCGCAACGAGCCGGAGGAGGGGAGTCCTGATTAAGACAACTTATCATAGTATTACATTTTGTTTATTATTGCTACGTTTAGTGTTTTAGTGTGTCGAGGATCAGTTCAAAACGGGACGCAACCTTTACCTGAGCCACTGAATCATTCATCCAGAACCACTTCCTCTGGTGCTCCCTTGCTGTGACATCTGACCGCAGCTAAGATGCGGCGACGGTTCACTTAGGGACTATCAAAAAATTCTGTTTCAGCTCAAATAATTTCATCCTTTTATTGGTTTGGAAGGAGAGAGGACTGGCAGACAGAGCTGCGTGGGTCATTGTTAATGATTCATTTGGAGTAAGTAATGATTGTTGTATTAAGCTACATGATAGGCTATAATAAAAAAACTGAAACTTTTATTTCTATCGAACTTTTTTATCGACCCCTTTTTTTCTATCGCACCACATACGATCAATATATACTGCTCTTGAATTATCGTCCTGCCCTAGAAAAAATATAAACAAAACTACATATCATCTATCCTCCATTGTTCCACCTACCGGCAGCAGTACTGGCTCTACCTGTCTCACCTTCACTGATTTCAGGAAGAACTCAATCTGATTTCTAATATGAAAAATAGCTGGCATAATTAAGGTGTAGACATATACTAATGGAGTCCTAGAGCAATTTATGAATCATGGCAAATCAGTTTGCTCTCAAAAACAAGATCTACCATGAGGTGAAATTGATATTTAAAAAAAAAATGCAGTATCATTAAAAAAACACACACAGAAAAGCTCTTTCAACATGGACTTTTGTCATGTTTGTTGTATTACTATTACAAATCACCTCCTCATCTGTGGGCAGACGAGGCCCCTTGCTTACGAGGACACTGTCCTTCCTTTTTCAAAGAAAACGGTTTGGAACGGACTTCCCTCACGTGACCACGGCTGCCGGCTTACGTACTCTGTTTACATCCCGCCCGTCATAGTGGCTTAATATCGTAGTAACATTACTTCAGCCATGGAACTAGAAATGTATAATGAGCATTTAACTTTTTCATTGTGTATATGTCGGTTAAATCAAATGTGTAAGCGAATTAGTACCAACCTGGTTGCCACCGAGGCTGCCACGATTAAGCAAATAACTAACCATATATAACTGATATAAGATATAAGCCCGATGGCTAAAATTAGATGATTTACATTTTAAAAGGAAATTTACCCCCGAAGTAGCTGCTGTTGGCTCATACCGCGCTGTATTCTGGGAAATTTTTGACAGAGAGAAGGCATCAAGGCACCTCTGATGTATCCTTGGTCTGCTAGCTAAAATGCTAACAAACGGAGGACAGATTCCTCCGTACCATTCCATGAACATTGGAACATTCCTTTGCGGTCCCTGATGACGTATCTCCTAAGCAACCGAGGCGGGACCAAGGCATCAAGGTGAGGTTCCTAGGCATTGGGAAACACCATAAACTTAGCGTTTTCGTCTTCTCTCTAACACAGCCTTTCATCTGGACTCCTGCCTCTGTCGCTCTGAGCCAGTTGGTGGCAGGGCTGTCATTGACAAGTTCGCTGTCTCTTTCAAAAATAAAAGCTCGCGACTAAAACATTTCAAAATCAAACATTTTTCTCCTCCAGGGTTCGCCAATATTGGGGGTTTCCTCCGCCATAGATAACCAATATATATATATATTTTCAAAATAGACAGATTTGTGAAGAAAAATCAAGACCTGACATTGAGTTATGTAAAACAGATTTTATTTTATTTTTTTTCCCAATCTTTCTTGCAATAGTGGCTTCAGACCCCCCACCCCCCCACCCCCCTCTCACTCAACCCCCTCCACAAACACAGAAATGGTTTGGGTACACATAAAACTTGTGACTTTGATTTTACTGGGCTGCTTCTGGGTTGGATAAAATTCCCACTATACTACAAGTAGGGATGGGTATCGTTTAGGTTTTATCCAATACCAGTGCCAAAACGGTACTTTTGAAACGGTGCCGGTGCTTAACCTGTTCTAGAACCGGTGCTTTGATAATGGAAATCATACGTACTTTGTCCAAAAACCCTCTTATTTACTTATTTTTAGTAGGGCTGTCAAACAATAAAAGTTGTGATCTAGTTAATCACAGGGTAGCAGTAAATTAATCACCATTCCTAAATATGACCAAAAAAACTACAGGTTTTTTTTGTGTAAATAAAAGGACAAATAAAGATACATTTGCTCTTTAAAAAATGTAAACATAGGATAATCAATTATGTTTTTGTTTTGAACTTCACAATCACATTCACAATGTTTGGTTTCTTATGAATATTAACAAATAAAGGCAGAACTAAGCCAAATATATGAATACTTTTTTGGATATCAGTAGTCTGTGATAAATATCACATAAATAAAATGTAATATAGACTTAGTAATCTAAAGGCACAATTGATCATTTTTCAAAAGTAAACAGCAGATTCTCCAGTTCAACACAACAGGAAATATACATTTTTCTGAAGATGAACACAGCTAGGCTACTTCCGCCAGTATTTAGCATGAATTTAAGTCAGAAAATGTCACCTTAACTTAATAATTTCATATTTTTAATGCAGCGGTAACTCACTATGAAATGTAATGAAGCTATACAGTTAGCCAACATGCATAAATATACATAAATACGAAGCATTTAAACTTTAAGCACTGCACACCTCAAACTCTGATTGCACTGCACATACAGCAAACACTGAAACGCACACACCGGAGCGGACATCAGAAGCATACGGATAATTCCCACAGACAACTTGTGAATTTATCATATCACCACAAAGCCAATATGCCATTAATAATATACTCACATGTAATTTAGAATCACAAACACCTGCTGCTGCGCAACAATCCGTAGTTTGGCCTGTTAGGAAGCAGAGCTGATGTGGTGTAGGCCGAATTATAAACAGGGCTCTGTTCTGAGTGTATGCGTTCAATGCGTAAAACAAAGCTAAAAAATTACAACAGTTAATTCTAGGAATTATTCCACACGCGTTGGTACGTTAATTTCCACAGCCTTAATTTTTTCCACAAAGATAGCCATGTTTATCAAATCGCTCTTGACTGATGGCATGCCCAGAATCCACAGTGCTTGACATATCTAGGGGGGAAAATGCCCGAAATAAGGCACCAAAATATGCAATGCTTTTCGGCCTGGTTACTACTGTCCATGTCAGAACCGGTGCCATGAAATCAGGCATAAGATATCGGTATCCATCTCTAACTGCAAGTTGGGAGGAAAAAACCAGCAGCTCCAGTCGGTCCCTCTGCTCTGGGTCAGACAGCCTCGTTCACTTAGATATAAAGAAACGGTCATGAAACTTGAATGAAACTTAAATAACCTGAGAAACACGCCTCAAAATACAGGCACAGCCTACCTTCGGTTCGCTCTTCGATCCTTTCACCTAGCATTACTAGTAACATCTTGACCGCTCCACA
The DNA here is from genome assembly GCA_028564705.1 of Apricaphanius iberus. NCBI lineage: Eukaryota > Metazoa > Chordata > Actinopteri > Cyprinodontiformes > Aphaniidae > Apricaphanius > Apricaphanius iberus. Next base: position 63,271 of record JAPXFQ010001651.1, read on the forward strand.
CAGGATCTGAGCTAGAGCTGAACAGCCGTGAATAAAATGCGTCAGAAAGCTAAAGAAAGGTATGGCCCATGACATTTGGAGATCACATTTTAAAATGTCACATAAACTGTAGCCAAAAAACACCAACTGTATCAACAACATGGACATCATGTTTGTCAAGCCAGGTCTGTCACAATTCAATTTATCAAAATTCCCCAAAATTGATATTTATATGTGAAAATGTTAAGAAAACTTGAAATGGCTTTTAAAAATAAAATAAAAGATTCCATTCTTAATATATATATATATATATATATATATATTATATATATATATTATATATTATATATATATATATATATGCCAAATTTGAAAAGAAAACATTTTTGTAAATATACAGGCGATATAAGCTGCAGGTTTTCATGCAGTAAAGTGAGATATTTACACAGTATGTGGAAGATCTGTTTAAGTTTTAATTACCTCCGCCATGAGGTAATGTTTTTGTACCCGTGTGTCTGTTTTGTTTGTTTGTGTCTGTCTGTTAGAAGCATAACTTGAAAAATTGAGCGCAGATTTTTTAAAACTTTTTAGGTAATGTCCACATTGGTACCAGGAACTACTGATTAAATTTTGGGGTTCAACCAACATGAAGTGCATATCCTGCCAATGACCAGCGGCGCTAACCTCCACTTATTTCCCTTGTTAGAGAGCACACTAGCAGTTCCCCTGGTGCAGAAGAGCACAGCAACAGCATAAACACTGATGCCAAGCTTATGTTGTGTAGCTAATTTTCCTACAAGGGCCAGGTTGATTGCTTTTCAACTTTAAAGCAGCATCATATGCATTTGTGCATGTATTTTCATTATGAGGTGTGTGTATGACGCATAATATAACTAAATTGAAACTAGTGTCTTCTTTGGCGCATAATCTCTCCCAACATGTCTGTCTCACTATTGTGCAACCTGCTATTGTGCTGCCCCTGGGAGGCTCTTAGCTGGAAAAGAAATCTATAATTTAAGCAAAGTTTAGACTTCTCCGTCAGCAAATATTCATTCACACACACACACATATTGACTGGGATGTTTTCCTTTTAAACTTCTTTCTTAGTGTGTTAGTGTTGCAAAGCATCTCCCCAGCAGGACAGCAGGGGTTGCAGAGCTTTGACATCTCTGGTTATTTCAGCTGCTTACTTCAGCTCTAAACATATTTCCACTCAAGGAACAGTGGCTGACAGAGAGCAAGTTTTGATTGAGCTGGAAAGCTTTTTACTAGAAGTGCAGCTCATTGAATACTCTAAAAACACATGGAAAAAAACTAATACAGCAGCCTGTTTTGTTGTTACCATCACCTCCTAGTTTTCAAAATTGCCAAAAGAACAGAGATAAAATTGTGTTGCAATATGAAGCATTTAGTGGCAAAAAGCCTCATTGAATACTAATTACATTTACTGTTCTGGTGAAATGATCTGGGGCTGATGTTGGGTTGACCAAACACACACATGTGCTCTCTGTTGTGTTTGACGTATAGTTAAAAAACAGGGCCCTACTCTAACCATCCTTGCGTGAGTGATGGAGATTCTTTGCATCAACAGATAATTATACTGCATGTCTCCAATCCTCCGAAGACTGAGAAGTACAAACTAGGCCTTAGCTGCATTTTTTTATAGGACCAAGAGTCCAAAGCATTAGAAAAAAGTATTGGCTAACAGTATGAAAATTGTGGTAGTTTTTTTAATCAGATACCAGCTCTTCTATGGTCTTTTTAATGTCTACAGTCGCAGATCAACACAGCCCAGAAGCATCGTCTCAACAGCAACTTTTTGTCCCATCATTAAAAAAATAGGCTGCTTTGGCCTTGCATTGTCCCTGTCTGAGTACAATGATATAAAATTATGTTTAGATTCCCTATTAGATTCTTCTAATGTTCAGGTTAGTATACTTAAAGTTATGCTGTTTAAGGGGTTTTAATATCTTTTTCTATGTCCCCCTTTTTTACCTTTGAGCACCTGCCCCTCTAAAGGGCTCTACATGACCCCTCCCTTTAGAGGAGGTCTGGGGTTTCACCTGATGTGACTCCAGGTTTTTTGACATGGCCTTCAAGGTTAATAAAACTGTAAGTGTGTGAAAAGTGGGTATGCTCCATTGAGACCCCTTGACCTTGGGAGCCAGTACTTTACTTATACAATTTCCATGAAAGCTGTGAAATTAATTAACATAATAAGTTCTTGGACACCTTTTGTGAGTTCTAATTTGGGTACTATTGATAAGGCAGGTATTATTTCTGGATTTTTGTAAGACCATACATTATTGTGAATCTTTTTCAACAACCATGTTAAAAATAATGTTTTGGTGTGGATTTAAGAATTAAGTAAACACCTTAAGTTGTGAATAGCCCTGTTAACTGTTCAAAAGTATGATTGGTCTTAAATTCTGGTAATATGTAAAGATATGTTTTTATCTATAGGAATTTTATAGATTTATTCCTGCTTCTGTATTTTTTTCATGCTTGTACATGAGCAATAAATGGTGGTAAATAAACAACCTCTTCACACACCTTTATAAACTGCTAAAATATCTGCTACTTTATTCTGTATGTACGGACAAGGTACAAATTGTAAACTGAAGAATCAAACAGTATATTTCAATGCTGTATGTATGTTGGCTAATCCAGGAATTGTATGCACTTTGCTGTTTGTATGTTATGTATATTATTGCAAATGTTCCTGATAGATTGTTTGTATTTTAATTGATAATAAAGTACATCATATCTCTTTGTAAGTTTACTTTTTTCTTTGTGTTTGTCAATTCTGTTTTTTTGATTGAGCTTGCAGACAACATAGACATTTTTAAAACATATTTTAAAAATACATTTTAGTACTTGTTATGTCAAAATTAACTCAGGGCTCTAACAATATGGTGAGACAGAATCCTTGAAAGCATTTTAGAGCATTTTAGAGTATTTACAAAAATGTCTTCTGGCCAGAAAGAGGGAATAGGCTTATCCCGTACATTCCCTTACTCGCCCACCCTACGTTACACGTTAAATACATAAACACTATCACAGTCTTAAGGTGCATTCAGACCACAAGCTTTGTCAGCGTCAAGCAACGCTCATAAAGCGACTAGTTTGATGCATATACACAGAAGATACATTTTTAAGCGGAAGCTTGCAAAGCTTGTAGGCAGGCCTTTGTCTGCTGGGTGTTTTAAACACTCATGGATTGTGGTTGGCTAGGCAGCGTTGATGTTGGGCAACGTCACTACCGTGAGATGCTCTGAATGGTTGCACTGGCGTAGCCACGGGTGTGCCAGGGTATGCTAGTGCCACCCACAGAGCCAGCTGGCACATGCAAAAAAACCAATGCATATATAAGAGAGAGAAAGCACGAGAGAGAGAGAACGGGGATGGAAGAATCTGAAGATGATTCACAGTTTTTTTTTAAACTCCATCCATTATTTATCCTGTTTCTCCTTGAAGGGTCGGGGGGGGTGTCTGGTGCATTTGTCCAGCGGTTATCAGGTGAGAGGAGCAGTGCGCCTTGGATAGGTCACCAGTCCAGCATCCCATTGTGCGCAAGTTAAATGCAGAGCCCGCTGTGAGCCACAGATGTTGTGCTTAACAAGAGAAGCTACTCCGATATAGTTTACGGGTCATGAAACGATTCATTCTGAGACTCTTCTACTTCTGGTGGCTCAATGGGAGAAATATTTCCTCATGTTACACTTTTTGTCTGAAGTGACTAACGCTGCAGTCTGCAGTGGAACAGATCATCAGCTATGATTACCCATGGGGTTAATGTGTTCTGTCCACGGAAAAAAATTCCATAAAGTTAAAGCCAATAACTTCTACCACAATCCGACTATTACATTATAAAAAAAAGAAAAAAAAGAAAAGGGATATTCTAATAATAGAAAAAAAATAGTACATGTTAAAATGTGTACTCTTCCCTTTTGTTGTTGTGTGCCACTGTGACCTCAACCTCAGACAGTGTCCAGTGACCCATGGCCACCGATCGGTCACCCCTTGGAAGGCCCTCCCCCTGAGAGCCTCTACTGCAACCCTCGTACACAACGAAGGCGATAGACGGGATCAGAGTCAGGTTTACATGTAAAGTCAATGGAGGAGCGCGATGAAGCACGACTGGGGATCCTGCGACAAATCAGAAGCAGATTTGCGTTGTGAAAAATCTTTTCTGCTTGATTTGCGCAACAGACTAGCGCAGCTGGTACATTTCAGCCGTGACTGAAAGTACGCACTGCATTTTATGTGGTGCATTTTTTGCATTCACATTTATCGCGTCTGCCGCAGAAGTTGGAGAAATTTCAATTCTAGCTTCAAGTTGCGCCACGCCAACCAATCAGCTGACAGTGTCAGTGATGCTGCGACTGAATGAATTGCCAATGTAGCTGATTATTTATTCACGTAAGTATAAGCTTTCTTATAATCGCGTAATTCTGAGTTCAATGTGTTTCTTATACTGTGTTAAAATGTTATCCTAGAAACATTTAGTGGTTATTGGAATGTGAGTCTGATACTGCTCCATTGGGCTATGATAATGGGGCGTGTTTGAACCAAACCAGGAAAAAAAATGCTCTGCACTCAATGGACTGTGGATATCTTATACAACAGACTCGATGGCAGAATCTACACATATAAGTTCTCTAGCAGCAGCCATAATTTTTGTGAACAAATTCAACCCAGCCACTCTTTGGTGACGTGGTTGATTATGTTACTGTTGTTCACCTGTCAACCATCGTAAGCCTGATTTGATTGGTCCGAAAAGATCTTGTTAAGGCATAATTCTCCTCAATGGAGGAATGCCAGACTGAGCTTCCAGACCATGTTGTGGGCGGGACAAGTTTCAGCTGGCCCCCAGGCTAGGTCTAAACCCCAAATCTGAGATGAATAGTTTTGCAGGTTAGAAACGTTTCACTTGGAAAATGATTATCTCCACACTTTAAATGGTAAATGGCCTGCATTTGTATAGTGCTTTACTCAGTCCCTACGGACCCCAAGGCGCTTTACACTACATTCAGTCATTCAACCATTCACACACTGATGATGGCAAGCTACATTGTAGCCACAGCTTCCCTGTGGCGCACTGATAGAGGCTACTCAAACTTTAGTTTGAAAAGTTCCTTTCTGGAAAAGGAAGTAGCATTGTGCAGTAGCAGACTGTGATTGGTCGAAAAACCCAGGAAGCAAGCGTTTCACCCCAGATGTCAACAATTGAAAGAACATGAGGCCTAAAAGAACACAAAGTGTCTTCTTAACTATTCATAATGATCAGTCGACGATCTGCGAATAATCATCAATTAACCAACATTATCCGCAACTATTGTGAGCAGTCTTGACCAGAAAACTATGTTTTTTTTATGGATGTTAGAAGGAGTAGCCTGCTAAGCTAATTAGCATTTGCTAACCACCAGTTCACATGAGGCCTACATCGGAGTTTTAAACTTAATCATCTGATTTATTACATTGCAGTTAATTAACTGCTGTTACAGGGGACCTTAGGGTGTGGGTACACGTTATTTCTAAACACCTTAATTCTGCGACTATTTTCCTAATCAAAGCAACTCTAAACCCAATCTCCCATACATACATTTGTTTACATATCTGAAAATCAGTTCCCACTTTAACGACAAATAGACTTACGTTGTTATACAGTCGTTAGACAGTCAACATAGCCGGAGAATGAATTTGAACTTAGGAAAGTTTAATTTCCCATTTGCCAAAATGTCATCCTAATTCACATAGTTTAATGTGAAAAGGTAGGCTCTTAACTTGGTTAATTATTTAACAAATCGACATCTGCGTACATTATAAATACAAACATTAAAACAGCCCTGCTACTTTGTACTAATGAAAGTAACTTTTCGAGATGTGATCCATAATAATTTCTAGTTAATATACTAAATTGAGCAATAGTGCAGAGACTTAAAGCAATAAAATGAGACGCAGCAAATTTAACTTTGTGGTCAAGCATTTCACTTGTGTGAATTCAAACACGCTTTTGGCTACTGTTACAGCACCGTTTCCTATCAGTGGGACGAAAGGATTATTCATGAAGTTAAGAATTACCGTATTCTAGTTTGGAAAGCCCATGTTTGAAAGAGGAAGTGGTGTCATGCAACTAGATTGATAAATCCAGGAAGTATCTGTATAACAGCACTAAACGTTTGTCCAAATGGGAGACTTCCAGCCCCAGTCTAAAAAAATAAAAATAAAAATCAATCAAAACAATCAAAATTGAAGTAAGGAGGAGCAATTATTTTATCTTTTACAGAAAAAGGATTTTCCAAAAAGGTTGTGTGGTGTATTGGTTTAACAGAGAACTAAAACAGGTATGATGAAGTTCAGAAGGAGTTGACATAATTCTTTACAGTGGACGTAGACCTAAAAAAAAAACGCAGTTCCCACCCACAGTTTGTTGTACCATAAGCAGCCAGTTATTAGTGTATTTTCCAAAAGTCCAGTAGTCGTTTAGTAAATTCATCAGTAGTTGTGACGCTCTCGGATTGAGATTGTAGATCTGTTTCAGGAGCAAAAAGTAGTATTCCTTTGTTTCTGACAAAGTGTAATGTCACCAATTTTTAATTAATTCCACTGAAGATGCATTCAGTATGAGGTTTACCCAGGCATTGTCCAGTAATCCGTAATCAGGTCTGATGTTGGCTTTGATGAGGTTAACTTTGAGGATTAAGGATGTTTTTGTTGGTGTCATTTGTGGCAAGGGTCGAAGGTGATCCTTCTCAGGGACATATCATAACATCAGTTCCTTGTTTGTCCTCACACAAGGAGCGAGAGATGGTTTGGTTCCATGGCAGATGAGCTGGTATCATGGCAGCAACGTGTAGTAGTAGGGGCACGGATTCCCTCAACAACCTTCACCTCTGTTTGGGTAGTCAGCAGGATCCTCTGCCGGGCAGGGAAGGGCTGCTCTTAACCTGAGAATGAATGTCTGACAAACGTTTGGCAAAAAACTATTTTTTGAGCTCTAATTATGGGCCCTTAATGAATTTAATAGCTAATGTAGTGACCTATTCCCTCGTTTTGACAAATTCATGTGTCAATTTACATAAAAACAGATAAAGAAAAAATAAAATAAAAATAGAGCACAGCATTTTGCAGGCCAGAGAAAGGCTGCCTTTATGGGGAACATCAATTACATGTCATTTAAATCTCACTTACAGGTATAACACAGGTAACATAATACAGATGATCAGATTACATAAAACATATTGTTGGAAGTATCAGCTAAGCTGCAGGAATTTTCATATTTAACATTCAATGAGTAGCGGTATATAAAGTTTTTTCCTCTGTGTGGAAATAAAAAGAGTCTGTGTGTGTGTGTGTAACAGTTTGTGTAGTGTGTGTGTGCGTGACCTCGTTTACAGGTGCTGGTAGGGTCTGCTGCCTCACTTCCTCCTATCACCCCACCTCAACCCAGATGAGTCTACGGTGGATATTGCCCTCCTCTACTTCTGCCTCTATCCTGGAGCTGTAAAGTCTTGTCTTGTCTAGTCTCTGGTTTCTGCTATCGCAGGTCTAATAGGCTATGTCCACACTAAGCCGGATTAGGTTATACGGGGAGTTAGACGCCTAATGTTATCCACTCAACACGAGCATTTACGCCCCGTTTACGGTCCGTTTAAGGTCCCATGATTGCGCAATCCAATGCCTACCTATGCATGTACTGGGCATGCGTGGGGGAAAACAAAAAGAACACAGATTGACGCGTATAATCTATGTCGCTGTCGGCGCCTCCTGGATAGCCTCCTGTGTCGCCTTCTCATCCGCAAGTAGGTTAGGGTTAACTTTGCAATCGTCTGAATTTCCAAAAGAAGCAGTAGCATAGCGAGACTCGTCTCCATCTTTGCTGTTGTCATTTTATGCTGTTGAGTGTTGTCGTCATCAATTTAGGACGCAGCATTTGATTGACGTTACTGCTCTGATTTAGCCGGGGACCGGATAAGTTGCGTCCAGCCGTGCTCATTTAGCCGTTGAGATAACAGTTAGACGGCTCTCTTACCCAGCTAATACTTATCCGGCCACAGACCACAAACAAAGCCGCCTTAGTGTGGACGATAGGGGGGTGTAAACTAAATACTTATACGTTTAAGGCATTATCCGGCTTAGTGTGGACGTGGCCATAGAGTAAGAGGCATTTCAGCTAGGTGAGCAGGGGGCTTGGTGTAGGGGCGATCCAGGAGAGGTGGAGTTCAAGTTTACAGTTTAGCGGAAGCCCTCCAAGCGCTCTGCATAGAAGACAAAGTAGAGGCAGTATCAAAGTTGTTTTTTTTCAGTCTCTATGACCTTTAAGAGTCTTTTTTTCTTCTTTTCCATCTTTTGCTTTCTGAGAAGTGTCTTTTTCACTTTCTGGTTCCCACAATTTCAAACATCCATCCAAACCCTACATTTAGAATATCTTTGCACTTAAAAATAAAATATATATATGTAGATACGTATATATATATATATATATATATATATATATATATATATATATATATATATATATATATATATATATATGTCTTTAGGTAAGTGTTGGCCAGGACAGACAGAAAAGAAAGATTCTCCAAATTTATAATGAAAATAGCTGACAACAAATAGGAAAATATAATTTCCTCTTTTACTATAATTACAGTTTAGAATTTAGTTTTTTGTCCTAAGTTATAGGCAGGACTTCAATATAGTCCAATATTTTAACTAAAGAATGAAATAAATTTAGCGCACCAGTTTTTGTCCCTCAGACAAATTTAGGTCCGGTCCTCATTGCACTCGATCAGAAAACTGGACTGAGTCTCCCTTCTCTTGAATGCTTAAGCGAGGTCCAGAGATGGGTGCAGAAAAACACCCAGGCGTCCCCTCAGTCAATGTCCGACGGACATGCTTGAGGCCTGTTCAAAGTGACGCCAAAACTGTGGTAGAAATCTGAGTGTCTGAGAAGCCTTGGATGAGAGAATAAAACAAAAGTTTTAGCCATATTCGTACATAGTTTATTTTACGTGCACGGAGGGTCTCGTACTGAGAACCCCGGAGTGTCAGCACAAATGCAAGGGTTTATATAGCAGTCAGCTACACCCTATTGAATCAGCTTCTGTCCGATCATTACATCATACAGTTATTGTAAGATAACTAACATTCTGTTCTGAATCAGAGGATAATCACAAGACCAATCACAGAACAAAATGGAATAGGTAAACACAGGATGTGTCATGAGGCAGAAATGGATGTTTCACTTCAATAGTCAGCAGTAAAAAATCAGGAGATATATTTTCACAGAACACTCAGTACATAGATAACAATAAGGGACACTTAGTATAATGCTGAGAAAGACATTCACATGAGCTGTCTGAATATATTGAATCAACCTTGAATAGATGGAATGTAAGTTTGGCCTCAAGGATTATGGGTAATGTAGTAGATTAGTATGGCTACCTGAATGCTGAAGTTGGCTTCCATTTATGATTATGAAAATGGATAAAAAGGTTACTCCAACTAATTTTGCATTAGTTTTTAGACTAGAGCAGATTAAAGATGCTTGGATCAGTGAGAAATTAGGTGGAATCACCCGTTGGCCGTTTTCCGAATCAGAGGCAACAATCAGAGGCCAACTTCAGCTTCATGCTTGAGGAACCATGTTATCACTCGACACAACAGCTGAAAGAAGAAGCCCTTGATGTTCGCCTGGAGACCGACAGCTGAAATGGGTGAGTTTAGAAATGTATATGATGATGAATGTAGACTTAGTATCCGCTTATATGTGTCTGTAAACACATTAAAACATGTAAACTGCAATTAGCAGCAGGTCACAGTTAGCCGGTGCTTTGCGACCTATAGTAGTTTGGTGTGGTAACATCTCTGTGTGTGCTTTATATTCTTGTAAAATCAGTGTAATTAGGTTTATTCTAGTTAACTGATTTGGTGTTTTGTTTTTTTCAAATGTTGTCGATTCAGACGCTAATACAAAAACCAAGGGAAGAAGCTTATGCTGGGCAGGCACCAAAGGATTTTCAGAGTCTCAGACTAAAGACTAGCAGTCTTTGGAAATCTTGCTGGAGTCTCTGCGCGCTCTCCTCGTCTTGATCCTTAAATGTAAGGCGATTATGCCAGTCTTTTTGTTTGATATCATCGCAAGTCCTTGTGTAGTTGTAGTGACGTAAACAACCAACAAAAAATAAATCCATTCTCACAGAGGCAGAGCACGAAGCTACAGAGCCCAGCAGGGGTCAGGTGCAGAAAGAATTTTTGTGGGGTAAGAATCTATTCCCGCAGTTTATTAAACCGTGGGCACGGAACCGTAATCTGTACCTCCCGTTTATTAAACTGTTTGACCGTGTCAAGGGGTAATCCGCTTGATGATGTACCCTTTGCTAGATGAAATTATACTTTGCTGCTACAGCACAGTGGTCGATGTGTAGGATTATCACCACAATGGTGATGGGTTCAAGTTTTGCTTATTACATTGTTTTGCAAATTGCCACACATCAATTTTTTTTGTTCCTGCGAGAAAGTAGGCTATAAACAGTTTTGCAGCCACCTATGGAGCCTATCATGGTCTATACACAACAAATACAATATTTGTGTTGCTGGCTAAAAAATGGCCTTGAAATGGGCCATAAATTACAAAGTGTATGCCAACCTTGCCCCCTGCAATACAGGCACCAACGAGCACTATCTGTGCATCTGCATGGAACAAATGGTACAGCATAAACATATTGCATTAAAAAGATATGAGTTAACCAGTTACTTGTCAATACAGTACCCACTTTGAATCCAAGTCTTTATCAATCTTGGCAAAGAATGCTACAACATTCGCACATAAAGAAACTGTATAATGCTAAGCATTATGGGAGGAATTTGGCATGAAGCTAAAATAGTCTAAGTGTAGTCTTGTAAATAGTGACACTACAAGATTCAGATAAAATCTTTAGTCTGACACTAAAAAACTGTTAACCCAAGTCTTTGGATGTAAGATGATAATCATTTCGGCGTCTTTTCTAAATCTTTTCAAAGTCTCTAGGTGTACATAAAGCAACTTTTAGTGAGAATGAAGCCATGACTATAACATCCTTGGCGTTTAAAAGTATTTTGATCCAATAAAACAAACATCAAATGTGTACAACCTGCATAACTCATGTGGCTCATTTGTTCTTTTTCATTGTTCTTTCTTTATCATTTGTTACAGACATGTCTGCTGTAATATTTTGAACACTAAAATGCTTAAAATAAATAAATAAAACCTTGTGAAATTAATAGCAACATAAATGTATAGTGTGACAATGACATTGTAAAAAATACCTTAATTCATATAAATTTTTTAGCTCATTGGTATGAAATGTTTGTCATTTTCCTTTTAAAAATGTATCCATATAACATATTAATCAAGTTTAAATTTTTCCTAAACATATTTTTTAAATTTTAGCCATTTTTTATTCAATACCATCAGTTTTTATTCCAAGACTTCTATTTCACAAAGACCGCCTGTATTTCAGAATTCCCCGGTGGTTTAATTATTTTTAAAATACAAATTTCACCCAAATGAGTTCTTCTGTTAGTCAGACTCAGTGGGTTAGACATGAATACTTGTTGCCTCGTACCTAAACATTGATCATCCTGTTTAGTTTTTTTTCACTAGCCCCTTTCAAAGGACAATCCTGCCATCAGTGCTGGCATTGCTGTAATGCTGCCCATCAATGAGCCCTATTAATTATTTCAACTATACAGTACTATTTTGTAACTATGGTGCATGATGTAAATATTTTTCTTCTGTAAAAATTGTGTGTTCTGCTCTGTGTCTTGTTCTGTTTGTCAATCAATTTTTGCTACTGTTACAACCAAATTTCCCCATGTGGGACAATTAAAGGAATAATCTATTATATTATATTCTGGTCACTCATAAGATCTCAGTTTGTAGCAATAACTTGCCCAATCAGGTGCTTTCACAATATATTATGTGGGGGTACAGTGGTGGTGTCCGGGCTGTTCAACTGCAGGGTTGCTTATCAAGTGTGAGACCGTAGAGTCTGTGGTAAACAGAGAAAATAGATGGAAATAACTTGTTTTTTAATACCAATTGAAGCCCCGCTCCTCAAGACTTTTTGCCGCTCCTAAAGGTGGCCATCCTTCACTGTCCCCATGAAGGACTAATCTGCTCCTCAGCTCTAAAAGCCTGAAGCTCCCAGACCTCAGCATCACTCCAGTTTACAATCTCAGCTGATACAGTTAAATCTCAGCTGATACAGCATTTGTACTGTTAAAACAGTACAAAGGCTGAAGGAACTCCAAATGTTTACTTGCATTTTACATACTGTTGCCCCCTAGGCCTCAGCCCACATTCAACACATCATCATGACATCACTCTCTATAACTATCAAGCTTCCCTACACGAATGCTGCTTTATTCCCACAATGTCATGCCACCATTGAGAATTCATGTTTTCTGTTTTAACAACTGGATTTTTTCTTTACAAAATGGGTCATTGATTATTTTTCTATTTGTTTTTATGTGGAGTTGATGGGATCTTGGAGATAAACCAGGAAGTAAAGGAACTGATGTTGTTTCTTTAGCTCTCCATCTGTAACAGAACATTGCATCATCACTGCTTTTTGTATAAGTTTCCAACTTTTATTCTTAGAAATTAAGAATATTTTTTATGACCTCACTGACTTCTCTTTGAAATGTGACACTTTTCAGAGTATTTTAAAGATGTTGTAAAGTACCTGCAGATTATTTTATGTGAATAACCCTTACATACATAAACTGAATTAAATTAAATAATTAGGTTCTGTAATGGTCATGAATTTAATTGTCAACCAGAAGTTAAATTAAAGGTAGTTTCTCAGTTAAGAACATTAGCATGACTTCCTGTGACTTGATTTCTTTATTAACGGAATTCATAACTAATCATATTTGGTCAGCAACCCAATAAAAGTGCATAACACTTGTTTCATTGGTCGTTCAGCTTTTCTATCTTTTGTTCCTCAGTATGACAAGCGTGTCTGGGCCAACCTTCCCCTTCGTGTATCCACTACTTTTCCATCTGGAATGGCACCTTACTGGGGAGCATCAAGGTGGATGAAGAGCCACAGGGAAAATCTTTGACCTCAAATATGTTCTCATAACAAGAATAAAACATTAATCTACTGTATCTTTCTCAGCTTTCACTATTGTTTTTTTTCTGTTTGATTGTGCTTAAAATATTTTAGCAGTTAATTATGATCTTACTTTAACAATAAGAAAAAGTGTTTACGAGGTCACTGGTGTTCATGGCTACTCAAAAATAGTTTTTTGTTTTTTTTAGTTCTGTGTTGTATTGTATCTGAACACACTTTCGAATCTGCGCACCCAGGAATTCAACACATTAACCATAAAGAGTGGGATATGATTCTGTATTGTAGAACTGGAAATTCAGCGACTGTGAGGCACCTTAATCTTTTCCAGTTGATTTAAAAGCAAAACTGGATACTGGTAACAAAGTTGTTGCCTTAAAAAAAAAATTTATAACGCTTACTGCAGCAGACATTCTGTCAATTATCGTTACTAGTTGGCATGAAAAGGAGAAGGAGGAAGCCTGTGCTCTGACATTAGGTAGATGAGTTCCTTGGATTCCTCCTAATGCCAGACAATGCTAGACCCCATGTGGCTGGAGTGTGTCAGCAGTTCCTGCAGTATGGAGACATTGATACTGGACTGGCCCGTCCGTTTCCCAGACCAGAATCCAGTTGAGCTCATCTGGGGCATCATGTCGCGTTCCATCCACCAACCCCACGTTACCCCACAGACTGTCGAGGAGTTGGTGGATGTTTTAGTCCAGGTCTGGCAAAAGATCCCTCAGGAGACCATCTGCCACCTCATCAGGAGCATGCTCTGTGTTTGCTCTGTGGAGGCCACAATACTGAGCCTGATTCTGATTTGTTATAAGAACATTAAATCAAAGTTGTATCAGCCTGTAATGGGTTTTCCACTTAAATTTGGAGTGTGACTCCAAATCCAGACCTCTGTGGGTTGATCAATTTGATTTCCATTGATAATTGATCATTCTATTTGTATAGTTGTGTTGTCAACCATGCAAAGAACAAAGTGTTTAATAAGAATAGAATAGAACTATCCGTTAATTGTCCCACAAGGGGAAATTTGGTCATAACTACAGCAAAAAAAAACACATATACAAACTGAACAGGAAACAAAACAGAAAGACAATTTTTACAGAAGAAAAAGTATTTGCATCATGTACAATAGTTACAAAAACAGGTTAAGTACAGATAAAGTGTTAAACCCAGGTTGAGTGCAAACAGCAGGATACTTAAAAATGTTTAAATATTTCGAATTTTAGAAAATTGCAGATTGTGCATTTACTGTGCCTTAAAAAGTAAATGTAAGTAACTTCCAATAATTTAGTATATATAGTCTGTGAAAAAGAATGTATAAGTTATAACAGTAGTAGTGTTCAGTTGATTAGTGCAATGTACAGCGGTAATGTAAAGATCTATATTTGTTGGGTGCAGTTTCGATTGTACAATCTGACAGCTGCATAAAGTAAGGACCTGTGGGAATACTCCTTCATGCCTCTAGGATGCCGCAGTCTGTCACTGAGGGAATTCTGCAGTTCAGCAACATTTATTTTAGTCGTTATGGTCTAGGATGTATTATTTTAGTGTTTATTTTTTGAGCTGTGTAAATAAATATGGGCTTATGTAATCATTTTATAGTGGATGGATTTCAAAATGTACCATTTACTGTATTTATCAATGAAATAATGTTTCTCTTATAATCAGTACATCAGAACATTTAAGCCATTTGTTAGACTATCATCTTCACTTAAGTGAAGCAATATAGTTTGTAAATCCCGAGAGGAATTTGCTAACAAATTATAAGATAATTTTGTGATCATCCATATAGCAGATGAGTATCATGGCTCATCAGTAAGAAATGCAGGGATGCTTTATGTCAGAGATTACCGATGGGGAAGAAAAAATCCCTCCAATATATTTTACCCTTCCTTATTCTATGTATATACAGTATAACAACTGGAGAAAATGATGCAAAGAAGGATTCTTCAGAAAATTAAAACAAATTATGGACAACCCTGATCATCCTCTTCATGAGACTATCCTACAGCAACATGCTCTTTACAGGAAGGATCAGAGCAGACTCTATCTGCTGAGGGGGCTGAGGTCATTTGGAGTCCAGGGAATGCTGTTCAAGGCCTTCTATGACACTGTGGTGGTTTTTTGTCATTTTTTACAGTGTTTTATGTTGGAGCAGTAGTTTATTGATAGCTGAGAGGAAGAGTTTGAATTAACTCATCAGGAAGGCCAGCTCTGTTCTAGGATGCACCCTGGATCCAGTGCAGGTGGTGGGAGACAGAAGGACTCTGGTCAAAATAACATAACTCTGATGGATAGAGTCTCCCACCCGATGCTTGGAAATGGTACTTAACTGCCGAGCTCCTTCAGTGACAGACTGCTGTTTCCTAGATGCACGAGGGAGATTTTCTGCAGGTCCTTCCTCTCTGCAGCTGTTAGGCTGTTCATTCAAAACTGCTCCCAACAAACATGGATGTTTACATCAGCGTTACTGCTATAACTTGTACATAATTTTTTTCAATCTATATTTACTATCAGGTTGGATGTTAAATGTTGGTGGACAGCCGTTTTCAGGTCTCTCCAGAGATGCTCATCGGTTTGGGTCAAGGATCTGACTTGGCCGGTCAAGAACGGTCACAGAGTTGTTCCAAAGCCACTCCTTTTGTATTTTAGGTGTGTGCTTAGGTCCTTGTTGTGTTGAAAGGTTAAGCTTCGGCCCAGTCTGGGGTCCTAAGTATTCTGGTAGAAGTTTTCTTGCAGGATGTACTTGGCTGCATTCATCTTTCCTTCAATTACAACCAGTCCTGTCCCTGCAGCTGAAAAACACCCCGACAACATGATGCTCCCACCACCATGTTTTACTGTAGGGATTGTATTGGGCAACTAATGAGCAGTGCCTGGTTTTCTCCACACATACCACTTACAATTAAGGCCAAAAAGTTCAATCTCAAGCAGATATTTTTTTTTATTTTTTCCCCCCAAAGTGACAACCACTGATTGTGGCCCCAATAACTTCCTATTAACAATAAAAACATCCCATTTTAAACATAAAATATGAAAAGTTCACCTACTGTGGCCTAAACTAAGCACAAATACCTCTATGCACATGGATCTGAATTGCACATACAGTAGGCAATTGTCTTGAGTTTTGGACTTCTAAGGATTTAGGCCATGTCTTCAGGACAGAGGATAGATGCTCCATGCAGCAGTAACAGAGCTGTAAAATCAAACAAACAAAACTCGCTTTGACAATTGATGATTCCAACACAGCCCTGAGGGCATAAAGTGTTTCGTGGGTAGTGTATTGACAAAGAGTGTAAACGCAGGTCGTGGGTAGTGACGTTACAGCACTTAAAACTCAGTTTTCATCCGTCCAAACATAGACGCTGAAAATTGAGAAATAGCATATCTCCACTTTGGCCAGATTAAAAAAAAATAAAATTGTTTTTGGTGCCGAAAATCCCAGTTTACGTGTGGATGACAGGCCAAACCGTAGAAAAATATCTCAGTTATCTGAGATACCCGGCTACATGTGGACAAGACATTAGATGTTCTGAAAGCTGAATCTGTGCAGCACTACCACACTGGAGACTGAAATGCAAGCATCATTTTAGTTTTAACCGCTTCAGTGGGAGAAAGTTCAGTAGCAAGCAAAACTTCTGTACAGGTGATTGGAAATCCATCAGGGTTTCTGGAGCAGGACTGTGACTGCTCCAAAGCCTCTGTAAATCTCTGTAAAACACTCTGCTAGCTCATTGGTAATGAGATACTATGAAATTATGCACAAATGCTTCAAATGGAAATCTCTTTTTATTGATTTAGTTAATTGTATTCCAAATGTCTGCACGCCAAATGGTCAGGGGTATAAATATTAATCTGTCAAAATGACAGAAACCCTCCAGATTTGTCTGCCACCGTGATAAAAAAAACCCAAAACAAACACACACAAAAAGGTCAAATAAGGAAATGATCCCTGCTTTTCATGTATTGAACGATACATCATCTCTCTCGCTTTTGACAAAGTCCAATTTGTTTTCAAGGTTTCAACACCAGGAACATTCTTAATGAGAAGTTAGAAATTAAATAACTGAGATTTAGTTGTTGAAATAGGCAACTTGACGCCTAAATCATAAAGTCCATCTAAACAAAACCATTAATTAAACACAGAATGAAAGGTATGATAATCCACTACAATACCCATAATCCTTGAGGCCTAAGGTTTCTTTCTATATAGTCAAGCTTCATTCAGTATATTCAGACTGGCATTTTATATATTCAAAATTTCATTCCATATATTCAGACTTTGGGCTGCACGGTGGCGCAGTGGTTAGCACT
>JAPXFQ010001652.1:600000-811137 GCA_028564705.1 Apricaphanius iberus
ACGACACCGCCGGCCGAAATTACAGAATCACCTCGCGACCATACAAATACCAAAACAACGCGATTCAAGCATCCCACAGCAACACAGCAGGTTACAAAACTTTACTACAACACTCACCCTGTAGATGGTTTCAGGTAGCAGCTGACCAGTAGACCAGTTTGATAACATTCTAGGCTGTCGCTCGTTTTATGACGTCGGTACTTCTCACTCCCTTGTTTGTTGGAGAACTAAGGCCGTTTTCACATGTGTGGCCGTACCAGAAAACGGACAGAGAAAATGCTAATTTTTTCTGTTCACATGTCACGGATCTCTGCCCGTATTTGAATCCAGTGTTTTACTACAAATAAACAGCAGGTGGCGGTATACAAATAAGTCTGTAGTTCTCCAACAAACAAGGGAGTGAGAAGTACCGACGTCATAAAACGAGCGACAGGCTAGAATGTAAACAAACTGGTCTACTGGTCAGCTGCTACCTGAAGCCATCTACAGGGTGAGTGTTGTAGTAAACCCGCCGTTTTGTAATCTGCTGTGTTGCTGTGGGATGCTTGAATCGCGTTGTTTTGGTATTTGTATGGTCGCGAGGTGATTCTGTAATTTCGGCCGGCGGTGTCGTCATTTCCGCATGGAGCGCGTCTATTGTCTTGAGTACGGCCAGAGTACGGGTTGTGTTCACTACGTGGCCGCCCGTACCTGGACTCGGATACTACCTCCAAGGCAGGTCTCTCTGGCCGTATCCTGGCACGGTACAGTCTGTGTTCACATGGTACGAAATAAGTGGATTTTGACCAAATACCGTACCCGAGTACGGACTCCCGTACCATGTGAAAGCGCCCTATGACTTATTTGTATACCGCCACCTGCTGTTTATTTGTAGTAAAAGACTGGATCGCAATACGGGCAGAGATCCGTGCCATGTGAACAGAAAAAATTAGCATTTTCTCTGGCCGTTTTCTGGTACGACCACACATGTGAAAACAGCCTGAATGGCCTCGCCTGGAGGAGTTTGGTGGGTTTTAGCTGATGTGTATTGATCTCGCAGCCATTTGAGAACACACAGATGGAGGGATGAAGTGGGCCCCAGCAGGGGGTCTCAGGGGGAGGTAAAAGTGACAGGAACCCATAAAATGTCTGCACTTACATTTTTATGAGCTTCAAACATGAGGTTATGATAAAGCTGGGCGAACTGGCAGTAGCTCACATCTCCGTTCCTGGCTTCAGATTCCTTACAAAGCAGGAAGAGAAGGATGAGTATGTAAGAAAAAAACGTAAATCTTGAGGGGAAAGGAAGCGGGCAGGGAGATGGGTGGGCTGTGATAAGGCAGAGAGGTTACCTGAACTTTTTCTTTGATGAACTTCACGCTTGGCACCTTGTAGTTGACCTGGCTCAGCGTGTTCTTCAGATCTTTATAGGATATCCTATGCGCACGCAGACACAGTTTGTGAGAAACAAAGGTTTTAAACACTGAGACGCACGTAGAATCTACCCGAAAGCTTGCAAACCTAGAACCCAAAACAGGTTTCACTTCTACTACAAAGCCTGGAATAGTTGGCAGGCGATGAGAATAGCCTTAAAAAAAATAAAAAAAATAGACAAACATCTCTGCACATCTCCTTCGTCCTCTGTGGTCTGTTTCCTGCTACAGGAAGAAGGACTAGCGTTTGGCTCTTAGGTCAGTTCCTTCACTACACCTCAACAGAGCTTTGTCAAAACACAGGCACACACAAAAAAAACACCAATCACCCAGATAAAACCGGTCTGCTTCACTGCTGCTTACCCACTATAAAGGATTTTTAGTTGCTGTTGTGTTTTTGAGTCTGAAAAAAAGGGTTTTGAGACAGCAGAGTAAATGACAATATTATATCCTCTAAGGCAGTGGTGTCCAAGCTTAAAGTTAAAAGTATTATAGGGCTTAAACATTAGATTTTTTTAAAATGAATAATGCCGAATCTGCTGAATGTTTGTGGTCCAACTTACAAAAAACCCCATATACAAACTTAAAAATTTGAATATTGTACAAGAGCTGAACGTTTTTGTCACGAAGCTTTCATTTCTTATAATTTTGAAAATGACAGCTAAAATACAAAACCCCATAAATTAAGAATCCTAGAAAGTTTGAATGTTTTGTAAAAGCTGAAAATGTATCGAGTCACATGCTAATCATTAGCAAACACCTTTAATGGTTTCCTGCAGGACGCATCATCATGGGGAAGACTGCTGACTAGACAGATGTTCAGAAGACCGTTGTTGACTTCCTGCATAGGGAGGTTAAGCCACAAAAGGTGACTGCTACAGAAGCCGATAGTTTATAAAGGGCTGTTTCAAAGCATACTCCTAGAAAGTTGAGTGGAAGGAAAACGTGGTAGGATAAGGAGCAACAGGGACAACATAAACCTGGAGAGGACTGTCAGGCAAAATCTATTTAGAAAGTTAAGGGAGCTTCATGAGGATTGGATTGAGATGGGAGTCGATGCATCAAGAGCCACAACACATCGAAAAATCATCCCATGTGGATACAGGCGTCTCACCTGGGCGGTGGCGGAAAACAACGGGGCTGCTGCTTCATGGTCCAAAAGTCATCAAAAGAAAGTAAAGGTTGCATATAACTTTCAAATCAACATCAGAGTGTGAAAGGAGAGTGAATCCACCCTGTTTGACTTGCAGAGTGACGCTTCAACAGTCTGATTATGTGAGGTGCCATGTTATCTGCTTTTGTCCGTCCGAAATGTGTCCGGAGTCTACGTTCAACGGGTGTTCTTCATCCTTTCTTCTGCCAAGAAAGTTTAATGGAGATACTGATTTCATCTCTCAGGGGGACTTGGCACCGGCATTCACTGCCAAAGGTACCAAACGCTGGTTCAGTAACCATGGCACTCCAACTGGCCTAACCTGAACCCACAGAGAATCTATGGAGTATTGTCAAAAATAAGATAAGAGATGCCAGACCCAACACTGCAGATAACCTGAAGGTCAGAAGGATCGCTTCCATGCCACGCTGCATTGATGCAGTAGTTCAAGCAAAAGGAGCTCCAACAAAGTATTCAACACATTTCTGCTTCAAATATCCTTTTCTATCGATTTTATGTAATTTTCTAATCTTATAATTTATTGTATTATAAACCATAATCATCAAAATTATAGTCTTGAAATAATCCCCTTATATGATTATACAGTGAAAATCACGAGTAAATATGAAATAAACATTCAGCAAATATTGGTTGTGATCTCCACAATTTACCTCTCCTCCCTGTTGCGATCGGCAGCGTAGAACTGCTTGCGTAACCACCTGGAAGATGAGAATCGATAAAACTTTTAATGGAAACAAAAAATAATGACAGAAGTGACAGAAATTATGCAGTTTGATTGCACGATGTTCCAGCTCTGGTTTTGCTGCATGTTTGCTTTACTGTTACCTTTCTATTTGTAATGGTGTTGGTGACTTCAGTGTGTCATCCCTGAGCCCCGTTAACCCTTCGACCCACATGCTCATCTCCTCGTCAGACGTTGCTGAGGAAAACAGTCAGATATGTTTGTAGGTACGATGTATGACAAAAGTCAATTGTATTTTTAAAATGTTCCTCCCGTTTTGAGGTTTTCTGATGTAATTGATGAACACTGTTGGTGCGCAAACCTGCCAAGCTGAGGGATTTGAGGCGAAACTCCATGCCATAGAGAATGACAAAGCAGAAGTTGTCGAGCCGTACTGCCGAGTCCTCCCCATAGCGCTCAAAGTCGCGGGACTTCTGACCTTTGCGGATCTCTTTGATCTCTCGGATGTCAACTGTGGAGCCAGACACACGTAAAAGTAGTGAGTGAAACCTGCAGCCAACATTTTGCTTTCAGGACTGTTAGGCACGGAGCACCTACTGGAAACCAGACATTCTCAAATGTTTAAAAACAGATGGTTTAGTGTTGTCGTACAATTCTATCAATCACATGCACTCTGTGAACCGCCAACTGCAGGGTTATCAAGGCAACATCCCTTAAACACACTCATGATTTCTGGCACTAAAACTAGGGGTGCACCGATCCGACTTTTTCAGTCCTGATACCGATGCCCGGATTTTGTGTATCTGTCGATACCGACCGATACTAGTGTTGAATTAATAAACTGTATAACTTCCACCTTATACCTTTCTTGAAGAGACTAAAGGCATCAGACTTCACTAACTAAACATAACTAAGACAAAAAAAACCAGAAATAAAATATAAAATTACCACAAAAGTAAAATTTCAAGTGAAAAATTTATCTATTTTAGGAATTTATCGCATATTTTCCGCATTTTTTGTATTGGTTCATGGTATCGGTTAGATTTAACCATTACATGTACATTAGACAGTATTGTGACCGATACCAGTATCGGTGCATCCCTAACTAAAAATGAACCTTTGATGGGGTGGATTCACCTGACTCCACCCCAACCAGTCTGTAGCAACAGACTGGGAAAGGGGGTGAGCAAAATGGAGAATTCAAAATTCGGATGGAGCCAGTGAAGGAGAAAGAAGTCACAGCCCCATCTACAGAAGAAAAACTTTGGGTTTTTTGGCGGTAGGGTAGTTATAATTCATTTATTGTTATCAAAGTGAACTGCTCAATATCTTCTGATATAGATCTGAGGCCATGGAATGGACGGGAAAAAACCCGCCCACGGTGGGTGAGAGGGGAAGTTCTTTTTTTTTAATATATCCATAAAATTGATCTTGAGCTAAAAAAACTATTGTTAAAGGCACAGTGTGTAATTTTTGGCCAGTAGGGCGCAATGCATACCTAAATTATCACAAGTATCTGTGTCTTCGAGTAAGAAACTCAACAACGGAGGTCCAACTAGTGCTGTTTTCAAACACTCAATTACCTGAGAATGATCTATTTGCAGCAACATGATGAGCACATCAGTCTCTCTTTCATTGCTTGGAACTAACGAAGAGGTAAAATATATTCATGGCGAAACTTTGTTGCATTTTGAGGGGATATCAATGTTTTAATAGCGGGCGTATTCCGTGCGCTTTGTCCGTCCGGGCTCTTGTAGAAGCAAAGACGTCATCTAATATGGCTTTCCCCTGAAAAGAGGACCCACGCCTACGTATTTTAAAACTGATTTTTAAAGTCATATTTTACAATATCGACAATATGTTGCAATTAATGTGCTTTATGTTATTATTAGTACGTAATATTTTAATGGCTATTTTCAAAGATGTACTGCAAAAACTACACACTGTCACTTTAAACTACTTTTTAAGAACAGTGGGAATTATTGCTAGTTTTAAATAAAAACTACCAGACCATGTTCTACATTTTTTTGTATAAATCTTGTGTGATGCTGAGCAACTCTGATTTTGCACTTGGTACCAAACAGTCAGAAGCTCCTACCAGCCAACGAGAAAAAAGGGTAACAAAGGTTAAAAAAACTAAACAAAACATGATATTAGTAATGTACACTGACCCATCCGTTGTACGCGTAAAACTGTGCCTGCTGAGAAACAAACTAGGGCTTTTAATTAATTGGATTTTAATACATTTTTCCCCCTTTGTTTCCTTTAAAGAAATTGCAAGTGACAAAAAAATATATTCCAAAACTTTTATTTCAGTGATCCCATCCTGGAGCTGACCTGAATTCAAAGTCCAACTAAAAACAAGCCGTTAAGTATCCTTTTAAAACAAGATTATGAGTTCTGACATCACTCTGAGCTATGCAAGTCCAAATGGTGCATTGGTAAAAAAATAAAAATAAATAAATAAATCTTGATTTTCCAAAAAACAGTTGAGTCTTCTTAAACAAAAGAGTTGAGCAACCCAAATCGATTTATTGCCCAGCCCTACACCGAACGATTGCCATTTTCTGCTTTTAAATGTCAGAATTATGCAAGAAAACTTTTTTTGCTTACATGGCAAATAACTACTGCTGTAGCTTCAAGCTTCCCAATAATTCACTGTTGAACTAACAGAGCAACACAACACATTTTAATGCATGAGGTTTCCTGTACCACTGATCACGTAAAGCAGAGGCTGAGCAAATAAACCAAACCACAAATAATTCACTCGAGGTAGACAGATAATGATCGACACAGATGAGAAAAAATATGAAGCTCGCAACCGATAAATTCACTTTGAATTGCACTTTGCTAAAAGGCAATTTTAAACCATTCACGATGAAACAGGAAACGAAGCCAACCATTGAGTAAACAGACTTTGTAATATTTAGGAATGTGTCTTGGTGTGATTCCCCCCCCGTCTAGTGCTTTAGAGTAAGTGCTTTAAGAAACTCAGTGGGTCCCTGTTGGTATTACTTTAGAAGCTTTTTAAAACCCAAAAGCTCTCCTACTAAAAAACCCCCCACATTTCTTTCGGCTCCTTCTCCTCTTCCTGCCCCCGTACCACACATCCTGTGCTTTTGTCGCCTACACACCACATCTGTGCTAGTGCATAGGTGACAGTGTGCATGCTCTTTTGTCGTGTATTTTATTTTTTTCTTCAAATGAGGTCTACTCACATCTTGCCAGTCACTTCACATCTCAGTTTACTTCACCCACTACACAGCTATGCAGACATCCGCTGGCTGCAGAGAAGCTGGCGTTACGGTTAGGCAGCGACTTCCGTCATGTCCAGTCTATCTCTAATATCTGGAGGTTTGGCTCACGAAATAATGGAGATAGCCAGAGGTGTGACAGAGGTGCTCCTGAAACACACCTTCCTAAATTCCTGCTCTAACACATTTATTTTTGACACACGGGTCAAACGCAATTTTCATAACCAGGTCCCCACATGTTCCTGTTCATGAATGAGTAACCAACAGGGCTTCGGGTTTTAAGATTTTAATTGAACGACGATCGTTGTACTGTTTGTTAAAATGGCTCCTTTAAGAAACACCATATCTCATGACATGACACCACACATTCAGGGTTAGTTAGTCTATTAGCTCAGGCTAAAATGAAGACTCTTATTTCCACAAACAGCTGCCCTCAATAACTCTGCAGCCTCTTCCAGCACACTTATGGACCAGTTCACATCCAGAGCTGAGCCGGTTTTCCAGGTGGTTGGAAAATCTTCATGGGGCTCATTCAAAAGCTTTTTCTTTGCTTATGTGCTAATGTTCCACTAATTTGTTGCTATAGATCTCGTAAAAATGCTGAAATGAGTTTCCAGAGCGTTTAAAAGCACAAAGAAAAAAAAAGTGTGTCACCGAAAAAAAGACACGTGAGTCGTGAGCTGAGAGTGCCTGTGCCGTTCCTTTGCAGGAGGTCTGGAAAAAGCGGGTCACAACAACAACAACGTTTCCACACGTTAAGGCAGGCTAAGAACAGAGAAGCTAACAAATTAATGCTTTGCTATTCAGAAAAGAAAACATGCTGAAAATGTCCATATATGGACCCATGATTGTGCTGGTGGCTCAACATCATATTTATATGCGTGTTTAAAGCCTACAAACACGTACCAGAAGGCGAGCACCAGGCAGCTTCAGACTACGGCTATATTGAAAAAAAAAAAATCCAAAAACCGATTCTTACAAAAAATTTAAGAATCGAATCAAAAGTTTAAAATTCGTTTTAATCGTTTACTATAGTTTGCACTTTTTTACAGCTAAAACAGGAATTAAAAATCCAAACATCTGGTTTTTTGGGCTTAATTCTGAAAGTGTTAATACAGTTAATATAGTTTTTCCTGGTAAAATGTTAACCACACAGGGTTAAGTCATTGAGCATAAAATTAAGATAACGGCTCAAAAAATAGTTTTTATATTGTCAGCACAGACAATAGTCAGCACAGTAACAACGTCACATATGGAAGAAGAAAATGGGTATAGTGAATTGTCTAGCTCAAATGGAAGCACATATGATGAAGATTTATGTAGCGAAACTTCAATTTTTTTTCTGTTGCCTTGTGTTTTTTGCAACTATGCCTGAAAAAATAAATACGCAGATTTATTATTTTCACAAACCAATTTAAACTGTAAAGAAAAATCATTTTAAATTGCAAACCTGAGCTAAATTCAGCAAGAAATCCTGAGGAATAAATCTTAGAAGAAACAGTAAACGGCTGCTTCAAACAGACGGCTGGAACAAAACTTTGCTAGTTACTGCAGCGAAGATGGTTGGTTGATGTGTGCTGCTCTGTGGTCAGGCTGTCAGATTGTTGAAAATATGAGTAATCGCTGTGAGGACATACAGGTTGAAAACGTATGAGTGAACAGAAAAGCTGTGATAGCAATAATGCAACAAATTCACCCGTCTTCACTTTCACCACTTTCTGGTCTCTGAGCCAACTCATCTAGGCTGGGAGCTGTATACAGATTCATCACATTACTGTCAGAATAAAGCTCAAAGACAAGCTGCCATAGTCGGCTGTTCCAAACGATATGTTATCATTCCAAATCTGGTAGCGCAGATATCTGCACCATAACAGAAAGCCATACAGTGGCAGCATTGTTGGTAAATATTGCCATAAATTCTCCTTTTTTGCACAAGCCTGAGAGCTTCTTCTGTGATCTTTTAGGACTAATAATCAGGATCTTTGGCAATAATCTTTGTGAGGTACAAATATTTGCATCAGTTGGTCCTTCCAAAAAGGTGAGTATCTTATGAGAAACATGTAATCATAAAAAAGGAAACATCAGACAGCAGTCGTTGCCTTCCGAACAGTGTTTCACAAAATGAATAGTATGATATTATAATCAAAATAATAATTAGGGGTTAAAAAAAATAAAACATTAATAAAAAAAAATCACTTCAAATAAGAATCTAGATTCTTTGCTTAACGATTTTGAATTGATTTTTGAAAATAAAAAATTGATTTTCCAAAAAAAAAAAAAAATGTTTTTACATGCAGCCTAGACTTGGGGAAAAAAGTATAAGTTCACTTTATTATGAAGTATATTTAAGTATGTGGCAGTTTACTTTAGAAAGTCTTCACTTTTCATTCATTCTGTTGTAAAGTTTTAAGATGTGGGAAGTTGAACATTCAGAAAATAATATATCTTTTCAATACTATAGTGAATGAAAAATCTGCAATATTGAAGAATCTCAGTCCTACAAATTGGCACTTTTTTGTTTTTTACAAATAGTATTGATTGTGAATAGATTCTGAATCAAGAATCAATTCTGAATCACAACTACACATACTCCATATTGCTATACATTTTTAATTATTTAAATAGTTTTAAAGTATGTTTCTCTGTTGCACGTTGCAATGTGGGAATGCCACTTTATTTTTAATAACTGCACAGTTCAGTTTTTGTGATTTTCTTTTTCCGTAATATACATATTATTCTTATTTCTTAAATTCTGCTTTTTAAACCATTCTATTACTGAATCTAAATGTTTGTATTTCCAGCCACTCTACTGGTGTTACAACCAAATTTCCCCTTGTGGAACTATAAGGGATTGTTCTATGCAATAATTTAAAAAGATAAACTCTGTAATTCATTCATTATATATATATACATACATAAATACATACAACGTATATAAATAATTAATGACAATTCTGGAAGGCTTGAAAAACCTTCCTTGTTTGCAGAGGATACATCAATTTTATTGATTTTTCTAATCTGTTGTCAATTTATTCATGGAAAAATTCAGCTTTTTTTTTTCTTTTTTTTCTTTTCTCTGAGCTTTCACCTGGCCCCCAGGAGCTACCATCTTGTTTTACAGCACAAAGAAAAAAAAATGTAACTGAAAAAGCTGGCTGAAAATGAAACCACATAATTAAAGGTAGCCCCTTTTGGCCAAGGCCAACAAAGTGACCATTTTCTGCCATTGTCTGATCCCTTCATCATGTTCTGCAGTTTACAGAGAAAGTTTCTAACCATAATGTCTCCCTTTGAACTGAAATGGTACTAAATACTTTGACACAAAGATATTAAATTTTTTTCTGTGCGGGCAGAATTTTTTTAACTGCAGGTGTTTTGCACTTCGCAATCACATTGTGAATCTTCAGGACTACAACCGCTGCAGACAGCAAAGAAATATCGATCATAAGGGCCGCCCGTCACAGTGGGGAAAACTTCCAGGAATGCAATGAGAAAAATGCTGATTTTACCGTTTAAAAGTAGGTGATCCACTGGTCAAATCCTAGAAATTCAATCATTTTACCCCCCAATCAGTGGACATATGGTACAAGCCTGTTGTGCTGACAAACGTGGGTGTGGAAGTCGTTGCTGGGGGGAGCGGACTTTGTTACCCAATTCATCATCAGTTAAGAGTTTAGAAATAAACTCAGAAGGTGTAAAACATTACTTTAAAAAGGAACCCATGTCGGTTTATCGCCTGATCCTTCAGGTAGCTAGAGGTCAGATTTTAGGAAAAAATAGGGAGCTTAAAGTATTGCAGCAGAGGTTTTCTCTTCATATTTTGTAATATCCAATTACCTGTAAGGTTTTCAATCGATTATCCACCGTTCTATACACATGTTTACAGCAGCAGACTGGATGTGATTTAAAGTATGAACTTCCAGCAACAATGTCAAAAGGTGACAAACATATTAATAAGCATTTCCAGTGATTTCATTCAACCACCTGCATGCAATAACATGAAAGAAAGCAATTGTGTAGGCTTAATCCTAAATCTGTTTTATTACAACAAGTATCAGAGAGCAGAACATCTGTTCCATTATGGGGGACTGAGTGAAATCATCGTTTTTAGCTGTAAAAAATAAAGTCAAATGTGAAATTTCCTTTACCTCTCAGAGTTTAAAAAACACATTCACGTCATTCATTATCATTACCACGCTCAACATAAGACCAGAATGTCTACAGATTATCTGTGAGATACATTGGAGATCTCCTCAGCACGATGTTGCAACACATCTATTTTTGATGCAGACTTTAAAAGCAAAACAAACTTAAGTGAGAACTGATGCAAGACTCCCCTCACCTCTTTCAAAAGATCCAACACATTATTTTGAGATGCACAGCAAATCTAACGACACTCATTTGATGCTACAAATTAATCCTCATAACCACAAGCAACCTTTTTAAGCCACACGTAGATCTTAAAACACCACACCATATGTAAACCGCGAACAACCCTTGCAGTTATTTGGCTTGAAACCTACGCTAAAAGAAAAAGAAGGTAATGCTAATTCACACAGGAAAATGTGAAAAATCCTGTTAGGCTATTAGAACCGTTTATTTTATTTAGTTTCTTTTAACACCCCCGATATGACAAGCGGTAAATCACCAGGCTAGACTGATCCTGATTGATGACATACTTCCAGCAAATCCCAATGACTATTTCTGTATATTAATGAACAGCCTAAACTAATTTCACCTCTCCATAAGTATCAAATAGCAGCTGTGAGCCCAAAGCGCATGGCTGTTTGACACCCTTCATTTCTAAGATGATGCTGTTAAAAAAGGCAACTACGCTATCATTCATTTCTTCTTTCAAAAAACAAAACAAAAAAAACACAGCTCTCTCTCAGAACATCCGGAGCAGACCGCAGCTGTGTTCGAGCCATCCTGCAAGCCGACAGACAGGAGACGTAACGACTCACCAAAGACCTGCGCGTCTACAGCCAGACACCCATTACTGGGGGAATGAGATATCAGGTCTTCTCATGGATGACCCAAAGATTTATTTTTACATAACATGTAATTTAAACTTCAGATCTTCCGATAATCGCCTTGGAACAAAAGCAGACAGTTGGGCTGGGGACAGATTGTGTAAAACAGTAATGATTCAATAAAAGAAAACAGCTGCATATAGCTAATTCTGGCAGTTTTGCTTGATGTACTCCAGGGCAAATATTTAATTCAAGGGATTTGAGGAAAAAAAATTATAAGCAAAGGAACGTGATGGGAAACAGTCCATCTGTGTTCAAAACTCTGCGCTGGCTAAGAAGCACTTCATAATACAGCTTTTTTTCTTTTTTTTAAAGCTCCACACTAGGGATGCAATGATGCCACTTTTTTCAAACCGATACAATACCGATACTTGGATTTTAGTACTTGCCGATAGAGAGTACCAATACAGATACTTTTACCACAAACACAAAAAATGCAATGAATTGGAAGACAGGGTTTTTTTCTTCTTCTCTGCTTGTTAGTACAAATGATGATGAATTAGATGAGACTAAAATATTGATAGAAATGACCAGAAAACTAACATTTCAAGTGAAAACTAAAATATGTCGATTTTTTAACATTTTAAGTATCGGTTATCGGTTAACTTTAACTGATACCAATACAGTAAATAAAAACAGTATCGGCACCGATACCCAATTCCAGTATTGGTGCATCCCTAAGATGCACAATACACTGAATCACATTTGTTACCACTATATCAGTTTATTTAATATTCCAATCAAAAAGGACCGCTTGGACGGAATATTTGCATATTATACTTCAACTGCTGTTCATTTATGGCAATTACATACAGTGGACCTATTTTCGGATTTTTCTGTGTAAAGTAACTCCAGATTATTTGCTGAAAATCTGCTTATCTATGGATTTTTTAATAAGAATATCTGAAATATATAAAAGAAAATGTATGAAAGCTGAAATACCTAGGTTCAACGCTACCTGACGAGGGATGTAACGGTTGTAACCAGACCAAAAAGCAACGCACATTTCCAGGCCTTATTTCTATTTTTTTTTCTGGAGATGTCAAGCACTGGGGATTCTGGGTATGCCATCAGCCAAGAGCGATGCCCTATCACTAGAAGAAGTAAACATGGGTAAATTTTTGAAAAAAAAAAAAAAAAAATGCTAAAAGTTAGGGCTGTCAAAATTAACGCACTAAAAGGTCGATTAATTCCTAGATTCAACTTTTCTTTTAACGCAATTGACGCATGCACAGAATACCAACCAGTTTATAATTCAGCCTGCAACACATCAGTTCTCCTTCCTAACCAGCCAAACTGTGGATTGTTGTGCAGGAGTATGTGTTTGTGATCCTAAATGACATGTCAGTATATTATTATTGGCTTTGTGTTGATATGATCTGTTGGAATTTTCTGTCTGCTTCGGATATCTGCTCGCTGTGCGCAGAGCAGAGCATAAACGCTCCATATTCATGTTGATTTATGAATGTTGGCTCACTGTATAGCTTCAGTACATTTCATAGTGAGAATCTACTTCATTAAAAATAAGAAGTGATTCAGTTGTGATGTTTTCGGACTTAAATTAGTGCTAACTATTAGCAGAAGTAGCTGTGTATATCTTCACAATAAGAGCGTTCATTTCCTGCTGTGATGAACTGGGGTTTTATCTTCTGAGTGTTTGCTTATGGGAAAATGGTAAACTTACATTTGATTACTAAGTCAATACATTTGATGTGATTTTTAACACAGACTGTTGATATTCAATGTTACGTTTATTCATAGATTTTGGTTAGTTCTACCTGGATTTGTTATTTTTTATAAGAGACCACACATTCATTGTGAATTTGATTGTGGAGTTAAAAACAAAAATTCCATTGATTTCTCTTCTTTTTTTTTAAGAGCAACCGCATCTAGATTTGTCCTTTATTTACACTAAAAATTGTGTTTTTTTTAATCATTTAGGAATTGTAATTAGATCAACATTTGTAATAATTTAACAGCCCTATTAAAAAACAGGGGGTTTTTGGACGAAGTTTGTATGTTTTTCATTCTTTAGGCACAGTTTCTGGCGCCGTTTAAGCACCGGCACTGTTTCGAAAGTACCGGTTTGGTATCGGATAAAACCTTAACGATACCCATCCCTATACTAGACAAGCTAGGCTGGAGTGTTCAAAGTAGCCAGTTCAGCAGCACCCTTCATTTTTCTTTGCGTTGATTGGTTGTACCCCCCAAGAGCAGAAATAAGGAAGACCATAGATGGTAGCTTCTGTGGTAGCACTAAGGCGGTTGCCACTGTGCACATCTTAAAAGGTGAAATATGAAAATTATACTTTTTAGCCATTAAATCCAGTCAAATCCAGTGTGTTGTGCATTTAGTCTGTAGCAACACAAAAAAAAAAAAAAAACATAAATTAGTCACCCGTGGTGTTGTGAAGATATTTTTGTATAAAGTTTTAGTAATTTTTTAAGCTATTTAACTGAAACTGGTAGACAAGGTAATGGACTTATGGATAAATATATATATATATATGGAGTGAATCCCCTATCTTTATTTCTCGCTGCGGGTTTGAAGCCTAAGTTCAGGAATGACAAAGATACAATAGGAACAGTCATAATGTTAAACTTTTGGATTATTAACCCACACGATTTTTTTACACCGTCCCACTGAAATAGAACCTCTGCAAAGTACCTGGTTACGTTTTATTTTTCGTGGTAATTTACCCGCATCTGTGGGGAAAGTATTTATGTTTGTGGGACTGACGAGAGCTTCAGCAACCTCCTACAACATCAACAAGGATTTGCAGAAAGTCTGTCTGTTGAGGGGTCAGTTCCTTCCGACTATGGAAATGATGGACACAGCAAAGCGGTAACCTTTAAACAACACTAAAATGACGGCAAAGTTTATATTAGACATTCATTTATTGCCTATTGGCCATTGTTGTGATAGCAATACCATGAGACCTTCTCCTTATCTTATTACTATTAAAAGATGAATGTCATCGAGGAGCTAAAATACAGAGCACATGGCACTATCACAGAAACAATACTGAGAACACATGATCCTAACACATTCAATAATGTTAGCTTGATGCTAGCACTGGCACACTAACAGCGTTAGGGTCATGTTTGGAACATGTGTTGTGAATCGGCGCTATGTAACTCCCATATAACTCCCAAAATAGCTGACCGAGGGGACTGGAAGGTTCTGCGACCTGGAGGGGGCGGAGTATGCAGCGCCCCCAACTGGATAAAGAGATTGCACCAAAACTTATTATTCAGACTCCTCAGAACAGGGGTGGAAGAAGAGCCTATAGAGCACAATAATGAGGAATTCAGTCCTAAGAATGGTAGTTCCACTCTAAATAAACCACAACTGAATGATTTAGATGTAAAAAGGAAGAATTTAAAAGCATAGCATGTCTACTTTAAGCAGGGCTTTCAAAGTTAACGTGTTAATCATGCATTAATGCAAATTCCTTTTAATGCCCTCTTAAAGGCCTTTTGACACACAGGCCTCCGTACCTCGCCCTAGTTTTGAACATCATTTCCTTCTCTCTTTCTCTAAGGAACTAACCTCCCATGGAGATGGAGAAAAAACATGGGAATTGTACTACTGCTGTAGACAGACAGCATCGTTTTATATGTACCATAATTTTCAGATTTTAGGCCGCTACTTTTTTCACACCCTTTCGACCTGGCATCCTACACAACGATGCAGCTAATTTATAGGTTTTTATTGGCTAACGGCCGCCGGGGGGCACTATAGCAGGAAGCACAAAAGTGAGAGACGTGGGGAAAGATTATGCGCCAAAGAAGTCACTAGTTTTGATTTTTAACTGTACATCAAGCACACACCATCATCATGAAAAACACACAAATAAAGACATATTATGCAGCTTTAAAGTTAAAGGCAATCAAGCTGGCCGTCAAAGAAGGAAAAGGAGATACTGCAGGTAAGCTTGACCCCAATGAATCGATTGTGAGGCGGTGGCTTTAGTCGGCAAGAGTAAAATGAAAATAGAAGTTTTATTTTCTATCCAGGCATGTTATTGTCGTTCTGATGTTTTATTGCCATGCTAGGGACTTTCAGGTAGAGTTTTAAAACCCCCCGTCTTAAACTAGAAAAGCACTCAGAGAGCACAGGCCTCCACCAGGGAAACTCATACCCCCCTCATCCCCATGTTATCTTATTCAACAAATAATTCTAACTTTTGGTACTTTACCAATAAAATGCGTCTAAATGAGACGCACGGCTATGTTAATGCTGTTGCTGAACTCTTCATGCAGAGAGCGGAGATGGGGGGCTGCTGCGTGAATGGAGCCGCTTGTGGACTCCTCTGACACGTGAGAGGAGTGGAGGTTAGCACCGCCGATTGGTGGGTGGATACGCACTTCGTGTCAGATCTAACCCTAAATCTAATCAGTTGTTCCTTTTTGCCATTGTGGAAATTCCTGAACATGACATTGAAATCCATCCATTATTTTTTGAGTTATGTTGCTAAAAGACAAAAACAGGTGGAGGTAATTAAAACAAACAGAAAACACACATCTTCTATGTACTGTCTTTCTGTGTAAATATATCATATTACTGAATTAAAATCTGCAGCTTATATTCAGATGCGGTCTATATACGTACAATAATTATTTTCATTTAAACCGTAACAGGTTTAACCATATTTTGGTGGGTTTAATTACAGTAGTTATTCCCTATTGGAGCAACATAAACTTTTCGAACAGACAGAAAACATTACAAAAAAGACTAATATAAAACAAACAAAGACATGGGAGATGATGCCATGTTCATCTGTCCAGCTTCAGGAATAATTCACTTTGATCAGAAGACAAGTGAAAAAAATCTAAAATATCTAATTTAACATGAAGAAATTCTGCTGAGTATAAGGATTTTTGATATTACTCCTCATAAAAAATCTTCCTCAGAAAAAAAACACTTCTCATGATTATATTTATCCGTTTTCTCTTTTAAAGACAGACTTAAAACAAGCACCACAAAACAGCCCCAAAAGAAGCTTTATTCTAACAGCCCGTTATATGATAAATCCTAGTTCTATCTTATTCTCCACATTGTTACATTTTAGACATTTTACTTTAATGGTTTCCTTGTTTTAATCCCACTTTAAATCTGTTTGAAGGGTTTTCTCACCATGGAAGGTAAAACGCAGTTATCTTATGTTGGTTAACATGCATAGGAGTACATCTGGTACCTCTTTTAGAGAACGCAGTACCTTCATAGATCTTTATGTTAAATATTCTCAGTAATATTGGTTATGTACAGTGTTGTTGCAAATATATTACAACATAAATTTGCAAAAAAATATAGATATATCTGTCCATTTTGTTACGAGAATTATTAAATTTTTTTTTATATGCGATTCATCTTGAGTTAAATATGAGCACTCGTGATTAAACCAGCCAAATGTAAAGGTCTATGTAGTGTGTTAACTACTAAAGTATTACTCTAAGCATTTTTAGAGTTTTGTGAAGAAATGAGTAAGGAAACATGGATGCATTAATTGCAACCAATATGCCCGTCCCAAACAGGCACGAGCCAGTTATTGGTGTTAAAGGATATAAAAGTTTTGGTTTGAAAACCTTTGAATGCTTTACATCAAATTGTTTCTAAAAGTTAACATCTATTGAGACTCAAGAAAAAGATGAGTGGAACTGTGGTTTATTTAGAATAATAAAGGGCTGTCTGTTGCCCAAGTGTTGCTGCTTGCTGCCTGTCAGCTGGCTAAAAGAAGACACCCTTATTTACAAGGAGAAAAAAATAATTATCAGTTTTGAAAAATGTTCAGTTAAAAAAAAAAAAAAATCCATGAGACAGTCATGTTGTGAAAACTAAAGGATAACCTCCTTTCACCAGCTGGCAATTCTTGAGCAACATACCTGATAAATGACGATCCAAACAGTAGTTCAACAGCGCGAGTTGTCAGTAATAGGTCAAACATGAACAGATGTACAGAAAGACAAATTCTTACCTTACCTAACCCCTCCCCACCTAAACCACTAGCCAAAACCTACAATTACATATGTTTTTGTGTGTTTTTATGTAAGGGAGAAATCATTCTGACATTCACCTGAAGCTGGTGACTCCAGATCAAGTGGCACTAAAAACCCTTCACTGCTATTCTAAAATTAACTCTTTAAAATCTGATGACTTCCAGATAAACGGGGATTACAACGCGTCTTTAATGTGTTGTGTCATAGTTACTGTTTTATGTTCTGGGGTTTATTTATTTTTTTTTTTTGTTGGGTTGTTTCATTAAAAATATTTTTGAAAGAAACAAATAATAAATTAATCAGATTCTTGTCAAGAAAACTCCTGCTCATTTCACTGACATAATGCAAAACCCCATTTGGCAGTGAGTTCAACAGCACAGCTTGTTGATGGACATGTCAGACTCGTCAGCCCAGAAAACATTTTGATGCTCCAAGAAAATTAATGCACGTGAGGTTTAGAGGAGCATAAAGGAACTGTCAGATCAACTTATAGCCTTTCCGCCATGTTTACTGCTAGGCATGCAAACCAGTTATTGCTCACACAGCATTCCATCTCAACACTGCTCAATAGAAAGAGAGGAAAGAAAACAAAAGAAAAAAATCATTAAGTGTGTTTCTGCAATCTACTCACTCTCTCCTTCTATTTTGTCTTGGCTTCGCATCCAGATGATAGTCCGGGTCTCCAGTTTTACTTGAAAAGTCCGTCTCTCCGGCCTCTGGGATTTCTTAGAGTAATACAGAGTCATTACTGTCCCCAGCTCCAGGTTCCGGTACAGGTTGTTCCTCGCCGTGTCGTCCCTCCACGGAACAGGTCCGTTGGACAAGAAGCCAGAGGTCCCAGCCATGTTCACTTCCCCCGTTTGTTATCCGCTTCCTCTCAGAACAATCTGCTCAGTCCAGGCTTAGACAGGGTTACCTACGGCAGGAGGAGGTGAGCCCATGAAACAACAGTTCCCAAGAGTACATTGCAATCCTGCAAGTAGAATAAACTAGCGCCAAGAAGCAGAGGTTAAAACCTGGAAAAGGAAAGAAGCTTTAAATAATGCTGGAAGCAGCTCTGAACAATACACTGCACCTCATATCAATATGGCCGTTTCAATATGTCCGACATGGCCACCACTGTCTGGACACCATATTCTGTTAGCCACAATGTTTCAGGGTGTTGAGCAATGGATGAAATTTTACTGCCCTTTATGCCAACTCCTGATTTTCCATCCTAATGGCCA
The DNA here is from genome assembly GCA_028564705.1 of Apricaphanius iberus. Lineage (NCBI taxonomy): Eukaryota > Metazoa > Chordata > Actinopteri > Cyprinodontiformes > Aphaniidae > Apricaphanius > Apricaphanius iberus. The sequence continues at coordinate 618,782 of JAPXFQ010001652.1, forward strand.
AATGCTAAAGTACGGCCGCACTAATATTGTGGAAGAGTCTTTCTACTAGTTGACCATCACCTACTGTTTGTGCTCAAATCACTTGATTGATGGTTATGCTGGAGCATCCCCTAAAAAAGCATTTTGTCTGTTATGTGGTGACAGTTATAATGTAAAGGTGGATTTGCCCCATTCATTCATTTTTGTTGCTTATTACTGTTAAAGTCTCCGCCTGGTAGAAATCATATGTATTCCATGTATAATATGATTAGTTTGTAGAGTGTCCAGATTTAACCAAAACGTTAGAAATAACTTCTAAAGTCTAATTTCAGGATCTAACTGTGAGGGTTCGTTGGAAAAGAAATGCAAGCTGAGCTCTTTTTGTTCGAGCACGATATGAGCAGTCGCTGCTGTAGACAAAGAAAATACAATTTTCTGCAGTAACGAATGTGATACTAGGGGGTGAATAAAAAGGCTACAACATATTGCAATTATTCTAACAACTAACAATTTTAAGCATTCATCCAATTCACTTTGTTAGTATATTTTATTGCGTCTTCGGTTTTTCAACTCCGCACAGGATCTTGGAATCACTTAAAGGTTAATTTAATTCACTTTTGGATTAAACTTTTTTTTTTTTTTCACCATACGACTTTTTTAAAAAGTGCTTATATGACAATTTTAAAAGCAAAAAATGTTCACAAATGTGGAATAGGAAGCACCCATTGATGCACATTCTAAAATGAGACAAAAACAAAAGCTAAAACCTCTCATTATATTATACAAAACGTTTAAAATTCTTTAACAGTAATTTAATACAACATAAACATAATTTTTCCTCAATATGTTAACCTTTAATTCAAAGAAAACAGATAAAAAGATATGTTCAAATCAGGCTTTCTTGACCTTGATGAATGACGGACAGAATTAGAATTAATTCAAATTATACACCCTTAATACATTTTGACTTCTTAAGCAATTCTCTGTACACATATTTGCAGTAAGTTATTATAGATCGGTATCACCTAATTTAATGTTACACAAGTTTGAATAGAGTTAATATTTATAAAAGGGAAAAAAAAGCATACTATTTAGATATTTTATCTATATCAGGGGTGCCCAAAGTGGGGCCCGCGAGCCAAAGTTTGCCCCCCAAAGCATTACTTTTGGCCCGCCAGGAGATGCCCTGGTCTTACATAAAAGTCCAAATCACGCATACATTAGAATTGAAATTTAACTAATTATGTTTATAATTGAATTACGAGGAATTGCAGGGGGCATGTAGATTTGTGCACATATTTACAACTGCTCATAGATAGTCATACTTGATGAATAAAAAAATATGCCATTAGATTCTTTGCTGCCGCACCAACTACTTCCAAGTTCGCAACTTACAAAGTTGGCTGCTAGTTTAAGCAGCTGTGGATTGGCATTGTCAGTGGTACACAGGCAAAAAACATAAAAAAAAATAAATAAATACTGGGAGGAAGAATAGTGTTTTCCCCTGACATTAGTGTTAAACGAAGTTTAGATATGTTTTAAATGGATAAATATAGATTATTTGTCATTTTATTGTTATCTACACAGAAAACAATCTTAAATAAGCGTATCATAAATAAAAGTAGTTTACTATTCTTTACTATTGGTGTTTGTATTTAGAGTAAAATTACTAAATTTGGCCTTCGGCCCCCTGATAGATATTAATTTTGGCCCCCTGAGGAATAAAGTTTGGGCACCCCTGATCTATATGATTCTGACTTTTGTACACAACTTTAAAACGGGAGAACATTTAATAATTTATCATAAGCAGAGTACAGATAAATGACAGATCATCACCTTAACAAAAATCCTCCTTAACCTTTTTTTTCTTTACTAAAAACACTGAATAACTCCCAATTGGCATAATTTTTGCCTTGAATAGAAGCTGTGCTGGGGTTTTTTTTATATGTAAAAGCAGCCAACAGGCCTGTGACCTGCTGCAGGAAAACAAAGCCCCCCCCCCCCTCCCCTCTGGATACAGCAAGTTAAGGAAACGACAGTGTTGAAGCAGCCAAGAGGGACAGCGGTTTAACAAGGAGCTTTTCACTATTTTACCAGCGTGGAAACGGGGCCGGTGGCTGCTAGCATTTTTGCCTGGGCCGACAGGAGAATATGGCTGGGTTTTCTCCGTCACAAACAGGTAGCAGGAGCTACTACCCCCTTTTCTTATCCTTATTTCTTTTTCTTAAACGCACAGAGGAAAAACTCGCAGAGAAAGAGGAACGACCCGTAACAGGAGCCGGGGAGCTCAACAACTACCTACCGCAGCAATCTCGGCCCGACCGCACATCTCTAACGGCTGCTCCTCCAATCTCCTCTAGCCCGACTCCCTTCGTCTTTCTTTCTCCTGCTCCTTTTAAACTCCGCGGACCCGGGTTTTCCGTCAATTAAATCATAGCCTGGCCCTCTGAATGCATCACGAAGCCAACGAGAGCAGCTACAATCCCAGCAATTGCCCCCTCTCCCCTCCAGCCGTCCATAGAGAGAGGCAGGCAGCGATAAGCCAAGACTACGTAAGTTTGTCTGCTCTCAGATCCGACCAGCAGAGGCCCTTCCCCCGTCCCTCAGCACACGGATAGCGGTACCGTGTCAGCTGGAGTCAAAAACCAAGCTTCCGCTGCGGATTTCCAAAATAAAATGGAAGCCTGTCCGTTTGCTGTAACATGATGCAGTTTCAAAAAACTACTGGAGCAATTTCACTTCTTAGCAATTAATTTATTCATGCTAACTATTTCTGGACCGCAATTGAACACTTAAAGCAAATTAACTGTAGCAATAATAACATTAAGTTACAATTTAAGGATGAAATTAAAATGGACAAAAAGATATTTAACCAAAACTCATCCTTTCATTCTAAACGTTTGAAAATTTTTGAAAATGTTATATTCATAACTTTAAGTGGTTTAATACAAAACTCAATATGCCTCTCACCTCTAAGATGAATTGATAGCATACCTTAAAACTTTGAGTGTCAAACAACCAAAAAACAAAAAATACTCCCAGTTATTTGAATTACTTTACATTTACGGGTTTAAATCCCTATCTGTCCCTTTATTGTCCTCAATATTAGAAGTTATAAACTTTGAAAATTGTTTTGTAATTTGTTTCCTTTTGTTTTATGTTACAATTGTATGTTACTATGTCATATTCTTAAAAACATAATTGCTATTTTGGATAGTAAAGTTAAACAAAAGATACAGTTCCACTTAAATACAACCACCAACACACAGACTGATCTGATTTCATAAAACACTAATCATACAATAATAATTTAAATGTGATTCAAACTGTAAAAAATTCCAAGGATTATTATTATTTTATTATTATTATCTTATTTTCAATTACTACTGCAGCTCTTAAAGTGAATTAACCCCAGTTTTGTACACTTACTCATATACTGTAAGTGAGACCAGAAGTTTTTAGTCAGATTTACGTGTGACAATGCCGTTCCATAGCTTTCATTTTCCTCCTAGTAACTGGAAGAAAAATTATGATTAAAATATATGCTTGGACTCACAGTGATGGTAATAAAAATAATAATCTTCAGCTTTCTAGCATTCATTTGTTGCATTTTGGATCAAAACTGATATTCAAGTAGTCAATAAAGAAAGCCCAAAGCATGATGCTGCCATCTCTACATCACTGTGAGCATGGAATTATTTTGGTTATGCCAATTGTTGGTTATGTGTCAAAGTTATCCTTGGGATTTGTTACCCAAGATTTCATGCTAAGCATCATTGTCGTCATCATCAGAGCATGATTTTTCTTTGTAAAAAAGAAGAAAAACAAGCTTTTATTTTACCGACCTACTCCTTAGCCTAGACGTGTATACAGCAGATGTCTAATGTAGAACACCACCAATTCTGATGCAGTTTCTTTAGTTGTGCTCTTTGCCGGACCGGATTCAAACTTGTCATTTCACCAACTTTAGAAGAAAATCCTATTTTAGTAAAATTAACTCAACCCCACATTTTCTCCAATTATTAACAGCATTGTGTCTTGCTATACTGTAGATATTGCTGTGAAACCTTACTTCCCCTTCCTCAGACTGATTTTGTAATCTATCAGCAAGCTGTAGTAGAAGATGAAGCGTGTAAATATACAAAAACAATTGGGTTTTTTATGGTTCCCCTAAACGCAATACATTTTATTGTATGTTTTTTTCAGCAAGATACGTTTGGAAAAAGGTTTTAATTTATTGTTATAAGTATCTATATTTTACATACCAAGAACCTGCTATTTTAACTGGGATGTGTAAACTTTTGAGAGCCACTGTGAGCTTTGACTTTCCTCATCTTCTCTTAGGATTGAAACAGACCACGATTGCGGACCTTTTCTCCTGAAAGTAATTTATTTTGAAAGCATTAACCCCACTTCCGGACGCTCTTTGCAGTTCCACTGTTAACTTCATGTACCTTTCCTCAGCACAAGCGCCTATTTCGGTCTCTTCAAGTTGCAAATCTTTCTCCTGAGCCTTAACCAAATGTTACAGTAAGAAAGGACGGGTCATTGGTTTTTCATTCAACTCCTCCACAGCATGTCTCTGAATTCAAAAGACAACAGTGATAAAAACCATATGAAGGAAGTAACATCGATATTATCGTTTGATTTTGATTCCATCTGATTAACTCTAAACCGTTTTTATTTTTATTTTGCAAAGATAAAAATAATAAAAGACAAATAGAACAAGGTTGATGTTTTATTCTGAAAACTACAAAGCTCTAAACAACAAGCTTTCAATCAGTGTGGGATTGTGTGATAAATAATCAAATAAGAAATATATTAATGACAAAAGTTATCCATTCACATTAGAAGATTTCTCAAAGACATGTCCTGCTCTATTATAGGATTACAGAAACAGCACACCAACAAGGATAGATGATGTGATCATTTTTGGCAGAAAATCCAGACCCCTCCGTCACTGGGAACAGTCTCTTGGCACACCAAACATTATGCTTTTAGGCATTTCAAGTAACCAAGATCACGGTTAAGCTTTGTTAGAATTAGGAAACACACACATACTACAGATCTGCAATAGAGCAATAAGAGCTTTTTGTTGAGGGTGCATACGGCACATGTTTGAAAAGAAAAGAAATTATGTACATCCCTGAAATAAACAGCATGGATAAAAGTTGACATTCTGTGTGCTAATGTCTTTTAGCATAGTGCTAGAGTTTAGTTCTTCCCCGTCACGTCTGTCCAGCGTAATTCAAACACTACCTAACATTCGTCATAACCATCACAATCTCTCATGTTGTCAAGAAAGTATGAATTTATTATTCTATCAGAATTATTACTCAATAGATCTGATGGCTTAGCATCTCAAAACATTTCATCTGACACAACATAATACTTAATGTGTTCATGGTTGCTGGAATACGGTCAAAGAGCTGCGACTACACACACAATATCATAATGTTTCTAAGGAGAGATGCCTAATGGGGCAACATGGTGAAATCTTTCAAGAGTTGATTTTCGTCCTGTACACAATCGGCTGATATTTTACAGCATAATTATTAAACCTGCCTGTGACGACAGCCTCGGTGCGGTCCTGGCTCCGTCCCGCACTGCCGCACAGTGGAATCGTTTGACATCGGCTAAAAACCATCTGTACAATCAAAGGCTCGAGTAGAAATGTTTCCAGTAAAAACACTGAGTGTGGCTAAAATTCATAATCCTTTTCGGCCATGTCGATCGCCCAGGCAAACTTTTCCCTCTGGGTCTTGTTGTAGATCTTCTCTATAGGAACGCCCCACTTCTTGCACCTGGACAGAAGGGAAGATGAAGCAGTTAGGGACAAAGTTATGAGAAGCAGAATGGGAGACAGAAAACTTGTTGCAGTGAAAAGGCAGTCGGATACTAACTCTTCTGCATCGAGGCGAGACGGAAAAAAGGTTAGCGTATTTCAACGCAGCTGCCTGTTTTATAACAACTTTCAGATTTTCGTGTTAGTTTTGTGTAGATGAAAGAAAAAAAAGTGAAATGTGCCACTGAAAGAATTGTATGAAAAACAACTTTCTGCAAATCATACTGAAGACTTTTTAATGTTTTGTGATGTATTCTGAGAATATTCTGAGAAAAAAAAATCTGGATGTTGGAAATATCATATTAATAGTTGAGTTATTGAAAGGAGCCACCAAGGTGGAGGTATTGGGGCAAACACGAAGGGAACCGAAAGAAAACCAACATTAAAAAAAAAAGAGAAATAAACAGTAACGGGCTGCCAGGTGGAATCGGAAGTGAAAGAAGCGGACAGACGTGTAACAGCAAGACAAAGTGATTAGTGGAACCAGGAGCAGGTGAGTCTGATCGACTGAATAAATGGGAGCTGTGAGGGAAATAAAATAATGGGAAAGGGGCATGAAAATACTTGCAAGAAGATGTAACCTATACAGATGGAATAACAAGGATTAAAATTAAAAACAACTGAACATCAGAAAACAGAGGTGAGTATAAAACAAATAACTTCAAAACACAAGAAGCAGAACAAAAATCAAACTTGCTTAATTTCCACGTGGAAAAGGGCCTAATTTGTGTAGAAGTTCTCATAAGAACTTCTTAGTAAAATTCCCTAATAGACTAAATGAATGGGAAGAAGTGAGTGCTTTACTAACCTTTACTAACCTGAGTGCCACATTTCCATGCACCACCTGTTCAGAGGGAACCCCATCCCTTACACCAAAGCCAGAAGCATTTCTTTACCCATTGTTTGTGAGGACAAGTTCCTCCATAAATAGTGGTGGAGCATGGTTTAGGGAGTGTGGGCTAGTGTCCCCCCCTTTTTCCCCAAGGCACGGCTCTGCATTCTAACACAGACAGCTCCTCAAGGACTTCCCACATGGAGGAAGGAGAGCTGTTTGGGGACGGTCCCTCGCTTTCAGAAACAAACCCCATTGTTCCTGGCACACACACACTTTTTTTTGTGCCTCTGCTGCTCCTTTTCCTACCATGCAAGGCTGTTTCCTGCCTTTTTGTCACCAATTTGTCACATGGCCAGCCACACACAGAGAGCTGGCCAGCACAACAAGCGGCTTACTACTATAATGTTGTAGCTTTTCACCCATAAAATACCCCAGCATTAAATGGAAGAAAACGGTGCATAAATACCAAGCAACAGAGATGCGCGGATCCAGGTAGTTGAGCTTGGAGGTGCCCAGGGCGATCTGCTTGTTCTCCTCTCTGTCCGTGGCTTGTACCTGGAGTTTCATGAGCTGCTCCTCTATCCTCTGCACAGCTTTACGCTTCACTTCAACAGCCCTGCGAGTTAGAAGACGCAGATAAAGAGACACAAAGTTGATTAATAGCTGTGGAAATTAAAAAAGTGTTTCCTTTCTACCCCCAAAATCGGAACGAGAGCGTTAGATCCAACACTTTACTGACGGTTAACAGCTCACATACGTTCTTACTTTTTACTCTTTTCATCATGTGAGGCCTTGTGATCGGCCTTGGCAGCCTTCAGCTGCTTCCTGGCTGCAGATAGTTGGTTTTGTTTCTCGTCAATCTGCGATCACAAACACTCGGTGAAAGAGGGAATTAACATACATACGTTGTGTTTTTTCGCACTTTCTTAAAAAGAAAAAAGCGCGAGGAGGTATTATAAAGGCAAAGGACGGTTACCTTGGTCTGCAGGTTCTGCATGGACTTCTCAAACGTTTTGGGCGGAGCTCTCTGGTGGTTGCACAGAATGGCTACCGCTCGATTAGCTCGGTTGTATGACAGGATCTTAGCCGGGATGCTGTCGTCCGCTGTGAACCCAGCCACAACAGAAACGAATGAAGGAAGCAGACTCAAAGAAACACGGTAAAGTTCAACAGAATCAAACTAAAGCCGCTCACGGCAGGTAAGTTCCTTGAGCTGCTGCTGCAGGGTGATTGAGGCATTGTAGGTACGGAAAACTTTGGCTGTCAGTCCATCCATCAGCTCCTGTAAGTGCTTATTCAGAATGGAAGTCTAGAGAAAACGCAGACAAAAAGACGGATGTGTGTGTAGATAACGCGTTACAGTTATGAATGTAGTCCGGTCACGCTCAGCGGGCTGACATTGGTGCGTTTCTTACATTCAATCTGTCAAAGAGGTCATCCTCCGGCTGCTTGTTCTCCAGAAACAACTGAAGGTTTTTAAAGACCTGATGAGACGTAAGTGAGGGCTCAATGAGGATGGGGACAAAGCAGCGTACCAACATTTAAGCACAGAAGCAGAGTATCATGCTGAAGGTCTGTTTTGCTGCCAGTGGTACTGATGCAAAACCGTAACGCTGTCACTATGACGCTGTTTGTTCCAAGTGATTTTGTTGCTCACCCGCTTCTCCACTGGGATCTTGTTATAATAGCGGATGGAGTCTTTTCCCAAGAAGTCAAACTCCACCACATACTCCTGCTCGTCCAGCTTGGGGTAAAGTTTGATGTGCTCCACCCTCAGGGAGCAGCAGCCAACTGTGTCCGCCGTCTCGCCTTCTTCCTTCTCGTTACCTGCCCTCAGAGCCAGCTGCAGGGGGCAGAGAGGGAAACGCAATGTCCGCGTTTATCATTTCAACTTATCTTAAGGTGGCAGTTAAAGATGTTTACTCACTTTGTCAATAAAATACAGAGCGACGGCTCTCTGCCTGATCCTCATCTCTTTGGACTTCCAGTCGTCTCTGTACTGAGAACGAATCCGATCCACGCACTTCTTTAAACGCCTGGCGGTCTCATATTTCTGCCAGTCCTTCTCCCCCTGCACACACATTCACACACAAATACACAGATATTTTCTTTAAACGAGGTGAAACTGTAGGAAAAGACCAATGAATACATGAGGGCGTGAGAGAAAACAGTCACCTTGATTCTGGAGCTTGGGTTCAACATGATGTACTTGATGGAACCCTGGATGTTCTCCGTCCAGGAGACTAACCACGTCACCTTGTTGTCATGGCGAACCTCCTTCCACTTTGTCCCTGGTGGAGGTTTGGGCTGTTTGGAGTCCCTGTTGGAACCAAAGGCTGGTTTGAAAAAAAAAATCTGGGAGTATGGTGGGCTAATTTAACCAAAACCACTCTTTTACAATGCACCGATTAAAAACTAGGTTTCACCTGATACAGAAAAACTGAAATTTTTTTCATAATGCTTGCTTTATGACACTGCATTGCAAGGTTCATATCCAAGCATGAATGATCAACACATCCTTCGTGAGTTGATCAATTGTTTGGCATTTCTTTACAGGAAGGCTACCACTGACATCGACAGCAGAGTATCTGAGCGTGTATGTCTGCGTGTGTGTGTATATTAATATGGAATATTATCATATTCCGTTCCTTGTCTCTTCCATGGAAACTAATTGCAGGAAAAAATACTTTCTAAAATGAGGCTTTCGTAAAGGTATGATAAGACCAAACTGAATATCACACCCACAGTCTATGAAAGAGGAATGGAAAGATAAAGAATGAAAAGGATGAACAACAGAGACGAGGGTAAATACCTAAAGAGTTACTCCTGCAATTTGAATCACTCTCATCTGACCCTGCAAAGTGATTTCATGTAACTGCATTTAGGTGGCTTGAGGGGCCACCGAGTGGTAGACTTCAGGACTGGGCACTTTCTGACTTTTTGACAGATTTTCAGTGACCTCCGAGCCTTAAAACATATACAAAGATTTGAAAAGTGTAAAAAAAATTAGGACCACCATAAAAACTAAATGTAGATGAAAAACAAGCATAGGTGGGCAATACTGTCTTCCATTTAAAAAAATTGGTTTTATTGTTTATTTAATCTTTATTTAAATTGTTTAAGTTTAAAAGAGCTAAGCTTTGTTGTTCTGTAAATATTATTCTATGATAATAGAATTCCAATTATGAGGTTAATTTACGCAGTATATAGCTTTACATGATATAAGCATGTGCAGTAAAGACATGTTTTGCCGTATATTGTATTTTTTTCTTCCTGTATGTAAAAATTCCTGCCACATTCTCATTTTACAGACACATTGCAGCAGAAGAATGTCAGAATGGTTTAGAATGTCGTTTAAAGAAAATGTATTATACAAAATGCCTTTAAAAGATATTTGATTATTTTCCAAATTAATGCAACACAAAAATTCTCAAAAAATTAATAATTATTATAATATAAAAGGTTAACATGAAAAATAAGCTCAAAATTGTCTGCTTTCTTAAACATTTAATATACATTTCTTATACATTTAATATTTCACAAAAGGAAACCTGCATATATTGGAATTAAAAATAATTTGAGTTCAACGGGTTTCTTTTCTATTAAATGGAAAATAACAAACTTTCAATATTTAGGGTGAAGACAAACACTGACATCAGTATCCTTGCAGACCTGTAGGTAAAGCTTGATGACATAATCAAAATGCATAGCCGCAGTATAGTCAAAATCTCTCCCTCTGGCTAAAAGTATATAATTAGTACCTTCTACCTTTTTATTTTTCCCACTACTAACTATAGCTTCTGTCTCCTTTGGCTTAAAGAGGACTAAAAATCAGAACATAAAGTGCAAAGTGGCAAATTTTGCATGGATTTGGTAAAACTAGGAAAAATTTATACAGAGAACCTTAACAGGGAAGTGCAGAAAAAGAAGAATGGACACAAATGTAGCAGGAATACGTTTTTTCCATATTAATAAAGACAGTCCCTAATTCAAAAATTAAAGCCCATTTAGTCTTCAGATTTTTTTTTTCTAAATCAATTAAGTGCACTCAGCCAAAAACCCAAACATTCATAGGATGATTCCCTCACAATAAGGTCTCCCCCCCTACCATTAGGAAGCAACATTAAGTCCAACAGTGATGGTTGCAGCAGCAATAAGGTGGTTGGAAGTCTGCCGGCAGTCTGCCACAGAGGGGAGCCAATTACTGAAAAGATGTTCTTATCAACATAAGTGTATTTTAGTCAGAGACATATTGTTCCCAATGTTCTTAAAAATAGAAACTTAAAAGAAGCCTAAAACTGAGCCTTGGAGGATTCCTTATAATATTGTGAAAATGTGGCTAAAAGACCAGAGCAGATTAGATTTCTACATGAAAATATCAGCCGCGTTTCCACTCTTGGAACTCTAGGGTAATTTAACCAGACCTTCCATATACACGCATGTCTCCACTGCATCAGGCGTGGCGGACAGAGGTGTTTTCGAAGCCATTTCAGGTATATACTTGGAATGGCATGATCAAGTCGCTAAATTGAAGCTGTGGTTGTAATTCGGAGGGAAATGAGCAGACCTCAACAAACAATCGGCTTTGTAGCACTACGAACAGTTGTTGGCGAAGGTTTATAACAACAGCAAACAAAAACGCCGCAACTAGCCCTGCTTCCTCCATGCATGCTGAGTCTCTTATTGCTGCTGGTCTGGGCGCAGTTAAGAGCCAATCGTGTATGAAGACACAGCGGCTGAGAGGAGTGGGCCAACTGATTACCCCGTCAGAAAAAGATAAATTTACCCTGAAATTCCGATAGTGGAAATGCGCCTAATTTCTAAATATTCCCAAAACATGATAAGGAGAGATACATGTAAAAAAAATTGGAAAAAAAGGTAAAATATGAATGTAATTGCTTCTTCCTTTTTCAGGTAGAACTCTATGGATTCAGCAACATTAGGATCCAAGAGGCTACTGTTTAGTTTAGTTTAGTTTATTATGGATCCCCATTAGTCTTCCCCTCAGGTTAGACTATTCTTCCTGGGGTCCAGGTACTCAACATAAAAACACATTATGCGTTATGCTCAATACATAATGCTAAAATAATTTCTTAAAATCAAAATTCACAATAGAAAAAAAATAATAATAATAATCACAATAATAATACCATGGCAATAGAACACCATAAAGGAAACCGAATAAAGTACTTGAATCTGAAGAAATATGCCCAATTCTTTACACTTTGCTCAACCCATACAATTCATCATCACCTCAAATAAATTAGTGCCATTGGCTTCAGATCTAAATCATGTCTTTCCCAATAATGCTCCGTTTTAATTCCTTCTTAAATCTTAATTTATTTTTTATGCTAGTTATGTGTAGTGCGAGTCCATTCCAGTATGTTACTGCTCTATACATTACGGTCCTCCTCAGTGCATCTGTTCTTGGCAAGGGTAGGGTAAGGTGATGGCTTGAAGCATTCCTAGTGGCGTGCTCGTGTCGTGTACTTGTAGGTTGCAATTGTGACCACAACTTTGACGGTTTTTCCATATTTTGAACATTAAACAAAAAAGTCACCAGGCTATAAGCCAATCTTTGCTCAACTGTCATCCAAGACAGTTTGCCATGCATCCATACTACGCTACTCCTTCCCGGGCAACTTAGAGCTAGTCTTGCAGCCCTGTTCTGTACCATCTGGAGTTTACGCAATTCTTGTTTTGAAGCACTTGACCATATTACTGTTGAACCCCGGCACTAAAGTTTTCACATACTGACTGGAGGAGGGCCATTTTTGGACATTTATTGAAGTCACTGCATTGCACTGTATATTTATGTGTGTATATAAAAAAATAAGAAGAATCCCTACTTGCTACAGTTGATGATGATGTCTTCGGGTCTAATGCGCCGTTTCAGCATTCCCATCTTTGGATGGTCGCCTCGTCCTCGGAACAGGCCCGGCGGCTCGATGCGAAAGTTTCCGATCCTTTCCTTGTGATTGTCCATAATGCAGAAACCATACTCCTGGAGGATCAGCTCGTTTTCCTCTTTGATTTTCTGAAGAGTTTTGAAAACACAATGACTCGTTCCACAATGTTCCAGCGACCGACAGCATCCAAGGAAATGAATACCAACCTGTTTCTCCTCCTTGGACATCTGTTTGCGAGCCTCTGATTGGGCCTTGAAGTACTCGCTCATTTCTCTGAAGTCACATTTGTTCAGATCAGTGATTGCTGACTTCTCCTCTGATGTCATTTCCTAAAAATCAAGCAAAACCTATGAGGCATTCTCTTCTTGCTTATTTCCGCACTTGGAATACTTTGCAAGTGGATTCTCCCAACCTTCCTCCAATCTTTAAAGAAGTTCTTTCTAAAGATGTCTTTAGTCGTGTACTCATGATCTAACATCTTGGCAAAGAATGTAGCCACTTCCTCTGCAGGAGGGCTAATTTTCATTGGCTTACCTAAAATAAACAGAGAGAAAATACTGTAGTCTTAAACAAATGTGTGTTTTAGCTTGATTTTCAAGGTAATACACTCACCATCATAGAAAAATCTGACTTTGTCAGGTAAAGGCTCATAAGGTGGAGCAAAGACTGGACCTTTATGTTCAAGAAAGCGCCATTTGGAGCCATCAGTGTATCTCTCCTCCTCCCACCTAACAACATATCAGAGAAAAAAAAGTTAGCCAGTAGCATATCTGCACTTTATGTTTCGTTTTCTGAGGAAAATAACAATTTGAGCTGAACTTTATCTTACCATTTCCATTTCTCCTCTTCCTCTTTTTTGGCTTTCTTTCCCTCTGTTGCTTTCTTGTCTTTCGTCTTCTTTTTGTGCTTGTTGTCCTAAAAAGACAAGAAACAAAGTTTACATAGTATAAGGTTTTATGAGGTTTTGTCAATGCGACGCAACAACAACGCACGTAAACTAAGTATACCTCATTGTCGTCATCCTCTTCGTACTCATTTTTCCTCTTCTTGGCCTTCTTGTCGTGATCCACCTTGACTTTCTTAGGCTTGTACTCAAACCTGTGAACAACTGCTGTTTTAATAAAGTCAATTACAAAATAGCAGAAAATGTATTTTGAATTGCGGCTAATAAAGATTTTTTATTAGATATGAATAACACATACTCCTCCTCATCATCATCCTTCTCACGTTTGGTGGCCTTGTTGTATTTCGGAGATGGGTAGAAACCATTGTCATCTTCCGGCTCACTCTTAATGGCAGCGGGACTTCTCTCTCTGAGTCACACAATGAATATCATGTAAATAAAGCAATCAAAAACATACATTTTGGTAATATAATAATAAACTGAACTGGTCTTTAATTTTACTTAATCATTGTATATGATATACATAACAATAAAGCAATGCTGTGTACCTCACATATCCATTTTCCTTTTCCTTTTTAGGCTTGTCGGAATGAAATGATAGACTCTGTAAAAAAAAGTAGAAATACTTTAATAGAGGTTAATAAAAAGCTGGTCAGGCTGTCTAAGTTCTGTCTGGTCATGTTGTTTTCTAAATCGCCTCAAAATACAAGAAATTCTAGAATAGCATTGCACATACGTGCAGCTTGTTGAAGTAGCTTAGTTATTTTAAGAATAATTTATAAATAATGGACTAAAACATTTATATACATTTATTTTTTCTCCTTTTTAATTGTTAAAAACTTTTATTCTGCTGTAAATGCTGTGCTTCCTAAGTTATTTCTGCTAGTGTTTTTTTTCTTTTCATTTTTGGCCAAAATAATAATGATAATAATTAGGGATACAACGATGAAAAAAAATTTCAAACCGATATGATACCGATACTTGGATCTGAGTACTTGCCAATACGGAGTACCAATGCCGACATTTCTACGACGCAAAAAAATACCATGAATTGGAAGAGATATTTTCTTCTCTACTTGATATAACAAATGATGGCGAATTAGATAAAAATGACATATCAAGAAAAATGGCCACAAAACAAAAATTTTAAGTGAAAAATAATCATTTTCTGTGAAATTAATGAAGAGTTTCCAAATTTTAAGTATCAGTTCATGATACTGATAAAGTCTAATCGATAGTGTTACAGGTACACATACAGACGTGGACAAAATTGTTGGTACCCTTCATTAAATCAAAGAAAAACTCATAATGGTCACAGGAATAACTTTAATCTGACAAAAGTAATAATAAATAAAAATTGTATAAATGTTGACCAATGAAAGTCAGACATTGCTTTTCATCCATGCTTGAACGGAATTATTTAAAAAATAAATTCATGAAACGGGCCTGGACAAAAATGATGGTACCCACAACTTAATATTTGGTTGCACAACCTTTTGAGGCAATCACTGCAATCAAATGATTCCTGTAACTGTCAATGAGACTTCTGCACCTCTCAGCACAGGTATTTTGGCCCACTCCTCATGAGCAAACTGTTCTAGTTGTTTCCGGTTTGAAGGGCGCCTTTTCCAGACAGCACGTTTCAGCTCCTTCCAAAGATGCTCAATAGGATTGAGATCAGGGCTCATAGAAGGCCAGTGTTTTCCTCTTAGCCCTTCTTGGGTGTTTTTAGCTGTGTGTTTTGGGTCATTTTCCTGTTGTAAGACCCGTGACCTGCGACTGAGACCATGCTTTCTGACACTGGCCAGCACATTTCTCTCTAGAATCCCCCGATAGTCTTGAGATTTCATTGTACCCTGCACAGATTCAAGACACCCTGTGTCAGATGCAGCAAATCAGCCCCAGAACATAACCGAGCCTCCCCCATGTTTCACAGTAGGGACCGTGTTCTTTTCTAGATATGCTTCATTTTTCCGTCTGTGAACATAGAGCTGATGTGCCTTGGCAAAAAGTTTAATTTTTGTCTCATCTGTCCACAGGACATTCTCCCAGAAGCTTGGGATACTTTGGCATACTCCGGTCTGTTTTTTTTAATGATTTGTCCTCTGGCTCAAACAGCGAAGGATGTTCCGATCTGACACTGATGTTCCTTGAGCATAAAGTTCAGCTTGGATCTATTTTGAAGTCTTTCTAGGCTCTTTTGTTACCATTTGGATTATCCGTCTCTTTGATCTGTCATCAATTTTCCTCCTGCAGCCACGTCCAGGGAGGTTGGCTACAGTCCCATGGATCGTACATTACTGAATGACATGTGCAGCTGTAGTCACAGAAACATCTAGCTGCTTGGAGATGGTCTTATAGCCTTTACAGTTAACATGCTTGTCTATGATTTTCTTTCTCATCTCCTGAGACAACTCTTTCCTTTGCTTCCTCTGGTTTATATTGAGTGTGGTACACACCACGTCACCAAACAACACAGTGACTACCTGGAGTCCTATATATAGGCCCACTGAGTGATTACAGGATTGGGATGCTGATTAGTGGACATACCTTGGATTAACATGTCCCTTTGGTCACATTATTTTCATTCTTTTCTAGGGGTACCATCATTTTTGTCCAGGCCTGTTTCATGCATTTATTTTTTAAATAATTCTGTTGAAGCATGGATGAAAAGCAATGTCTGACTTTCATTGGTCAACATTTATATAATTTTTATTTATTATTACTTTTGTCAGATTAAAGTTATTTCTGTGACCATTATGAGTTTTTCTTTGATTTAATGAAGGGTACCAACAATTTTGTCCACGTCTGTAACTGTCAGCTGTTTAGCTCATAAGCCCCCCTGGTAAGTGTAAAAGTCATCCACCTCATCATGACAGGTACTAAAACAAACCTTGTCCTCTTTCCGCTTCTCTTTATGTTTTTCTCTCTGCTTGTCTGAGCTGCCGTCACTGTGCCTCGGCTTTTCTTTATCTTTGTGTTTTTTCTCAGAGTACTCCTTATGTTCGCTGGAGCCAAAGAGGTCAGAGAGTTCAAATGCAAGAGGTCAAACAAAGCATGTCAATGACATCAACTTTTTGTGTCATCTCTAAACACAAACTGACCAAAATGATCATCTTCGCTGTTTTACCGTAGTCCACCACTATTTCTCAAAGACCAAACCATAACACATGTTCTACAGTCATTCATGTGGTTCACTTAGATGAACTTTACTAATTTAACATTGAAGAGTTTTGTTAGTTTTTAAAAAAATGAAGTTAACTTTAATATATGTAATATTTGTTGACAACATCTGTACTTATTTGAGTCACCGTAGTCCTTATGCAACGCTTTAAACAGACTATATAAAAATCTATCATGTGGCTGTTGACAAATGTAAAACAAACAGATTCACATGCCGCCTTATACTTCTGAGAGAATAAAAAGGCGTACCTGTTGCTGTGCTTAAATTTTTCTCTCTCTTTGTCTTTCTTGTGGTCTTTGTGTTTGTGTTCCTTTTCTTTGTGCTTGTCTTTATGTTTGTGAGAGTCTGCAAAATAGTGAAAAAGTGTAATTAGGGTCAATCTTTAAAAACATGCAGTGTTTATTATATATGGATAGCTCATACACCATAGAACAAATTATTGTTTATATATATAATATGGACGACTTTCATTTGTTTTGGTAAGAGAAGACAGCTTTAAAAATAATCTCAGGAAATAAATATTCTTCCCAGGGTGCCATAATTTATACAAAGCCTCCACATTTATTACCACCTCTAATAAAAATGTTTGAAGTCCATTTAAGGTAACTCATCATTAGCTGAAGGGGCATAATGTCACACAGAATTTTTTTTATAAATTATTTCAAATTGAGAACATTTAATCAGATCAGGGAAGGAAAGCTACATTTTTTTGTAATTTAAAGTTAAAGAGAGGGCCTATGAATGTTTATTAGCAATCCCATGTATTTATGTACAATGAAAACATTATATATATATATATATATATATATATATATATATATATATATATATATATATATATATATATATATATATATATATACAGTGGGGAGAACAAGTATTTGATACACTGCTGATTTTTGAAATGTTCCCACTTTCAAAGCATGTAGAGGTCTGTAATTTATATCAAAGGTACTCTTCAACTGTGAGGGACAGAATCTAAAACAAAAATGCAGAAAATCACAGTGGATTATCTTTAAATAGTTAACTTCCATGTTACGGCATGACATAAGTATTTGATACATCAGACAAACAGAACTCAATATTTTGGTACAGAAACCTGTTTGCAATTACAGAGATCAGACATTTTCTGTAGTTCTTCACCAGTTTTGGCCCACTCCTCCATACAGATCTTCTCCAGAGCGTCGCTGGGACTTTGAGCTCTCTCCAAAGATTTTCTATTGGATTCAGGTCTGGAGACTAGCTAGGCCACTCTGGGACCTTGAGATCCTTCCTACGGAGTCACTCCTTAGTTGCCCAGGCCGTGTGTTTCGGGTCGTTGTCACGCTGGAAGACCCAGCAAAGACTCATCTTCAATGCTCTTACTGAGGGAAGGAGATTGTTGGCCAAGATCTCACAATACATGGCCCCATCCATTCTCCTCAATATAGAGGACTCATCCCGTCCCCTTTACAGAAAAGCATCCCCAAAGGATGATGTTTTTCTTATCAGAACACATGTCCATCTCCCATTCCTCCTCTGGATCATCCAGATGGTCATTGGCAAACTTCAGACGGGCCTTGACATTTATGGCTTGAGCAGGGGGACCTTGCATGCACTGCATGGTTTTCTTTGAGACTGTGGTCCCAGTTCTATTCAGGTCATTGACTGGGTCCTGCCATGTAGTTCTGAGCTCATTCCTCACTGTCCTCATGATCATTGATGCCCCACGATGGAAGATCTTGTATGGCGCTCAAGACCGAGAGAGATTGACCGTCGTCTTGAACTTCTTCTATTTTCTAATTATTGCACCGACAGTTGTTGCCTTCTAACCAAGCTGCTTGCCTATTGTCCTTTAGGAAATCCCAGCCTTGAGCAGCTCTACAATTTTGTCCTTGCACAGCTCTCTGGTCTTGGCCATTGTGGAGAGGTTGGAGTTTGAGTGTGTGGACTGGTGTCTTTTATACATGTAATGAGTCTAAACAGGTGCAGTTAATACAGGTAATGAGTGGGGAACAGGAGGGCTTCTTAAAGAAGAACTAACAGGCCTGTGGGAGCCAAAATTCTTACTGATTGATAGGCGATCAAATACTTATGTCATGCCATAAAATTGAAATAATTATTTAAAAATCATCCACTGCATTTCTTTTTTATATTCTGTCCCTTACAGTTGAAGAGTACCTCTGATAAAATTACAGACACCTACATGCTTTGGAAGTGGAAAACTTAAAAAATCAGCAGTGTATCAAATACTTGTTCTCCACACTGTATATATACACACCGGGGAACTTCAGGAGAAATTCACTGTTAGAGAACTGCATCAAGTGTAGGCATCTGGGGATCATCACATCTTTGTAACAGCAATAAGGTTATGGTTCAAATCTTTAGCAGAGTGCCAATAATAGTGAAGTATTGTGTTAATAAAAAACTTAGAGATGCATCTAAATCTGTTTTGGTTGGGATAAAGCTGTGGCTGATGATATTTTGCAAAGATAATACAAACAAATATCAATGCCAGCAAATCTCTATTGCATCTGTAATCAGCAGATACACATTGGATACAATAAGGAAGTTCAGTTCCAAAAGAATAACTGAAGGTGGACATTTTTCTTCAATGTATTAAGGACAGTTTCACAATTCTTTGAAAAATGTTAGGATGCTCTAAAACTTAGTCATGACTACTGATTATTAAACATAATACATAAACATAAACATAAACACAAACAGAATACAATTCAACCTGCTGGTAAGCAAAGTTAGCATTTCTTGCAGTATACTTGCATAAAATCTAATGTATCACTACACATTTTATACTAGACTCTCCTAAACCTGGCAAGTATTTAAAATAGAGTAACACAGGTAATATATTCGACTATAGCAGAATAGTGCTGAATTATACGTTTAGTTAAAAGGTTATTGGAAAGCAAAATAAAATAAAAATGTCCACGACAATGGTTTAAAAACTTGTATTTAAGAAAATACATTTAAAAGTATGACTTTTACACACAAAAAACAACCTATTTATGCTAATCAGTAGTTTTCACTTCATATTCATAGATCGTTAGCTTTCATATTTTGTTACATTGTAATAACCTATTTCAATGAATTTCTGGGGGGGGGGGTTTAGGTGATAGATTGATAAAAAGTTGCACAGTAAAACATAAAAAGGAATTAAAATTAACCATTTAAAGTTTTACAAATTACAATATGAAAGGTGTGGCATACATTTGTATTTATCCTCTTTTACTCTCATAACCCTAAATAAAAAAACAATAAAATGCAACCAACTGTTTCAGACGCCTCATCAAATAAAAAGTATTGTGTCATTGAAAATGAATTTATTTCATTCATCTTTTCCTTTCCTTTACAATCAAAAATATTTCATTAGGTTTTGTTTTTGTAATGTGATAAAATGTGAAAGGTTTTAAAAATATCAACATTTTTGTCACTTAGAAAAAAAGCAGAGCAGCATTAAGATTTCTCTTTTTTTTAGCTAAAAAGTTATTGCAGGCATTTTTTCATTCAAAACAAGTCCAGCTTTATGTTGAATTTGAAAAAAAAAAGATAAACTATATTAATATGTAAGGGGTTTCATTTAAAGCGAAGTATTTCCATGCATTTTAATATAAAATATTCCAGTTGGGAGCTAAATCTGTTCTTGCCTTTTTTTTTAAATCAATACAAATGAACCCTAACAGTGTCCCAACTTTTAAGGTGACAGGGGACGCACAAATGGAGCTTGTAATTTGATTAAAAACGGCATATGCTTTGAATAAATGGGAACAAATTTCTTTGATTTGGTTTAAAGTTCCTGAGGCCATATATGTTTGCTGGTGGCGGAGCAGATAAAGGGCTCTTTGACAGAGATGGAGGCAGCAGAAGAGGCGGTGCTGAGATGCGATAAGCGCCCCGCTCTCGCCTCCATATCACGGCGGACAGCTGGCTTGCAGCGCGGCGCCCTGGATGCTAAACACAGAAAAGAAAATGGCGCAGAGACTAAGTCCTCAACCCCAATTCCATCACTTTCGGCTCCAGAATTCATCACAATTGCACCCGTATATCATCGTACGAAGACATGCATAATCAACCAGAGGTCAGCCTCTTTCAGAATATCGTTTTGGATTAGAAATCCGAGGAGGATAAAAGCACATTTCAGACCCTCTTTTTGAACAATAGCCGCAAGAGAGTGGAGGAGAAGGGACTTAGTCTCTGGGACGCCATTTCTGTCCTTTTAAAAACTAACAGTAGACAGGTACCAGCGCTTACGGTTAGAAACTAGTCAGTATGTATAAAAAAAAAAATAATCAGAAAAGGACCTACCACTGCCTTTAGGTCCAGAGTTGACCTGCAAATTGTGAGGAAAATATTTTTATTATTTCAATTTTCAAAACGCCGGTAGCTTGGCTTTTCAAGTTACAACTGCAACCTGGAAAGACGTTCCTGTATAAAAACATGCAAAAATGTAAAGAACAGCAACAACCCGGATACCTGGAGGGCTCTCTCTAAGACGACTTGCTTTAGTTTTCAGAGTTAACTAACATTTATTTAATATCGTCACAGTTTTTACTCATGTCTGTTGTGGCATGATTTGTATTATATATATATATTTTTTTTAAACTACCGAGAAAACCCGTTGGCTACCTGAGAGTCTCCGCGTCCATGATCCCCACTCATGGTCAGGTTGTTTTTGTTTAGAAAGCAGGTATTTTAGTAAGAGAACGACAGTCCAGGATGCTTGGATCAGTTGTTCCCTCACTTACAGCCTGGAATGGAGTCCCAACGTTTGCCAACTGCGCATGCCCACTCCAACAGATAACTCTCTCCTCGTATAAACAACTATGAAGGCTTGTATTTATTACCACTGTACACCCATCATGTTACCAATAAACATGTCGGGTTTAGACTTAGCCATATTAAAATTTCCCACAGCTCGTCATGGAAACTGTAATAAGATTTCCTGGCCTGAATCTAAACCAGTGGCATCCAAAGCTAGCACAGAACCCCACTGTGGATGACTGAAGTTCCAGACTGGTGTCTTGAAAATGGAAATAAGTGGAAGTCATAGTATTTCTTAATTAGAAAGAAAAAAAGAGAGACTATTTGGCCTTACAAGCAAAAATATGAATACAAAAAGTTATTTCAGCTTCGTTTATCCACCCCCCACCAATTTTTTTCCGTTTTAGTTACATTTTTTCCCCCCTTCCAGATTATAGGTCTATTTTTCCAGGTTGATTTCCTATTTATCATTCCTAATATTTTAGCAATGTTTCTTTAGCAAGAACTCCCTAAATAGATTACCTTTCTGGAACCGCACAAAAAATTAGCTGGAGAATGTTAATGGGGAGAGACATTTTGGTTCCCCCTCCTGAACTTGTCACCTTTATGACTAGCTAAAACATAGTATGGGTGGAAAGACTACAGCTATCAGTATAACCAGTTCTACAAACAAAATCCAACACGATTATTTTAGGTTGAAAACATAAGAGCCAGCATCTCATTTCACAGAACAAAAGCAGTATAAAATTTTATTCCATTTTACAACTTAATCATACAGTAAATGGTGAGTTTCATTATCGATCTTCATGATTAATCCAGCAGTTTATAGAAAAAGAAGCACATTCACACAAAATGTATACACATTCTAACTACAATCACACATATGAGCATCAACACAACAATAGCTTCATTTTCTGTCATAACAATCTGTACATAGTATATTCCTCTAGTGGGAGTTTTAAACTGAGCCAGAGAAACTAGAGTCAACTGATTCACAGAAAACAAAAACATTTACAGTACAGTTCACAGGTAAACAACCAGAGTTGCGCCTATTTAGACTTCCTTCGTTTGGCTTGGGTCGGGCTGGCTGCGGTTTCTGTAAAACCAAACATCAAGGTTAGAGAAAACTTCCCAAC
Source organism: Apricaphanius iberus (assembly GCA_028564705.1). Taxonomy (NCBI): domain Eukaryota; kingdom Metazoa; phylum Chordata; class Actinopteri; order Cyprinodontiformes; family Aphaniidae; genus Apricaphanius; species Apricaphanius iberus. The sequence goes on from JAPXFQ010001652.1 coordinate 641,329, forward strand.
TGAAAAATGTTGACTTCAAAGGTCGCTTCAGTTATTATTTTACCTTTAACTGCTGCACTCGTTCCAGGCCTTGCTGATCTCTTCCTGATGCCGCTGTCTGCTGCTGGCTCCTCTTCCACCTCCTTCTCAGCTCTAGAGCTCCGTCTGCTTGGCCCCTTGGGCTTCTCCACGGCAGCTCTGAGAGAACCACAAAGACGAACGACAAAGGAGGAAAGAAAAACAGGACGTGGATCTGTTAGTAACGAGCAACCATTGCTGCTTTGCTCAACATTGTGATACCAAAGAGGACTCTGCTGTTTTTCCTCATCTACCACAGATACTGTCCATCTTCATCCCAACAGCATCCACCCCTACGTCGACATGATCACTGCTTGTGTCTCTGCAGCACAACCATGTCAAAATACATACCTTGGGACAATGTTGATGGGCGTCTTTCTTTTCTTTGCCCATCTGTGATAGAAGTGGAAAAACAGCGGTAAACTATCAACTGTGCTGAAAAAACAGTTTTACTACCTCACCATATGACAATCCCAATGTGGAGATACAGCCATGTGGTAACGATCGGCCTTTGCTTTGACATATTTTAAATATCATATAATCTCATGCTAATCATACATACCAAGTTCGAATGCCTTTGTTTATCATGTACCCCGATGGCCGACCAAAAAAAAACCCCTCAGAATTGTTTCAATGGAGACAGAAATCTTTAAGAATCTCCTGAGATTGGTTTTGCTTTCCGCAAGGTTAATGTTGAAAAAGGACAGCTTAGAAGCCCCGGCACCGAGAACAAGCAGTGAGGACAGCAACAATAATGTAGGACCCTTACCCTTGCTCAGAAACTGTTGAGATGTCTTCACCTGAGAAACACAGGAGTAAATGTTTATTAGAATCTAATCACAAACATTGGTGAAATGTTAGTCCTGAAAGACAATCAAAGACCAGTTACCCGTCTTCTCCGTCGAGGTGGGTTCCTGTGAAGCTTCTGGTTGAGGAGGCGCTGCAACATGACGAGAAAACAGTGCAACTAGTAGTGGAAAACATCTACATGCACAACAGTTGGAAAAGTTACTTTATACTCAAAGTTAATCCAATTTTATTTAAAGAAAAAAATAATCATACAGTTTCAATTAATAATCAGTAATGAAGATGTGAAAATGTCCACTATTAGGTATGATGAATGTCCTGTTATGCTATGGGTCTGTTCCTTATTCCCATGGAACATTTTAAACAAACAACTGGCAGTAGTCTTGGTAAACTCTACCAGTAAACTTAAGGTGAGTCATCCATTTTCCTTTTAGCTGGATAATGTTGAGGAGTACATGAAGAAAAGGTGTATGATTATTTTATACAATTCAGAGAAGAGATTGTGCAAAGAGAAATGGTCAAAAAAACTTCTCTTTGAATACTCAAAAGTTGAGAAATGCTAGCAAACAACTGAATTCTGTCCTGGGGGGAGAAAAAAAACAACAAGTATATCCATAATAGGGGCAGCAACAACTGTGACACAGTTATCTCCCCCCTTTGAATAAATGTACACAGTAACCAATACTTAAAAGAAATTCTTTGTATTGTCGAGATAAAAGTGAAAAAAAATAGGCTTTATTTTTGTACATCTCTACCAGGGGCAACAATAACCGTCTGCATATGCATTTCTCCATATAGGGATAAAATATATAATTTAATTAACACCGGAGTGACAGATGACGTCTCACAACATGCCTACTCACAAGACTAGAGTTGAAAATTAATAGTTGTGGTTTGTTAGATACGTACCTGGGGGGCTCTGAGTGGATTCAGCAGGTGCCACTCCTGGCGGCACGGAAGGCGCTGCAGCTGGAGCATCTGGTTGGCTTGTTGGGACTCCGCTTGGAATACAAGCTGGAGAAGAGGTGATGTGGGAAGCCTCACCAGGTCCACTTGCAGCAACAATTGGAAGAATAGATGTTACAGAAGATTGTATGGGAGGGACTGCCGAGAGCAAAGTACTGGAAGAAACCCCGGTGCCAACTACCGTCGCAACATGAGCTTGAGAATTTACGGCCGGGGGTTGATTTGGGACTGAGGCTGGTGCAGGAGCCTGTCCAACAATCTGAGAAGGAACCACGACTTGGCCAGGGATGCCAGAAGAAACTACGGGTGGATTACTATTTGAACCAACGACAGTAGTATGAGGAGCTTGTGCTTCAGTCTGATTAGCAGGAGGAAGAAAGGTATGCCCCTGTACAGGCCTTTCTACAGTACTTTGCTGGGAGTCGGCTTTGCTGGAAACCGATACAGTGGCTGATGTGGGCATTGCCTTCTTTTGGGAAGTAGGGGATGGAGGCACAGGACTTTTTCGAACAGGGTTAACAGCCATAGGGCTGGAGCAAGGAGGAGGAGAAGCCAGAGGTGGCTGAAAGGAAGTTGATATAGAAGGGCCTGGGTGGGGAGAGGGCTGATGGACCTGGAGACCAGGTTTCTGAGAGGAGCTCGCTTCACTTGAAGTTTCTGTTTTGATACTTCCTTGGTTAAACTGCTGGGGGGCTAAAAGAGTACTAACTGGCCCTGATGAGGACATACTAGTTGCTATGTGGACCTGTCCAACAGCACTCCTATTAGACTGAGCGCTCGTCATTGTGGGCCCTGTGGTCTGTGAGGAGCTCGGGGCATGAGACAGATGGATGTTTGCAGCAGAGACCTGTAGAGACCCCACCATGGTAACTGACTGTGAAACAACTGCTGAATTCGCAGCCACAGAGGAAGCAGGAACCTGGAAAATTGGGTTAATTAATACAGGTCCAGCGGTGAAAAATTGTGCCTGTCGAGAGCCAGAGCTCTGATGCCGAATGTCCTGAGGTCTTATATTCTTATTAGGGACGGCAACCATGGTGGATACCATAGATGTTGGTACCTGTGAGGAGGGGGCAGATGTGATGGGGTTAGATGTTACAAACACCGTTATTTGGTTGGGGGAAATGTTACTAGATGATGCAGGGATCTGTATGACTGACTGGACACTTGTCACAGGTTTTGGACTGGGGGTTGGTTTGACTGCAGATGTGGCGGGGCTTACTGCAGAACCACCAGCACTAACAGATGAGGCAAAAGCGTTCTGACCGGAAGATGACATACTGGTGTTTAGACCTGGATTGGCATTAGTGTTGGTGCAAACGGAGCTGGTAAGAGTAGCTGCAGGATTTACAAGGTTAGCCATTAGGTTTTGCTTAAGACCAATGGAACTACTAGAGTTTACAGCAGTGGGTGGGTGCGAGCTTGGAATTGAAGTAGGTGGCAAGGCAGAACTAGTAGCATGAATTAGAGCAGATCTAGGCATAGCTAGGGTTTCATTTGTAGCAGCAGCTGTAGTTACGACAGACGTTGACTTATCTGGATTCTGAGAACTGCTGGAAAGAGGTCTGTCTGGATCCAAAGCAGACTTGTGGTTGTCATTTCCTGCTTGTGTGTGACGAAGTGACATGTTTGGTATGTTTGTGTTATCCAGTAACTGATTGAGGGAGGTTGGAGCTGCTCTAAGAGCAGGTGAGACCTCAGAGTCCTGTCCAGTTGTTGGGTGTGTTGGGGGTCTGTCAACTGTGTTAGCCTGCATTTCAACATCAGGTTTGGGAACCTGATGTGCTGGCATACGGGGACTTGATAGTCTCGGTGATGACAAATCCCTGAATTGCTGTGTTTGGGCTTGAGGTTGTGATATCGGTCGCTGCTCTGGTGGCATTATTCCCTGGTTTTCTCTAAATCCATCAACAGGGTTACCATGAATACCATGGAGGGAGCTCTGGCTCTGCTGCATCTCTATCCCTCCGCCGACTTGTGAAGGCATAGATACTGGACTCTGAGGTACCGAGGAAGGGCTTAGCATCATGGTTTGTCCTTGAGGGTTTACCATCTGCTGCTGGTGAGGAGGGCAGTTCATGGTATTTTTTGTTGCCTTTTGTCTTCCTGGACTTGGAGTGGCTGACTTTCGACTGGAGGCCGGGCTCGACCTACGACTGCTGCTAGGACTCGCCCTTTTATTCTGACCACCAGACTGTTTGTCTTGCTTAGGACCTAAAACCCCAACCCCAGCAGACTGTTGATTATTAGAGTTATTTCCTCCTAAATTGCCATTGTTGCTGTTGCCTGGCAGAGTCAGACTAGGGGGAGCCTGGCCTATGGCTTTTAGAGTTGTTGGGTTCAGACCTTGTTGGTCAAACCCCCTGATAAGGTTTGGCTGTCTTGGAGGAAGAGGAATGTTTATTTTGGGAGGAAACAACCCTGCAATGGAAGCATTTAGTCTCTCAGGAGAAAGGTTAATTTCTGAGGGCTCAGTGCTGGGAGGTCGATTAGTTGGAGTGAGGGGATGGTATGGCCTGGGGCTTGCTCTGTTTGGGGTTTTGGGTCTTGAGCTCTGTGAGGATGTTGGTACACTGGGAAAATGGAGGCCAGGCATGTGTCCTCCTTGCTGGGGCTGAGTGGTTAACTGTTGCTGAGGACTAGCCCCAGTATGCTGAGGCATCTGTGTTTGACCAGGACCTTGTTTCATCATTTGGTTGGAACTCTGGCTGGATACAATCTGCTGCGTCCCATTTCCAGGCTGAACTCCAATTTCGGAGCCACCCGGCCTTTCTTGCTTTGTGTGGGGACCAGTGGCGACCTCCTCAGACCCACTGCCTTGGGGTCCCTGTCCTACATCTGGATGAGACATTCTTCTTGCAGCACCTGAAACCTAGAAGGATTGAAAAAAGATAACTCTTCGCCTTAAAAGAAAATACATCTTTAAAATTCTGTTTTGATTATCAGATATAAACATCTATAATAAATGTTATAATATTAAGCCCTTACTTGTGGGTTAACCATTAGGGGAATCCCCCTGGCTTTATCAGGTGATGGTGGAACACCACCATGGCCTTGAAGGTTGATCATTACAGGCATGTTGCCCTGCTGTGAAACAGGGTGCCTCTGGACCTCTGTCGGATTTGCTAAACTTCTAGGAGGGAGTTGTCCCCCTGGGGGAATTTGCATACGATTCTTGGCTTGCTCCTGGTGCTGGATCTTTAGCATCATCATCATTTGCTGTTGCTGCTCGAACGTAAAGCAGAGACAAACTTTGGGAATGAGACAAAGATTCTGAAAAACAAAACATCATGAATGAACACAACACCTGTACCTGCTGTTGTAGGTTGGGCTGCTGCAACTGCTGCTGCTGTTGTGGCTGCTGCGGCTGCTGCAGCGGATGCATCTGCGGTTGACTTTGACCGGGCGTTTGTGACCCCGGCATCCCTTGCTGTGGTTGAGCATTCTGAAGATTCTGCATTTGGATGATCTGCTGCTGCTGCTGCATTTGTAATTGTTGTTGTTGCTGCTGCTGTTGCTGCAATTGCTGCTGTTGTATCTGATGTTGCATTTGCTGCTGCATTTGCTGTTGTATATGCTGCTGTTGCATTTGCTGCATCTGATGATTATGCTGCTGCTGCTGCTGCTGTTGATGCTGCTGCGGCTGATGCTGCTGCTGTTGATGCTGCTGTTGTTGATGCTGCTGTTGTTGATGCTGCTGCGGTTGATGCTGCTGCGGTTGATGCTGCTGCGGTTGATGCTGCTGCGGTTGATGCTGTTGTTGAAGCTGCTGCTGCGGTTGATGCTGTTGTTGAAGCTGCTGCTGCTGTTGATGCTGTTGTTGAAGCTGCTGCTGCTGTTGATGCTGCTGTATATACTGCATGGGTACCTGTTGCAGCACCCTCTGTTCTCCTGTCTGACTGGAAAAGCCTATTCCAAACATAAAGAGGGTCATAACTCATTAGCAAATATATTGATACATTAAAAGGAGTATGCAACTGTAATAACTGAGTGATAAATAATTGGCACTTTTTAATAAAAGGTATTGTTTTCCTAAATTTACCTGCAGGCCTATTAGGAAAATCGGGGAGTTTTTGGCCAGAACTTTCCAAGCCCAAACCTTGCTCCCCACTTAGATTAGGCAATTCAGCATCGTCTATGCCAACACTCCCATCAAGACCACTATGAAGAGAAACACAAAATGAGACCTTTGACAAAATAACCAGTTTAAGCATTCAACATAACTGTAACTGATCAATAATGAATTCTGGTTATTACCCAAGTCCCTCTACTTGCTGCTGTCCATCACTCTCTTTGGGCTTCTTCTTTCGGGGTGGTTTCTTCTTTTTAGGCTTAGCAGGATTATCCCCAGCAGCCCCCTGTTTTCCCCCTGGTCCAAACTGGCTTGCCGATATATCACTCTGCAGCAGATTGACCAGCAGTGGGCTGGTCAATGTAACATCTTTGCTAACGGGGAAGCCCCCTGGCTGTCCACACGGCCCTCCAACTGGCATCTGACCAGGGTACTGTGGGTTGAAATTCATGCCATGACCAGGAAAGTGTCCGTTACCCATCTGTATATGCTGGGGGCCTCCCATCATGCTTTGCTGCTGAGCTTGCATATCAGGGACCATCTGCTGCACACCCAAGTCTCCTGTCCCACTATTTGGGTCTCCCAGGACATGTGGATGCTGCTGAGCTGCCTGTTGTTGCTGCTGCAACATAGCTGCTTGTTGTTTCTGATGCTGAAATTGTTGTTGTTGTTGAATGAGATGATGGGGCCTCATTGGGGACCCATGCATTCCCATATTTTGATTAGGATTGCCAGCTATTGGGATCTGCTGAGGCTGTTGGTTCACCTGTTGGTGCTGCTGCTGCATCTGTTGGTGCTGCTGCTGCATCTGTTGTTGCAGCTGCTGCTGCTGCTGAATTTGAGCCATTTGCTGCTGCTGCTGTGGAGTCATCTGTTGTGGGCCAACCGAGCCCTGGAACTGAGGCATGTTACCTGGAACGTTTGGTGAAGGCCCACGCATCATCTGGCCAGGCATAACCCCAGGTGGAATCTTCCCCCCGAATGCCTGTTTGTTTCCTTGCATCTGGTTGGCAACCATTTGCTCCATCATTGAGTTTGGCATGAACATGGACTGATGCCCTTGGCCTCCAACCATCTGACCCTGCCCATGCATCACCCCCTGGCCTTGCTGTGGCATCATTTGCTTAGGTGGGGTCATCCCTCCTCTCTGCCCTTGACCAATGGGCCTTGAAAGGACAGTCTGACCTCCACCCTGGCCTTGAACCATCTGGCTGGGGGAGGAGGACACAGGCTGGGCCTGATGCTGGAGGCCCATCATCTGGGTCTGGAGGCCAGGCTGCTGCTGGCCCATACTAGCACCAGCAGTGGTACCAGGGGGTGGACCTGCCATACTACTCTGGCCAGCCATTATATTGGGTTGAACGTGGGGTTGTCCCTGTATCGAGTTTGGAGTAGATGCTGCTGGCTGGGCTCCTAATTTAAAACCAAAAAAATAATTAAAAAAAAAGATACTTTAATGTAATTTTATGACACGAGCACTCTTATGTTCTTAAGTATACACATTTAACTGTGACAATTTAAATTAGACAAACTAAAAGTAAAAGTTTTCAATGACATCCATACAAATACTGACTGTGGTAGAACCACAGTACTGGTACCATTAGAACAGGAATTTCCTTGTGTTGATTAGCCAGTTCTCATCACAAAACACAAAAACCACATGCGGGGTCCCCCAGGGCTCCATCCTAGGGGTCCTTCTATTTAGCATCTACATGCTCCCACTAAGCCAAATTATAACCACCAATGCTATTAACCATTAACTACCACTATGCTGACGACACTCAGCTTTATATTTTAATGTCACCAGGTGATGTTGAACCCATCCAAACACTTAATAAATGCATTGAGCAAATTAACACTGGATTTCCCATAATTTCCACCAACTTACAAAACCAAAACGAAGTACTTATCTTTGGACCCAAAAGAGATCGACTACATATCAGTAATCAGCTATAACAGGACTAACTAGAAACTACCAAGCAGGCCAGAATTAAAGTGGATGAATAGACTCAAACCTGAACCTCCAGGGTCACATAAAGGTAATAACAAGGTCAGCTTTCTATCACCTGAGGAACATTTCCAGGATTAAAGTGACAGCGTGTAGTTTTTGCAGTACATCTTTGAAAATAGCCATTGAAATACTATGTAATAATAATTACATAAAGCACATTAATTGCAAAATATTGTCGATATTGTAAAATATGACTTTAAAAATCAGTTTTAAAATACATAGGCGAGGGTCCTCTTTTCAGGGGAAAGCCATATTAGATGACGTTTTTACTTCTACAAGAGCCCGGATGGACAAAGCGCACGGAACACGCCCGCTATTAAAACATTGATTTTCCCTCAAAATGCAAAAAAGTTTCGCCACAAATACATTTTTACCTATTCGCTAGTTCCAAGCGATGAAAGAGAGACTGATGTGCTCGTCATGTTGCTGAAAATAAATAATTCTCAGGGAATTGAGCGTTTGAAAACAGCACTAGTTGGACCTCCGTTGTTGAGTTTCTTACTCGAAGACACAGATATCACATGCTTGTGATAATTTAGGTATGCACTGCCCCCTTCTGGCCGAAAATTACACACTGTCTTTAAGGAGACCTAGAAAAACTCAGCCATGCATTTATCTTTAGCTGCCTTGATTACTGATTATCTTCACAGGTCTACCTAAAAAATAACCAGACAGCTGCAGCTGATCCAGAATGCTGCTGCCGTGTTCTCACTAGAACCAGGAAAGTAGAACACATCACCCCAGTTCTAAAGTCCTTACACTGGCTCCCTGTAGCTCAGAATAGACAAAGTGCTTTCATTAGTTTATAAATCATTGAATGGGAGTGCATTAATGATCTGCTATCACGGTACAAACCATCCAGGTCACTCAGGTTCTCCAGCTCTAGTTTACTGATCGTCCCTTGAACCAGAACCAAACATGGAGAAGGAGCTTTTAGTTTTTATGCTCCTCACAACTGGAACAAACTACCGCGAGAATGCAAAGCTGCAGAGACACTGAACTCTTTTAAGTCTAAAATTAAAAACCTACATATTTAGACCCACCTATGAGTAACTGATCCTATTATTGCTTTTTACTAGGGATGTCCGATATTGTCGGCCTAAAGTCATTATCAGCCGATATTGCCATTAAAATGTAATATCGGAAATTATCGGTATCAGTTTTTATTTTTTAATAAGATGAGTTTTTCAAACCATACACAAATTATATATCAAACTCTTCAGCTACTTCCTTTCTCTCTCAGAATGTAAAAATATGACAGATTTGAGGTTTAGCTTTTGAGATATTATTTGTTTGAGACAACTTTCAATATATCAAAAGATAGGTTCATTATTGGCCCTGCTTAAATGTTTGCTGTTTTTTTATTTTTTATTCTTGTTTCAGTTGTTTCCACTTTACCTCACTGCTATAAAAGTATTCTGTTTACATTTTCTAAAAGTAGAATTTTTTCCTCAGTGGTGAGCCTTTGTCAGTATTCTCTGTGTGAGAAAAGGTCCCAGCTACTTTTGAAGACAAAATAAAAATGGCACCTTTTTCAATTTCCAAACTAAAATTTGAGTACTTATTAAATTTTCTAATTTTTTAAAGCTCAAGTATGCATGATACAAGATATTTCATTGTGGTTACCTAAAAGGGCTTAGTAGGTTTTGTTTTTTATGAGGGAGGGTCCCCACATATCGGTATCGGTTTATATCGGTATCAGAAATTATGAGTTAGGCTATATCGGTAAAAAAGCCAATATCGAACATCCTTACTTTTTACTTGCTTGTTTTTAATTTTCATACAAGTTGTCTTGATTACTGTTGTATTGTAAATGCTCTTGTATTTTAATCTTTAAAGTGATTTATGCCTTTTTCTGTTTTCTTCTAATTTTAATCATGTAAAGCACCTTGACTTGCCTTGTGTTTAAAGTGTGCTGTACAAATAAAATTACATTGCCTTGTCTGATTATGAATGAGGTTAAGTCTCTAAAAAAGCATATACAAATATCTAGTTTAAAATATTGTAGCAATAGAGTTTTTTTAAAAGGTTTGTGATTGTCACGACCTTTTGATCATTTTCTTTTGCTCAACAACAAAACAATTGAAATTTTAAAAACAGAAGAAGAAATTATGGACACTTACTGAATAATACCGTCATGTAGTCTATATGAAAGCGATATGATTCATTTCCCCTTATCATACCACCATGCTTCTGCAGTTTTTCCATTTGAACTTTAATTTTTATTTTTTTTACCTGTGTGAGTTATTCCTTGGTTGTTCTGCAGCTGCTGAGTTGCTCCACCTACTGGGGTTCCTGGATTGCTGGCACTCACCTGACCTTGAGCAAAGTTCAGGTTTGGAAAGCCCATAGGACGTTTTCCCATGCCTGCAATCAATAGTTATTAAAAGTGTTATTCTGAAAATCATTATTACATCACAAATCTATACTTTACAGCAATTGTATTATATATATATATATATATATATATATATATATATATATATATATATATATAAATTGCATGGAAACTGCCCCAAAAAAGAAACTTTTACTAGCAACTACTTACCTGGGTGAATTTGGGCTCCAGGCTGCCCGTGTTGGGGCATTCCCATGAATCCTTGCTGCACGTTACCCTGTTGGCTGAGAGTTGCTCTGCCTGGTGAGCAGACACCCTGGGGAAACCCCTGAGGAGTTGTGGGTCTTTGAGCCATCATGGGAGGTGTTCCAGGAGAACCTTGCTGAAAAGGAGATGAGGATGATCCAGGAGACTTGGCAGTGAGGTTGCTCTGCGGTCCAGATGTTGAGGCTATGGGTAATGGGGGTCTGGGTGGTCCACTGACACCACCAGCCTGTTGGCCTTTAGGTTGGGGTGTAGCAAACTGACCCATCCCTGGTGGCTGTTGCTGCCCTTGTCCCATTGCATTAAATAGTTGCCCGGCCTGCTGGCTACCAAATGGATACGGAGGTGGAGGGTGATTGGGGGTCTGAACTGTAGCTAGCGACGGTGGACGTTGAAGGATTGGGTTTTGAGGGGGAAGTTTTCTCCAGGCGGGGCCTCCTTGGGACACTGGTGGCTGTAGAGCACCAGAGGGCAGCTGATTCCAACCAGGGGGCGGAATCATTTGGCCCGCGGGGTTGAACTGAGGTCGAGGTCCGAGCTGGGAGAGCTGAGCCTGCTGCTGGGCTTGCTGTTGTTGCTGCTGCTGGTGATGCATTTGCACTGCAGCGGGGTTGATTGGTCTCCCTGCCTGCAAAACCTGCATCTGATGTGCAGCTTGAGCAGTCATAGGGGCTGAAACATGCGGAGCACCCTGTTGGTGATGAAGCTGCTGCTGGACTGAAATAACCGGCATCATCGGATCCATCACATCTGTGACAACAGAGAATGTAGTGCTTTAGTTTCGGTTATGCATGTGCTGTTACGTATTCACATTTCCAACATAATTCATTAGATGAAGCAAATATAAAGAGCTAAACCTGATTGTAAAGGTGGTCTCTGAGCACGAGCATGGAGCTGTCCACTGCTGCCTGGTAACATAGGCTGACCCACCATGCCAGGCCCACGTTGAACCATAGACGGGTTGGCCACCCTTACCCCTCCTTGAGTACATAAACAAACACAATGTCACTAAGTGTAAAGACAGTGTCTCACAAAAATACTCACACCCCTTGAATTTCTTTCATATTTTTTCATGTTGCAACCAAAAACTTCAATGTATGTTATTAGGATCTTACGTGATAGGCTGAACACATAAACACAACTGGGCAATTAAAGAAAAACAGAACATTTACAACAACAACAAAAAAATCTGAGAAGTGTGAGATGCATTCACCTTTTAGAATAGAACAGTATTTATAGTCATTACACAATACATGTACAACTAGGGCTGGGCGGTATACTGAAAATTTACCGATACAGATATGTATGACTGTTACTGTTCTTATGTAATTCACCATAATTTTTTGTAACAAGCAGAGAAGAAAATAAAGCCTGCTTTCAAATTCATTGCATTTCTTTGTGGGAGAAGGATCGGCACTGGTACTCTGAGTCGGCAAGTTCTCAGATATAAAGTGGTATCGTTGTATTCCTAGTAAACAAGCTAAGGGGAAGTGAAAACTTTGCAAAGCAAATTCCAAAATCTCAAAAAATTAATCTTCAATAAAACTGTAAAGTAAGAAGAAAAAAACTTGTTTTGTCTTTTTCATCACCAGATTAGATGACATCTATAATTTTAAGTTATAAATTGACAAAAATTAAGGAAACCAATACCTGGAACAGGCTGACCAGAAAAGCCACTGTCCATTCTCATCTGACCAGATGCACCAATTGGTCCATTCACCCTTACTTCTTGTCCTCTGTTTGGTCCCACAGCCACATTGATTGCTCCCTCGCCTGAACATTAAACAAGAAAAGTAGTTGAATGTGGATATACATGTTTACTGAGAGTCCAAAAGAAAACATTTCTGGTATATGCTTCTGTTACCTTCTATTTGCACAGAGAGAATGCCCAGTTCCCTGAGCTGCTGCTGGTTGTTCTGGGCCAACAGTCTCAGACGCTCTGCAGCATCTCGGGGAATGTTGAAGGTAACACGGACGCTGTTCCATGGCTCTACAGACTGTGGCTGCAGCTTATCAGAGCCTAAAGCAAGGTCAATTAATGTATATAAAGTGATGCAATGACATATAGTTCTTATAGTAATGGTCTAGTTTTTCTTTCTCATTCAGAAAGACAAAAGTGAGAAGGGGAGATAAAAACGGCTACAACAGACAAGAGCACACAGAAACGGACCTTAAGGTCAAAATCTTTTAAAACAAAATCCCATACGCGTTATACTGTCACATAGGAATATGATGGCAATATAAAATTTCATAAAGTTAAAATTGGCAATTCAGAAGGCTACATAATAAAAATAAAAAAACTGTGGGAAAAACAATGCATTTTTCTCAATATTCAGTGAACACCATTACAAAGTTAATGAAAAGAAAACTAACCCATATTAAGCACATTAGGTATACCGCTGAGAACCGAGTCAAGTTTTTGAGCAAAGTCCTCATCGTTCATGTTCCCTTGAAAGGCAACAAACACTGTGGAGTCCTCATCCTTCACACCATTTTCCTCCATGCCAGCCGCCTCCTTAACCTCATCTCCTTCAGTTGCACTGTATTTATGGCAACTGTCAGCTTCTTCGACTGCATCGTCCCCAACTCCAGAGTCTCTGTCTGAATCATTATCAGAGTCCAGGTCCTCGGCCTTCTGGGAAATATCAGGCGGGGTCTGTCGGTGAGCCATCCTGTGCAAGGAGTGGCGTCTGAACTGTTTTAAGCTGCAATCACATGTGATAAGGACTTGTGTTAGAACACAATCTTACCAAAAACATTTTAAACGACGGCAAAATGATCAGTAAAACACTAATAACTAACCTAATCGCAATAAGAATTGACATTCAGAGCAGTACACTGTACTGAAACGACTTTTTACTGCAATACTGAACCTAAAAGTACAAACAAAAGACAAGAAACTAAAGACATACTGTCATTTTTTACCAATACTTTGATGATAGGGGGTGGGGGGGTAGAAGGGGAGGAAAAGTGCTTTAACTACATTCAGTATTATCCACGGAAAATACAACAATCATCACAATCAGGTTTTCTTAATATCAAGCAGCTCAATAACTCTGTGATGAAAAACCTCTACATTTTTAATTAGATACAATACAAGTACATACTTATACAGATGTATATCCATTCAGGATCTCCTAAACCAATTCCTGCATTAAAACTGAGTCACAGTCACAACAGATTAATTCCAAAGATGTACCATTACTTCTAGATAAAAAGGTACAATGACAGTTCTTTCCATTTGCACGCATGTTAGTATGTTTTTTTTTTAGTTCCTTGTTAGCAATGCAACAACAACAGCGCTCTCTAAGGGAAGAAAATAGTTGCCACATCCTGGCAGCAAAATGGACTTTAAAGTTCATCATGTTACAGAAGGAAAAGTGTTCTTCCGGTGGTAAGATTAACAAAAAATGAAGGAGAAAATTTGACTGTTTATTGGCTTATTTAGATATAAGTAGTATGCAAACAACCAGCAAATCCCACTATTTTTCTGTTGTGCTACTAGAGCATGCTCAACACGGGTGGGTTATATGTAAGATTTTACAAAATTGCCACATTTGTGTCAAATAAATCCCCAAAAATCTGAAAGACTAGAAATTAATGGATTTTTTTGTTTTTTTTGTTTCTCCTGTGGCACAACAAACACCAGCTAAGTTTAGGGTAGTTTTCAACTCCCTCTTGGACAGGATACTGCAGGTTTCCTTTTCTGGACTTTATTTGTTGGTTGATTTGTTTGTTGTATGCTCAGAGGGCCAGCCAACAGTCGGCTGTTTTATACAGTTTCTGTAATAAAAGTGATGGGTGTAGCTACTTTAGTTTCAAAATATTGACTGGTTATTTTCTTTAGCCATTTTTTTGCCAGCTCACAGACAGCTAAGGCTGCACAATACATCACTTAGTGCGAGCAGTATGGGGTGGTGCACCTAGACGTTAGATGCCATCGCCAATAAACAAGAAGAAGAAGAAGCAGTTTGGGGAGCCTAAAAGTCCTTTCTACTTCTGGTCCATGGGTCCCCTAATGCCAAAAAAAATAAATGAATGAGAGTCAATAGAGCGATACTACGAAATTATTTTCTGATCTAGTTTGAAATGCGCCGTGGATCGAACATATGATGTCTGTGAATTTTAAAAACTCATTTTGATGCAGAGAAAAAGCTGACTTTTTAACTGGAGGAAAAAGTTACTTTAGGGTTTGTGTGAAAACGTTTAGCGGACTACAACTGCAGAAGAAGAAGCGAGGGTCGCAGCCTCCAGGTCGAAGAAAGGAGCATTAAACACGGAGAAAACCACTATTAAACCTGACCACGTGGAAAGTAGCAGCTATGTTGGGGATAAAGCTGTCTGAGTGAGAGCCAGCATGAGGAGAAGCTCTAGGTGAGCGTTTTACATGCTATAGCTAGTGCTAGCTTGCGTTAGCCAAATGGCGTCATATGTGACTTCTGATTTGTAGGCATTTTAAATGTGAATTTTAACAATCAAATAAATCCCAAATCACTGGACAAACACATTCGAAATGTGCATCATTAGTTATCATTTAAATCAAAGTACAACATATGTGTGATTCAGGACGTAAGACAAAGCGGACCAGAAAATAACTTGCTTCATTGACTTCCATTCATTATTTTTTCGGTTTGGGGACCCATGGGCCGACCGGAAGGGGAGGAGACTTAGGCTCCCCATTCATACTGAAAAGGCCTGTTTGGGGCATAATAACTGTTGACAAATATATATTCCAAGCGTTATGAAATTACATTTTTCTTGCAAATGTAATATTTAGCGAGTTGGACAGTCTGATGGCAGAGAATGCTCACACAGGACACTGATGAAATTGATCTGTGTGTGTGTGTGCATATTATATATATATATATATATATATATATATATATATATATATATATATATATATATATATATGCCAACAAGCTGTTTGTCAGAAGTTGCAAATATTTTACCAAATTACTCTAAAATTTGGTTAAATCTGACATATTATATTTCAAAGCAAATACAGTAACGTAAATACAATGAGCAATATGTACAGCTGTTTCGCTGTTTGTCTCATTATTGCCCTATAACTATTAGCCTACCTGGGACAATAAAGTGGAATTTGTGGCAAATTCCGCATATTTAAACGGGTAAATTGGTGTTAATTAGTTTGCATAATCTGCACTTAATGATGTGAATATATAAATTAAAAAAAACATGAAATCCCAGTAGAACGGCGAAGCAGCACCTACTAAACACACCTGTAGGTCACATCAATTTGACCGGAGGATGTTCATCCTATAAGTGCGAATTTGCAAGTGTTAGAGGTGTTCTAAGTAAAGTGCAGTGTAATTTCTACCCCAGTCAACTAATATCATACGATTTAACTAGATCATATTAAACGGAATCCATCTAAGTTAAATGATGATGATGGGGCCCAGCAGTAGTATGGGCCTTAACGCGAATTTAAACCAAAAAAAAGAAAAACTCCCGTCGCAACCGTTCATACCCAGTTCCCCTTGTCCGTGTGCATATTCAACCAAAAACCGACGAAGTGTAGACCGGGTATCTTTACATTTTAGATGGTGCACTTTAAAGAAGACGAAACGAACGTCAGGACTGTTCATACCAGCTTCTACGTAAACTACAGCTAATTTCTGCTAGCAACCCATATCTGCTTTACCCGGATAACAGGGAAGGTAACTCATCACGAATGCATCCAAGGATCTCCTCTTAGCTGACAATTTTATTTATTTTAAACTTCCACAGCTTACAGTTAATAAGAGCAAAATATCTTACCACACATAATCGCCGGGAAATATGTTTAACCAGTCGAAATCTGCTTGCTAGGAAGGCTAACAAAACATCATTCTCATTAGCAGGTTAACGAGAACGACTTCCTGTAGTGTACTTACCAAAATAAAAGCACAGTTCAGGAAGAAGCTGAAACAACCACGTAAAAAATAAATCCACAAATTGTTTTAGTTCAGCCTTTTGTGTCATTTTAGTTCTTTATGTTTTAATATTATTTTTGCACAACCTTTATTGGGTCTTCATGTGTGTGTTGCCTAATATCTACATCATTATCCGCAGTTGCAGTCCCTTATAAATGTTTATGCTGATATATTAATCTTTTTAAACGTTTTTCATGTTGGGTGGACAATCTTTAAAATAAATGGCCGCCATTGTTCAAGAAAAAAAAAATATATACCTCAGTAGGTTTGTACTTATTTTCCATCATCTTCCAAATAATTTAGTATTTCAAATGGTTTGTGTGTATGTTTTCAAGATAAGCAAATATCCACCTATTGTCTATACCCACTTATCCATGATGGGGGTACGTGGTATGTCTCCTGCGGACAAGAATCGGGACAGGTCGCAGATCCATCACAGAGCAACACATGGCTTGAGGACAAGTTAGACCAACAAATTAACCTAACTTTCAGCTTTTTTACTTTTGAAACTCCATACAGAAAGGCACCAAACCTGAGATTCAAACCCAAAACCTTCCAACTACAAGGCAAATGCACCACTTCTAACATATTTCTAAAACTGAATGATTTCTCTTCAAAAATGACTTGTCAGGCTGTTTTTAAATGTTCAACTTACAATCAAAAACACATAATTCAAAAAAAGTCATTAAAAAAGTGTATCTACTGAATAGTTTTTTTACTCCACTTTAGGTATCATATGTTACAATTGACTGTGTTAAAACCTTAAGTCTTGCATTTTAAAAATCTAATTTAAATGTACAACAGAAAGAAACAGGTGGTGAAACATTCTTTATTGTTTGAACAGGTGCTAACTGTTTTCTTGTTTTTGGACAGAATTTTTTTTCTCTCTCCATAAATTCATGACAAAACAAAAACAGCAGACATCAGTTGTGCAATTGTGTGCCAACCGCACCGAGATTAGCATTATATTTTAATAATAAAGTGTGCAAAAACAGTTTGCTCATACATTAAATACAACAAAATAAAACTGCACCGGTACACAAATAAGATGCACTGATCCATATATGCTTCTAAAACAATTAAAATAACATATAGTCAAATGAAGATCATTAAAAATATCAATCACATTCAGTTGTTTAAAAGAACCCAACCATGCCCATTCAAATAACCTTCAAATCAAGATAAAACTTAAATCATCAGTTCCTTCAAAATTTTTTCACTTGTACTCATCAAACAATTACTGATATCTAAAATCTGTCGACCGTAATACAATTATGTTGGTAAAGAAAAAAGAACTTAAAAGTTTAGTTTAAAGTTGTATTTAACAGCTTGAGTATCCGTGTTAAGCTTCAGCATGCTCCCAAAATGTCAATGCAACATTTCCAGTTCCAGCAGCTTGACCAAAAAACATGGACTCATAGTTACATGCCACAGAAAGAGCAGGGGAGGTCATGTGTTCGCTTTGGGACGCCCCTGCTCAGGGGAGATGCAGGGAGGCTTTGTAACAGGTGCAAACCTTTCCACCAAGGTCTTGGTTATTTGAAATGGAATTACAAAGTAAACAAAAGGTGACTCAAATATAATGTGTGCCACGCCCTTGTTGTAAATTATGACTTTTTGGTGTAGTATACCTTTTCATTCTTCCAACCAGTCATGGCAAAAGACTGATTATTTTTCGAAGGAATTTTAAGCAGAATTCCTGACAGTCTCTTTTTAGTGCAAAACTCGGAAACTTAAGTGGTAATAAAAAAAAGAAATGACTTTCCTTTTCACTACCTTTGGACAAATAGTATCCCGAGCTTCTGAGTCCCTTTCTGTGGAGTGCATCACAATAATTTCAATAACACAGTCTACATTACTGTATACAACACAAGCAGCTGACTTTTGAGCCATTTCTTTGATGGATGTGTACTTCTACAACTGGGTAGACTCACTGTGACAGGACGGTACTTGAGGAGGTGAGAGTAGGTGCACTATAATCAACAACGTTAAAGTGGAACTACTTTCTAATTTTAATTGTGAGCAAGTCAATGCCATAAAAGAGGATCGGCTTCCTACCATGTTAGTTCAGGGAAACTAGCAAGTGTTTTTGCAGTTAGATGTTCGCAGAGGGGGTTAGTTTGATGTTTTATTCGTGGTGGATCCTCATTTCATTCCTAATGAAGATATCACTTGCTCTTACTGCTGCAGCGATATCTGGATAATGGAAGAAGTAATGCACTAAGGGATGTTGGACATGGTGAGGGCGGACGCGTCAGGACTACGGGGATCTTTCACCCCGATGATGAGATCGTTGGTTCTCCTTGTGCCCTCCACCAACGAAAGAACTTCCATCCGTTCAACTTTGTGCCCTTTTTCCTCCAGCAGCTCCACGTCGTCCTCTAAAAACGCAGCTATAGCAGAAAAAGATGATTAAAAGATGCAATTTATATGTAACACTCACAAAGGGAGTAGCAATCACAGCATGACTGAACTGTGTGTACTGTGCGTCTCGTTGCGGTCAGTTACAGTGTTGGAGACATTCATTGGCACCCCTGCCTCCAAATAAATGAATCTGTTATTGTGGGAGCATACTCTAAAACAGAGCTTTTTAGAGAATCCTTTAATTTAAGTGCACTTATACAACGGGAAATACATTTGAAGAACATTTGTCCCTAGCAAATTAATTTGGCATTATTAGCAGCTTTGCTTTTACTACAACGGCCTTTTGGCATCAATGCAGCATTAATTGTCTTCCATAACATTTTACAAGGTTACAGCAAACAGAGGAAAGGATCTTTAAACATGTCTCTCTGTTTGTCTCTTTAGGTCTCCAAAGTCCTGGTTCCTCCCTAATGCTTAAGTTTTGTATACAGATTTTAGGCCCATTATCCAAGATGGTTAGGGAAGAAGGCACATTTATTTGTTGCATTTCTGAGTTATGTGTTTTGGATAATTTGTTCACGTGGTGTCCTATTTTCTGTTTTCTACACTATCCCAGCCTTTCATTTAAAAGTTGCTGGTATTTATAATCAACCTTGATGTCGTGGACTCTAACAAGGTTCCCACAAATTTGGAGAAGAGAAACAGGCCCATACCCCTACAGATCCCCTCCCGCACTTAACAGTGTCTATGGTACTGTTCCACATACTGAAAAAAACAAACAACAAAATTTTAGTGTCAGCTAACCAAAGCAAATTCCACTTAAAGTTACATGAAAATATGGTAAACTCTAAAGGTTTGAATGAGACAGTAGAGCTGGTTGGCAAATGGAGATCATCCCATGGTTTTATGGAGGTGTGGTGAACCCAAAATCGCAGTCTTTGCTGTAGGTTTCTAAGGTTTATTGTTATTTTTTCTCATCTACGATGCCATCCTGGTGTCTGTGTATGGTGGTAAGATAATAATAGTGGGCGATATAAAAGGTATAGGGTAGCAATGATAAGAATTTAGCCAATGAAGAGATTTTGGGTATACTGGCCTACCATAATTGTGCATTTGGATGATCTCTTTAAGCTGCGCCTACATACTTAGTTCAGTGTTCATATTTACTCTAGATAATGTCAGTTTACAATTAGTTGTTTTCCATTTAAGGGAAGAGAAACGTGTTGAAAACTTAAAGCATTATTTTATTCAAATATGTGCCGGGTTATTTATTTATTGTTATTTTTATTTTTACATTTAGCCCCTAATTTATCTAAAGTATCCTCATTTTTATTTTTTTGTGTGACTATTTTTGTGTTGCATTTTTTTGGGAAAATATTTCAATCTTTTTTTTAATGGATTTTGCACAATAAATGTCCTTCAAATGGCGTTCTAAAAACGTCTTGAAGATGCTGTTCTGCTGCAGTGTATCTGGAAAGTGAGAATGTTTATAAACATTCATTTGACATATATAAAGAAAAGAGTGTTATTGCAATAGATACCATTACCCCAGATTATATCGCAATATAGGTTTGAGGCCATATCACCCAGTCCAGCATAGAGAGTGGAGACCTGTCATGTTTATAATCCAGTAAAACTAAATGAATGGATTACTAGGAGGGTCCCTGAAACTTTAAACAATTAAAAATGAGATAAAATCTATAAAAAACATTTGATCTTTTCTTAACATTTTCTTTTAGCCCTAATAATTGTACATCAGACAGCTGGTGTGTTTTTTTTTCCTGAGGCAAGCTTCCTGCTTACTTCTGCACTCTTCTACTTTACATAGAGTGCATAATAAAGTGTGCAGATGAAAGTGTAACCATGAAAACAAGGGCAATCTGTAATGGTGCATGTTCAGAGCAGGAGAGGTTATTTTAGTGTAGATAAATAAATCTTTCAGAACACATTGAATTGAACTTTGACACTTTATGTAAAGGCTCAACTTATTTCTAAACACAAATTTGTTTTCTCTTAACTTTTGAAATCTATATCATCACTATACAACACCATAATAGTAGCCTAAAGATAAAATGTCACTATGTTTATGAACCAACTTGAAAAAAGAGAAAGTAGAAGGAAAAACTTACCGTCCACCAGGAGTGTGTTGGGCTCCAGCTGTGGGTGGAGTCTCCCATAAGCTAAACTGTCACTCATATTTTTGCGGGAAGAGAGAACATTCATCAGTACCTGTGAAGGAAGAGGAATATAGTCAATTTTAATAAAAATAATATATGAATTAACTTTAGTTAAAAGGCTGTAAGTGTAACACGAAAAAAAAAAGTGAATAAATAACCTGTGTGATGCCGCTGAGGGCTTTCTCTCCATTGGAGGATCCAACGGCTACATATGTACCACATAATCCCACAGCCGGCCTCACCGCTGTGGGCATCAGGAAGGACATGGGTCTTTTTCCGGCCTGAATGCTGTTATGCTACAACAAGAAGGAAAACAAACAGATAAGAGCCATACGTTGGTACAACAAATATTTCAATAAAATAGTACTTCAAGATGAAGGTTATACATACAGGGTTAGGCGATGAGCTCAGGGTTTTATTAGGCCAAGAAAAATCCAGGATCTGGCTATTCAAAAGGATTCCTGATGAACTCACTATCCCACTGCCGAACGGTTTATTTAGTGAGCTGAAAGAAAGTACAAATCATCTTAGTGTTGGAACTTTAATATATATATATATATATATATATTTTATCAAGCTGAAAAAAATGACTTACCTCACGATTGAAACAATATGATCATCTGGGCCCATAACCATGACCTGTGCAGCTGCTGCCCCGTCCTCCATAGCAAATGATGAAGTGTAATGGTCGACGGGCAATGCCTGGGAGTCGCTGATCATCTCACGAAGCAGGGAAGCCTGTGTTTTACTGGAAGACCAAAACGAAGAGGGTCTGTAGAAATGTCTTACTAAAGGCGAGAAAGATTTTGCTCCTTAGAAGGTGGATTCTTTTTTCACCTCAGCATCTTATCGACCACCTCTGAGACCGAGGCGTCAAACATAGGGTCTCCCAGCCCACTAGAGAGGGCTAATGATATCTTCACAGCCTGTCAAATAAAATGAAGGGAGACAGTGGACATGCTTTATAATCTAAAATTATTTGATTATTATTATTATTATTATTATTTACCTCTGCAATCCAGTGGTAGGTACTATTCCTGGGCACTTGGCTGGTAATGTTGTAGCCTTCAAGGATGTTGAGTGCAGTGATCAGTCCAACACCTGCGTGTGGTGCCGGGGCGGCCATGACATGATGTCCTACAAAGACACCAACAGATCACAAGATTGCACATATGTTATTTCTAAAATGGGGAAAAAAAACACCATCTAGAATAACTGCTGTGTTTTTGTTTTAATGCTAACATACACATATGTCATTTAATAAAAATATGATATCAAACTGGAAAAATATTAAATAATAAAAGGGTTACAACATGTAGTTACAAATAAGATCGGTGCTTTCCTTTCACTTGGACTCCTGGATTAGGTTAAGTGAATATTGTAGCTGAAGGTGTTTTTCACACGGGTCAGAATGAAAGTATACCTTGATAGGTGATTTCTGCTGGCTTTTGTAGAACAGTGCTGTAGTTTCCAAAGTCTTCCTCCGTCAGCACTCCACCTCTTGCCTGCACCTAATACAAACCTAAGATTAGGTTAATTATGCTTGCATGGGGTTTTTTAAAAACTATAGCAGAACACAGTTTATCGTTGAAAATAATGAAATATATATTTTCCTGTCAAGCAGCAATGAGAGACATATCAGGATGACGATAAGGAACAAGGTTTTTTTCCAGTGCGTCAGTGCCTCACTAACCAAACAGGCAGCTTAGTGTTTACTTTCAAATGCCATGCCAGGGTCAGTGACTTGATGGAGTGACAATATCAACTGATTAGTGGTTCGCCTGTTCCTTATATTCAAGAGTTTTTCCAGCTCTGTGTTGTTAGTTTTACTAAGAACTTAGAACTATCAAATCCAATTATTCAGTAGGGCTTTTATGTGAAAGAGCAACAGATCAATAAAGTGAGAAAAACTATACGTTTTTTTTATATTTAAAACAATATATTTTACCCTTTTGTCATTGACCAATTAAATAAGTCCAGTGCAACCAACTACCATCAGAAAACACGAGGTTAGATAAGACCAAAACTAAACTATCTGGAGAGCAGGCAAAACACAGTGTAGCAGAAAACTAACACTGCACACTAAACATACTCTCTCCCAGTAGTGATACATGGTGGTGGCAGCATTATTCTACGGGAAGAGGTTTAACTGCAGGGAAAGGGAAGCTAGTTACAGTTGAAATGAATGTGGTCCTAGAGGCAGGGTAATTCAGAGTAGTGGCTGAGACGGAGGCTCATGTTCAGAAGCAATGACTCTAATCATCCAGTCTAAGCAACAACACAATGGTTTTTAGGCCAAAGCATATTTATGTTTTAAAATGTCAAGGTCCAGAACAAAATCGATATGAATCTGAGGCAAGACTTGAAGACATCTTTTCACTGACGCTCTCGATCCAAACTGACTGAGCTGTAGGTATTTCGTCAAGAAGAATGGGCGACAATTTTAGTCCCTAGATGTGGTAGAATCTGGCAGACGTGCCTTAAAAGACATGTAGCTGTTATTGAAGGAAAAGATGGTTCGGCAAGGCAATGACCTAGGGGGCCGAATAAAGATACATTCCACACCTTTCAGACTTTTATTTTTAAAACATCTTAAAAACGTTGCATCCTTTCCCTTTGTGTGTATTGTAGCTAACTGAAGTTCCAGTTTCCTCAGCACCTCTAACCATAAAGTGAGACATTTTGTCAGTGTGGACCCTGGAGTATATCGGTAACTTGTGTCTTATCTGCCACATGGCCTCGAAAGTCACCCATTAAGTTACCCATTAATTTGTTGCATCTCTGTGAATGAATATTTATCTAAAAAGCCTTTGCATGACTTCTAACAGCAACTGCTGCGTTTTGGTTCATAATAAGCGAATTTTTAAATTCTGGTCTCCTTTTTAAAAACAACTGATGATCTCACTCATGTTTTACTCTTTACTCAAACTCTTACGTTTGGTGTTTAGTCTTTGGCTGCACTCTGTTTATATATATTTTAGATTTTATTATTCACTACCATGTGGTAGTATGCTTTAGCTTTGTGGTGATTTTTCTTTGAAACTTGAAGTCAAGATTCTACCTCAAACAGCTATTTGCACCATTATTCTGGTTACTGTTTTATTTTATTTTGTATACTTAAAGAAACTTGAATCTGTTTTATTTTTTTTTTTATTGTTCTGAAACCATTTGCTTTCAGGTTACTGTTTTGAGTTTGTTTTTATATTGTTTTATTATATTTGAAGTTCAATACATTTCTAAAGAGTTTTATGGACTTTTTAATATAAATTGCACACAGTGAGTGTTCCATTGTCTTTCACAATCAATGTGCTGCTAAAAAGTATATATATCGCACTTGGATATTGGCCATCGGCGACCAAACTTTTTAAAAATCGGTATCGGCCTTTAAAAAAACATATTGGTCAGCTACACAGCCAGCAGACGTATGATACATCTGCTGATTTTAAATGTGTTTAATTACAAACCAGATTGAAAAATGTATTAGGCTTTCTGTTAATGTCCCACCAATAACAATGATATCAATATTAAATCCTATTTTTACACAAGTGAATCATAACCAATAAAATGACATGCGAAAATGAAGTTACGACTGAACTTTTGGTGTCTGTAGCATAAACGTGATCTTGCATGGAATATGCAGAATTCTTGACTGCTAATATAATCAGGGAGAAATTAATCTTCCTTACTGCAGCCACCATTTCTTGTGCCAGATTCCCAGAGTAGAACTCCGATATTCCCTTGTCTGCAACAGCATCCAAAATGGCTGCTAAATCAAGCCGTCGGGTGAACAGTCCGGAAAGTGGGGCTTGACCGTTTGGGAGGAACAAATCCCGAAATGCATCCGACACATTTTGGTTCTTCACTTTATTCAGAGCATCCGCTGCAAAATAATAAATGATTGACAGAGAGAATGAGGTGAGACTACAGCTGAAGTTGGTGTGCCTTCACTTTATGTTTTTTAAGAATAACATGGCACCTTTGCTGCTATCTGCAGAAAGGAGCAACAATAAGGACAATTAGTTTCACCCAGCATCGGGCATGATAATAATCTATAATTACCCAAATCATGCGTAACGTTGAATCCATTTCTGGCTACATCTGCTGCCATGGAAACAACATCCTTCCATGGTATCCTAGCAAAACAAAAGATCAAGTCAACAAACAACTAACTAGATACGCTAAAAATCCTCAATCATTTTAAGCTGATAAAGCAAAGCCTTTAGTGCCAAGAAAAACTGCTTAACAACTGAGGAAGACGAAAATAACAAAGTAGACAACAATTTGACAGCAAAAGCAACAATAAGCTTAAAATATAGCAAAAAGGTAGAATAAAACAAAAATATGTGGTTTAATTGAAAGAACTGAGTGAGTTCAAATAACATACAGAAGGATGAATGCAAATTCTGACATCTTATAACAGAAAGAATAATAGCTGATTATGGACCTGCCGTAGAGCTGGTGCGCCTGATGCATCCCGCTGAGCATACCCGGAACTCCCACTAACAATCCTGACTGAAAAACATAACATAAACTGAAAGTTAGAGAGCAACCTACCAACCATTCCTGGCTTCTAGCAGGCTGATGTACAGAGAAAACGAAACAAAACGTACATTAAGGTCGAGGTTTGTGAGCAGCATGTCCTCGTGGATGGCAGATGGAGCAGTCTCTCTGAAGTCAATCACTCTGGTCTCGTTCTTCCGGATGTCATGCACCAACATAACGCCACCACTACACAGCCAAAGGGCACAAAGCAGGCATTCAAACAACTCTAAGCACAAGGATGCAAATACAGAGCACGCAAATGTTTCAAACACTATAATGTACTTCTTATATAAGTTCATGGGATAGTGCACAAAGTAGTGTTTAACTGAAGAAAACGATACATGCTATTATTGTTTTTGTTAAACATCCAATTTAGGCCTCCTAGCTGTCGTGTTTTGGCCACTCCTCAGATAATTGCTCCAAATTGAATATGAAGCTGAGTAGGATAATTTAAAAGAAAGAACCTGTTTCTCAACAAAAAGACACGTGTCCTAAGGTCTTTCCGCTATTAGAAAGTTAAGCAAGGTAAAACCAGGAAGGCATGTGAAATAGGTCAACAAAAAAATGGAATGCTGTTTTTATTGTCTTTCTTGTATTTTTGTTAATACATAGGGGTCACATTAACCAAATACTTTGCATATTTGACAGTTTTTGTAAATGTTAACAGTAAAATCTCAAGGATGTTGGTCATTTTGGCAGATTAGTGTTCAGACCCCTGAACCCTTGGTGCAAAGCCAGCTTACACTCTTTACACAGAGTACAGTTAACTAAATCAATAAAAAAAGATTCCCATGAGAGCATCATTTCAGACCTGGACACCATACTCAACACATATTGCTAACTGGGAGCTGACTGAGGACCAAAGAACCAAAGAGTTACTGAGGCTTTGTAGCACATCTGTGGGAGCACAGGTGGCACGACATCTGACACAGACTTGCGGTGACAGATCGCTGCAGTTTAACTACGGATGCAAAAATATCCAGGGTGATTTCCTCCCACTGCAGGGAACAGAAAAACCCCTTGTTCAGAGAGGTTTGCTGTATTCTGATCACTTCAATTGGATTAATGTTCCCTGATTTCTAAACTAGGGCTGACGTCATGCTTCAGGCATTTCACAGCAGTTGTTATTAATCTGCACGATTTGTGATGGCACGATGTGGATTCTCTGTTTAGTTTGTTTGGATTTATTATAACCTAAAATAAATGAAAACGAGCAGCTGAATATGTTATCATTTAAAAAAATTGTTAGAATTTTTTTATTTATTATGACCGGTCCAAATGACTGACAACAAAAGATTGTAGCGCAACCTCTTACACACAAAAAAACAACAACAATTACTTCCTATAATTTACCACAAGTACAGGTGCCCACTGAGACTAAATAGTAGGGTTTTTTTTGTTCACTGATTCGGATCATTTTCAGTGGTTTCACACCTGCTGTGCTTGACACAAGGGTTTGTATGAAACTGCTCTGAGACCACATCTTTAGCTGGGTCTCGGTTAACTGGTTTGGCGCGCACCAGAGTTCACTGGGTTGCTATTCACAACGACGCAAAATGTCCGGAACCAAAGAAGGAAACAAATTTGAGTTTGTTTTAAGCAAACAAAACCAGGCTGGTGTTAATATGCCCTGAAAAATATCTGGTGCTGCTGTATTGGCTTTGCTTTTTACAAATGTTTTTTTCTTCCTCAAAATAGAATATAAATAAAGTAGGTTCTTTTAAGTAGTTTGTCTAAATTATTCATGCACCTGGAAGTTGTGTTGTACATTTAAATTCAGCATAGGGTGGAATTGCTGTAAGGTTTTCTTGGTGTTGGATTTCGGAAAACCTAAGCTGATTGGCAGTAACACGTTCTGTCCAGACAATTTCAACTTCAAACCGGAGTTAAAAAAAAACCTCCCTACTTGGGACAAATGTCTTCCTTTGTTCCTAAGTCTGTTCCTTTGTTTCATTTAGTCCAGTTTACTTCTTCTCCACACGCCTGGTTTTATCTACTAATCATCCAACCTACCTCTTGCTATTTTGTAGCTCACTCAGTGTGTTTAGTCCCAGGCTTAAAATTGGTCTTTATTTGATAATATGTTCTTATTTTATTTCCTCTGGGGCATATTTGAAGAAAAAATCCTCAGCTCTGAATTTAAGGTTCATAATTCCATATTATTCTGTTCATTCATGTATGTATATGTTGTTGTTTTTTGTCACGACGAAATGGCTGTTATCACAACAACACTGCGAACAGGAGAGAAGAATGAGACCATGGACATGATGGTAGACTTGTAGGTAGATATGTAACTTGTGTGCTGAATGTTATGTGTGCATGTGGAGCAGGGGGAGTCCAGGGTCGGTCCTCTGTGCTGCTATCCTGGTGGTTTTCTGTGTTTCCATTATTTGGTGGATCCAGCAGCTTGTGGCTCTCCTATCGGTTTGGGTTGGCTATATGTGGGTGGGGTTGTGACGGGGGCCTGCGAGGTTGTGTTTGGTGCAAATGCTGGTTTGCATTCACATTGGCACAAAAGGGTCCAGACCAAAGGAGGAAACAAACGGTGAGAATATGACCTAAGTCTCCTGCAGCCTGTAGGTTTGGTTGCCCTGAAATTGTCTTCCAAGATACTTCCAATGCCCGTCAATGTTGTCCCGCCACAGCTGGTCCTCCATCTTCTTCCTGTAGATGTTTTTTTTCCCTATCAAATTTTCCATCTCAGTCTCTTCTGTACAGCTCTCAGCTCCTTCTTGCTTACAGATCTAAACGCTCTCTTCTTCTCTGTGAGAAGAGCCTTAATTTGATACAAGTGACTTAAGAAGGTAATTTGTATTTTATTCAGTGGCACAAGAGTGAAAAGGGGGCTAAATACAAACGAATGTCCACCCTTAAAAGAAGACCATGTATGCTTTTCTGTTCCTTCAAACTTATACATTTTGTCGCGCAAACACATAAAATACAATTAGATTTGCAGTAACTCACCCCCCAATGCCAGAGGTGTGCGGGTGGACAATTCCCAAACAGAGAGAGGCAGCGATGGCAGCATCTACACTGGACCCCTGCTTTCCTAAAACATCAAACCCCAGAGATGTACACTGAGCTACATCTGTCACCACCGCTCCCTGGTTAAACACCTTAAAACACAAAGAGACACACAACAAAAAATCAGAAGGGAGCATATTCAGCACACCTTTATTATGAAACAGCTTACACGGGCGTAGACAAGCACACAACCATAATCTGATGGTTATTTATTCAAGAGAAGCAGAAGTGTTGCAACATGGCTCGCATTAAATTATTAGGAAGTAATGACAGACCAGTACCTGTGGATCGCCAAAGTAGATCTGCATGATGAGAGCAACAGTGACCCCGGTAGCGAACGTGAGACATGCCGTGATGATGACTGTCAGTCCGTCTCGCTGACAGGCGCAGTCCTCTGTAAACGGGTCAACGGTGGTCTCCTGCAGCGAGGCAACATCATGGCTGGCCAAGTCAGAGGCAGAGGAGGGCAGACGCTGCAAACGAGCCGACTTCAGAAACAGATCTGGGTCTGAGATGACAAAAGTGTAAATAAAAAAATTTTTAAAAGGAGAGGGCGCACAGTTGTCTTCTTTCACATAAAAAATATTTTTACTTCTAAGTTATGAATGATGTTAGAGCTAACTGAACCTGGGTGAGTGATTTATTACAAAGGTACCAAGCACAGATTTAAATGAACAGGCAAAATAAGATCATCTAGGAAGTGTTTTGCATATTGATTGCTTACGTGACATCAACACCAACCTGTGTCTTGCTCACTCAGAACGTTGTCATCATCTTTGCGGGATTTCAGGGCGTTTTCTCCAGACATCATGTCATCTTCCGGCAGCCTGGGGAAGCTGGTGATGCTCATGTAGTCCACCGGAGAGTAGGCACTCCCCAATGTTGTCTCCGCGTTGGCATCTGTGTCCACTCCGCCTCCACCCTGGTAGGCTGCCACAGCTTCTGGAGCAGGGTTGTGCATGACTTGCAGTGGATCCTGACTCACTCTGACTTCTAAATCTCACTAATTAGGCCAGGATATCCATGTTTGTAAAGAATGTGTGTCAAGAAAATGGCAAATTTATGGATTCCCCCTTTTATGGACAATTCATTTGGAGATTTTATAAATTCTTATAATCTTGTGTGGATTTGCAGTTTTAAGTGTGATGGTGTCACATTTAAGATCACTGTAGCTGGATCTGATTTGAGAAGCATTTTATGAGCCCAAAGCATATGAGTGTAGCTCCAGTGATGGTGCAGTTTCATCCACCTGCAGATAAAAACAAACCATGTAGGTTGACTAGTTTCCTTGATACAGCGAGGGTGAGCCGCATCTTGTAGGATCCAAAAAAACACATTAGCACCTAAAACAAATATTGAAATATAGGACAACACGTTTCCTGGAAAAGTGAAGCCAAGAACTGGTTTGTTATCACTGGAAACAGTCGCATTTTTTTTTCTACCTTTAAAAAAAACGAGGTTAAATTCGTGTGCTGCTTATTTACCGCGCTGCTTTAAGCTAACGCATCTACCCAAATATACGGCTTCTAGCAGCATCAGTGTGATTTAATAACACTTACCCTTGTCGTAAAATACATGGCGCTCAATAGAAGTATTCCTCCGCGGTGTTTTATTTGGGTTTTTAACCGGAGCAGGTGAGGAAGAAGGACGGAGTCATCCCAGAGACCGACTGCCTTCACACAGGCAGACAGCAGCCGCAGCTCGACGCGCTGAAGTTCACTTCCTATTGAGTGGCGGGACAACCGGTAGGACTTGTTATGGATAATTGGCGGAATTTGAAAACCCTGTTTCAGGAATACATTTCACTGTGACCAAAATGTAAATTTGGATGCCTCTGACGTATGTCTGACGCAAAAATCACCAGTAAACTACGTATTTGCTTCAACATTTTAGGTTGTCGTCTCTAATTCAATGTCAGACTTACTTCAATGAAAGACGTCGAGGCCTCTGATGGCCACATAAATCAGCGTCTCTGAAAAGCACAGATCCTCCTCCTCTTCGCATCTACGTAATTACAGTGACCCGAGGGGAGAGTCTCTCTAATCGATGCCTGGACTCGCTGCCTAGGAGTATTGGTGAACTGGGTGGAGTGGATAAACAGGTCATAGCAGGTGCATAAACCTGCTCAACTTAAACCCTCCCTTTAAAGCTCGCTTTGTCTTCTTTTTCCGCCACCTACTGAGAACTGGGCAGAGACTGCAACACTCTCAAATATCAGTCTACAGGTACTCATTTTCTGTCTCTCTCTCTCTCTCTCTCTCTCTCTCTCTGTGCTTATGCTTATGGCTCTCCGCTCAGGAGGAAATCCAAGTATAGGGCGCCACAAGACTGCCAAAAAAAAAAAAATAATGAGAGTCAAATGAGCGATGAAAGTTATGTTCTGATCCAGTTTGAAATGCGCCGTGGATCGAACATATGATGTCCGTGAATTTTAAAAACAAAATTTGATGCAGAGAAAATGCCGATTTTCGACCGTAGGCAAAAGTTACTTTAGGTTTTGTGTGAAAACGTTTAGCGGACTATAACTGCAGAAGAAGAAGAAGGAGAGCGAGGGTCGTAACCTCCAGGACGAAGAAAGGAGCATTAAACACGGAGAAAACCACTATAAACCGTGTGGAAAGTGGCAGCTATGTTGGGGGTAAAGCAGTCGGTGGAGTGAGAGCCAGCGTGGAGGAGAAGCTCTACAAGCTCTAGGTGAGTTTTACGCGCTCTAGCTAGTGCTAACTCCCGTTAGCCAAATGGTGTCATATATGCGACTTCTGATTTGTAGGCATTTTAAATGCAAGTGTTTACAATCAAATAAATCCCAAATCACTGGACAAACACATTTGAAATGTGCATCATTAGTTATCATTTAGATAAAAGTAGCCTATAACATATGTGTGATTCAGCGGACCAAAAAATATTTTTTATCGCTCCATTCACTTCGATTCATTATTTTTCAGGTTTGGGGACCCATGGGCCGACCGGAAGGGGAGGAAGGCTCCCCATTGACTTTATTGCATATTTTGTCAATGAGAATCGGCCCCCTTATGGCAGGCCTTTTAGTGTATATTCAACATCTTGAGCCATCTCTTTATGCTTGGGCTGTTGGAGACTAACCTTTTTCCACACTCTGCTCCTTGTTTTTCTTCAACTTTCCAGTTTTCATCATTTGTTGTTATTTAAAATATTAACTTTATGTTTTTTCTCAGTTTTTTTCTCTCCTTAGAAGCTACAACCGGCCTTGCGCTCTGTTTATCTGTGGTACCTTCTTGGAGGTGGGCATCAGCTGAGATAATGCTGCCAACAGTTAAACATTATCCTCCTGCCTACTTTTTTTTTAAACAAAAAAAAATACTTTTTAAACAAAAAAAAATATTTTTTTGTATATATCCTCTGTGTTTTCAAACCCTCGGTCTGTTGTGACAGATTGCCGCTCTCACTGAGCCAAGTTTGGCAAAAGGTTTCTTACTGTTAAAGGAGTTTTTCCATCTTCACTGTCGTTGCATCGTTGCATTCGATTCTGAAGTTTTATGCTTAATTGCTGTTTTTAACTTTCATACTTTTATGCTGTTTTTCTATCATATTTCTAATTGATGTTTATATGCTTTTCTCATATATTTGGTTTCTTTATCACCGACTCATGTATTGAAAGTGTGCTATAAAAAAAACTTGCCTTCCCTAATTTTGTGTGTGTGTTCATGATTGCTGTATTGAGTTTCGTGAACACACCACCCAGAGCCACAGACAGTATTTACAAAGATCACCACACCCATCTGTTCACCCCATCTGAACTTTTTTGAACTTTTCTCAAATACATTCACCTTGTGATTACTAACAATTTAGGCGGAGCCAGCCCTTGATTGTATCGACTACTAACCAGAACTTGACTTGGTGATCATATTTCCACTTGAGACCCCACATACCAGCTGTTCATCCCACCGTTAGAATGATCTCTTTTAAATAGTCTGAGTTAGATTGGTTGCGTGTTGTGCGTTTCCCCTCTTAGTTTTATAATTTTGCTGGAAACCAACAACTAAATTAAGTTTTTTCCCTTGACCTGGAATGTTGATGCTGATGAAGCTTGTTTCTGTGATTAACTCCGATCTGAGAGCCCTGTCTGGTGTGCATCTTTTAAAGACATTCTTGGCAGGGTCAGTAAGGCGAGGGTCATGTTTGATTAGTTATGTTAAAATGCAAAATTGTCATTTACAATTTAAAAGTAAGAATAAATTATTTAAAAGAAACAAATATGTACATTTTACTTTAAAACGTATTTAGAGGAGGGCTGACCAAGATAGAAGCAGGTGTTTTCAAATATTCAAAGGAGGAGGCAAACATTGAGCAATTCGATCTAAATGAAAATGATGTTTTGCGGAGAAGAGGTAGGGCTTTCAGACATTCGTACACAGTATGATCTGTCAGGCATGATGTAGGAATAGAAGGGACTTTTCACTGCTTGTGGTGCCAGTACATTGCTGAAAATGGACGTGATGCTGAAGAAGCCAGACTACCTCCAAATTTGTTTACTTCCTCTCAAAGCAGCATCTAGACGGTTGAAACTTGGACACAGTTAGTTCTTCCTTCAGTGATGATCCCAAACACACACAGATTAACCTACTGATAAAGCATGAATCTTCAATTGAATTTATGTTCATATAAATGTCCTGTGTGTTTAATATCCATATCCATGCTAGGAAAGCAACACACTGAAAAAGGAGCTCCGCCATTTTTGAAGAAAAGAAATATCCAGTCAGAATTATCCTAGCACCTTGCTAATGGTTACAAAAAGTGTGTGTTTTAACTAAAAGGCACTCACAGACTTCAAATCCAATTTTCATTAGCTGTGTAATGCTCATTCATAGACCTGTATGTTTAGTTTTGACTTTAAGAAATACACAATAAATGCATTCTGACATATCCAACCGATTCAAGCTTTTAAACCTGACTGAAGTCGTTTGTTGCGTAAACTTTCCATGGTGAGAAAAAATAGATTAGACAGTTCATCAAAAGTGTGAGATAAATATATATATGTGTGTGTGTGTGTGTGTGTGTGTGAGGCTGGTCCCCATGCTTTCCATCTGTTTCACAGCTTTTCTTGTGCATGGTTTCATACCAGACTCTATGTTAGCTGTGCTATTGGTTCCAATTACAGACCGATAGCCTTGGCTAGTACAGTGTCCAAAATCATTGAAATTGTCCTTTTGGACAGGATTCTAAAGCTTGTGAGATCTACGGATAACCAGTTTGGATTTAAGACCAGGTTAGGCACTGACGTGTATATATGCGCTTAAAGAGACAATTGCTAAATACAGAAGACAAAATTCATCTGTTTCTATGTACTTTTTGGATGCTTCAAATGCATTTGACAGGGTTAATCATATAAAACTGTTGTTGAAATTAGCTCAAAAAGGTGTACCTAGTTATGTTGTGCGTTTTTTAGCATACTGGTACTCACGGCAAACAGTGCAAATAAAATGGGGAAACAGTGTATTTACCCCTTTAAAAAGTGAGCAATGGGGTCTGTTGGGGGGGGTGCTCTGTCCCCAGTGCTATTTAACCTGTATCTAGACGAATTGTCTACTAAACTCAAAGCCTGTCACACTGGCTGTGTCTCTGGAAGAACTGTTGTGAATCATTTTTTGTGTGCAGATGATCTAGTCGTGTTTAGTCCAAGTACGGCTGGTCTACAGCAGCTCCTCAATATCTGCTCAACTTATGGTTTGGAACATGACATTAAGTACAACAGTTTGAAATGTGTGGTTATGATTTGTAAAACCAAGGAAGATAAGTACTTAACATTTCCAAACTTTTATCTATGTAATGATGTCTTGCATGCTGTGAGCAAAATCAAGTACCTTGGGAACATCATCACTGAGGACTTGTCTGATGGTGATGACATTTATAGACAATGCAGGGTGTTGTATGCCCAGGCTAATACCGTGGCACGGAAGTTTGGCTGTTGTACAGAGGGAGTGAAGCTGATTTTATTTAAAGTGTACTGTACTGCCTTGTACACGGCTCATCTCTGGACTCATTATAAGAAAGCCAGCATGCGTAGGCTCCAGGTGGCCTATAATGATGCTTTGCGTGTGCTTTTAAAGAAGCCAAGATGGTCAAGTGCCACAGAAATGTTTATCAGTTTACAGGCCGTGCTTCGAACTTTGATGTACAGCTTTATTTGTCGATCGAACATGTCAGAAAATGAAATAATACTGTCCCTCACAAATATAAAATGGAGTGCAACGCGTTATCAATCTGACTTGTGGAGACACTGGCATTATTGTCTTTTTAAAATGGCATCTTAATTGTTTGTCTTGTCTTTAATTTTTTATGGACTACGAGTCCGGAATAAAGCTGAATTGAATTGAATTGAAATATATATATTCTCCTGTTTTATTATTTTTCCAGGAAATTTTGTGTTCTTTATTCAGTACCACTTTGGGTCAATAGGTTTTAAAACTTTTAATTTGTATGTCATGAAAAATACTATATTGTGCCAGTTACCTTAGTCGATAAACTGCTGTAAACAGAGGGAGCAGAGGACAGAGTGATGTAGTCGGTGGGAGTTATTTTCTTGAGAAATCTACTGTATGTTTGTGTAAATGGTTGCTTCCTGTTGTTTCTGTTTGTGTTTAATGTATTTTTTTTTGTGAGACAAAAGACAAAACTTCCGTCTTCCAGGACGTTAAGGCATTTTCAGTTCAAACGAGAACAACTTTAGTAACTTTCTCTTTACCCAAACATATTTAGGACCGCATAAACATTGAGACAAAAAGAAGAAATAAGCACCTTAACTTAGTTAAATAACTATTTTTTCAAAGCATTACGCAAAATAAAGTTCAAATTATAATCCATGTTTTTTCTTACGCTGAAGTTTTTCTTAAAAATGTGAACATTTAATGTATGAATTATGTCATTGGTGATGTTTAATCACATCAACGTGTTAAAAATAATGACACAGGATTCAGGTCTTAACCTGAGTATTTATTCTTCTTGTTACTGTTATTGTTCAGTATTTTTAATATATGTATTTTTTTATGGGGGTTGCCTGAATGAATGCTGAAAAAACCCATCTGTTGATTTTTGCATAGGTCAGTTAATGACTTATCTAAGGATGGGGAGTCAGTACATCACAAAAACCATGCAGAAACAGTGAAAAGGCACAGTCACCATAAATATCAGATACACCAAATTTAAAATATTTATAGATTTCTCTTTTTTAATGAACGAGGGAGGGTTTGGACCAGCTCAGGTGTAATATGGGCAAATCCTCCCTATTTTTTTTTAAGCTGCCATTATTTTCAGGGCACAACATGAAACAAGGAAATCACCTCCCGAACATTCAATGCCTTTTGTTTTAAAACACCCATATTGTTAAACAACTTCTAATAGCTATATGTGAAAATACAAGCATGTCCATGTTTTTTTTTGTTTTTTTTATGCAATACATTACTTTTCATATATAGAAACTATTTGTCTTTTACCTCTTTTTGTCCACCTCCCTCAATCCATCCACAACCAGTTTTCGAGAACTTTCACGCAAAGCATAACACCATTATAATAATTAGACGCAACATACAGAAAACATGTATAATTTTTGAATGGTGAAGGAAAAACAAGAAAAAAGAATCAGAGAAAATGTCCAGCCGCAGAGTCATCGTGATGATTTTGCACATTTGTACACACTGGTGATCTTTCATTATTATAATTTTTTTTGCAACAGATGAACATCGTCTATCCTTTAGGCACAGAACACTAAGTGTCGGAATACTAGATGGCAATAAAGACATCACTATGTGTGTTCTCAATGGTATCAACAACTCATGACCTGCTTTATAGAGGATATAAATGATTATATCATTATTCATCTTCAAAGAAAACTAAAATATCAAGATTGTAATTTTTTTTTGGATTTTGAATGCAAACACTTTTTCTTTCCTAGGATCACAGCCACAAGAGGAAACAAAAAGGTACATAACAAAAACAAAAATCTGATAATGTCACTCATTCAAGCAATCAAAACAACAATCAGAAATGAATCCACAGACAATCTTCCTCTTGGACACTCCTGCAGAGATGTGTCTTAATTACGTCATTGTTGCTGTGATGTCATTGCCATTTAAGCAGCAAGTGCTGTGCGACACTGCCCTCTAGAGGCTAGAGGGTTTGCCTATGGCACAGTAGCTCTGAGTTTAGTACTGTTTTGGGGTGGTATTCTGAGACAACTAGCAGTCTCATCGCTCCTCAGTCCCCGCTGGACGCAGTGCCGTGGACTCAAGTCCTGAGAGGCTTTGACATCTATAACGGAGAGTTATAAATTGTTTTCTAATATTTACAAGAACAATTAATGACCAACACCCCCCTTCCTAGCATTTAGAGTGCCAGTACACCTTCTCACACTTCTGGATCTAAAACAAAAAGGAAAGTAAGAACAGAAAAACAAAAAAAGAAACACACTGCACACTGCTAAAACTTTTACCCACACAATATGTGACAGTGCAAACGTACATCCGTGTCTTAAAATAATTTACAAACATTAGTATACACTTCAGCACCATTGTTTAATATTGTTGAATACATATCAGTAAGAGAGATAGTAAAAGTGGACGATGCTTGAGCTGGATGTGCACGCAACGCGAGGGCAGGGCTTTTAATGAGGGGTAATGTTAGTGAAATAATGCAAGTTTTTTTGCTTCACAGCATTAAGAAAGGTGTTGTTTCTCTTTCTCCTAACAGAGTGCCTTGCAAAGATACTCATGCACCTTGAACTTTTTCACATTTCGTCACCTAACCACCACAAACGTTCATATATTTAATTGTGATTCTTCGGGATCGAACACCTCAAAGTAAAGCGTGAAATGGAAGGAAAATAATGCATTTATTCAAAAATGTCAAAAATCTGAAAAGTGAGACATGCACTCACATTAAATTCCCTTTACTCTGTTAGTATGAAAACAGCAGTTCTTTGAAGGTTTTAGAACTTGGTTAGAGAAAATTATTGAACACAGCAAATGTGTGGAAGACCGTGTTGGTCAGATGAGAGTAAAAGGCAATTTTTTTTAAGCTTACACATAAAATGTGTGTTGCAAACCTTTAACAAGAGCTAGCCCACAGAACATTCTCCCTGTGAAACATGGCAGCGGCAGCATCATGCTGAGGATTTGCTTTTCTTTAGCAGAACAAGGAAACTGGTCAAAGTTCATGGGTAGATAGATTAAGCTAAATACAGGACAGTCATAACCTTTAAGATTCCACAATAGACTTGAAGTGGGGCCAAATTTCTAGCCAGAGATACAATGAAATTGGTTAAGATGGAAGCCCTTCATGTGTTAGAATGGCCTAGTCAAAGTCCGGATCTTATTAAAACTGAGAAAAATGTGACAAGGCTTGAAAACTGATGTTAACAGAGAGTTTGCAGCCAGGCCTACTCAGCGTAAAATATTTTACAAAGAAAAAATTGGACAAAACGTTTAGTCTTTAGATGTGCAAAGCTGGTAGAGACACTCCCAAAAAGACGTGCTGCTGTAACTGAAAAGGGCTCAAGGGGAACAGATGCAAGCCACACTTCTCAGTTCTTCAAATAGTTTCCCTCCATTTCACAGTTATACATGCCTTTTTGCTGGTCTCTTACTTAAAAGTCCAATACCCTTTGACATTTTTGATAGCAATATAACATTCAAGGGTTATCAATATTTTTACAAGGCAC
This sequence comes from Apricaphanius iberus, assembly GCA_028564705.1. Taxonomy (NCBI): domain Eukaryota; kingdom Metazoa; phylum Chordata; class Actinopteri; order Cyprinodontiformes; family Aphaniidae; genus Apricaphanius; species Apricaphanius iberus. The sequence continues at coordinate 679,578 of JAPXFQ010001652.1, forward strand.
TGTAGAATTCCTTTGACAAGTTATATGGTTGAGTTAAGTTCACAGCACATATTGTTGTTAAACATGGCTGTGGAAATGACTTATCTCTAGGGAAAATGTATTTGTTTACTTTAAAAGCCAAATGTCTTAGTCTGAAAGTGCAGGAACAGTTTTATTTTATCTCTTGGTGGAACTTCGCAAAAGAGACTCCAGGTAAAATAATGTGAATTCAGTGTAAGAAAACAAAATAAAGAGTTGCCGTCAATACCGCATTTCACTTACCATGTATTGCTATACCTTTTAACCCAGCGCAAAGCCCAGAATCTCTGAATTCTTACTGCCTGCTCTGAGGATTAAGCCCCTTTTTTCTAAAACCATATTCTGAGTGATTTACTCTTTAGTCTGTTTTGCACATACCTTCACCATCTCCTACATGCTGTAGCCTTCTTCATAAGGCAGAGAAGAGAATCTGGTGTTTCCTTTGAAACGCACTTTCTTTAGTAAACCAATTTGTTCTGATTTGTATCCCCTTCTTGCCACACTATTTTCTTCCACCTTTTTTAAAAAAAGCGAAACTAACCAAATTAAAATCATGATCATGTTTTAAAGATTTGCAATGAAAAATCTTTTCCACTGTCAGAGCATTTAAGAACTGACTATAATGGTCTTATTTTGATATATTGTATAATGATTACATATTAGGGTTTTTGAGTGAAAAGAATTAAAACTCATATGTCTTTAAATGGTTTAATAACATTAATGTCACCCAACTGTTGCCATTATCAGCTATTATTACAACTGCATAAGCTTGAAAATTACTTATTTTTTGTTTTTTGTTTTGTTTATTCTGATGGACAAAAATGGCGCGATTATATTTGTCTATAAAGGTCTACGCTGAGCGACTGCTTTTTAACTGCAGGGTGAAAAAGGAACAAGACGAGTCAGTTTGTGCTTAAACAAAAAGACTCATTAGACCTCTTTTAAAAACTCAAATCTGACGTAAGGTACAGAAATGGAAGTGGAAAATGCTGTGGGTGGACATGTTTAACTCAGCACTACAAATGCCTCCAGAGTAAATGAAGCCCCTCTTTTTTTTTTTGTTGGCGACCTTAGTGACAGAAGTTACGCCTGCTGGGCTGGTGAAGGAAGGTGTTCCTGGCGTGCGAAGCTTGACGAGGGACTTGCTCCCTCACGCGGTTTTGACGTTGGATGTGGCTGCGGCTCAGATGGCGGCGCTCCATACGAGCTTTGTAACGCTGGACCCTGGCCACTTGGGTGACCTTAGCCAAAGCCCCAGCTTGGGCAGCTGCTCCACGGCTCACCCTGGTGGGCATAGTGCTGCGGGTAGCTGGGGGAGCTGCTGGTTCAGTCACTCTGCTGCAGACAGGAGGAAAAAATATCTTAGAAAAGCAGGTGAAGACGATATACACTTTAGGCTACTGCAGGGCCGGCCCAATGTCTTATGGGGCCTTAAGTGCCTTTTTTGTTGAGACCCCTATCCACTGTGTTTCAATCTAGATTTGGTCTAATCTGGGAAAGTAGGCAGAGTTTATTTAGCTGATCCAAAAAATAAACAGAGGTAATTGTTAATATCCCCAAATCATAACAATCTGAAGCTCAAACAAAATAGAAAGGTTAAACTAAAGCATCAAATTGTAACAACGGTGACACAAGAATCAAACAATGATTATTATAAAGTAATTTTAACTTTAATTTAAATATACATTTTTAAACATACTTAACTTTTTTTCTGACTTAAAAAGTACAGTGAACACGTTGTTATTCCTTTAAATGTCTTTGATTTAAATATTTTTGCAACATTTTTTTTATTTTTTAAATAAAATTAGAATTTTTATTTAAAATATTATTAATTAAATAATTAGTTACAAAGAAATTTGCCTAGTTACCACACATAAATGTAAACAATTGTTTTTTTTAAATAATCTACAGTGAAATAAAAAAATTAAATGGAGTAACATTCACATTCTGATCAGTTTCAATATCTTTAGTCTCTGTTCAATTTCAGCATTTATGGGGGGCCCCGGGTGGGTTTGGTTGAACTCTAAGCGACCTCTTAGTTTGCCTGTGCCTTGGACCGGCTCTGGGCTAGTGGAAGTAAACATTTCACTCACCTTGCACTGCTTGCCAAGCTGACAATGCTCTCCTCCCCCACCACAGACAGGTTGCTGCTGGAGAGCATGGACAGGTTGTTGGGGGAGACGTACACAGACATGCTGGGGTGCTCTATGAGCAGGTCCTCCATGGGGCTGGTCTCTGCCGTGGCTCCTTCTGCAGTGAAACAGGGGGGAGGGGTGACAAACCAGCTCTCATCCATGCAGCCTCGCTCTGATCCTGACCTACTGGCACCCCCACTGCCCCCACACTCACTCCCAGAGCCTGGAGACATTGACGGGGTGGAGGAGGGCGTGGACAGTCTGGCCCGTCTTGGTAGGCTCACAGGTGTGGTGGCACCTAAGTGTGGTGGACTAGGGTTGGGACAAGACTGGGGCTCCGATGGTACTGCTGGACCCCGTGTCTGACCTTTATGCGGCCTGCGACGCTTATGGGGAAGATGGGGCGTGGCGGCTGGGCATTCAGTCCTTGTTTGCGTGTTTTGGTGATCTGATGGTTTGTTGGGTAATGCTTGTGCAGTCAGTCGGGTTCCCATCTCATCCTCCAGCTGCATCGTGCAGTCAGAGTCTTTGAAGCACATGGCACAGATGAGATCAGGAACGGGAAGGCCAATAAACGCAGGAGGATGATGTTGCAAGAATATTTTGCAAACGTGGCAAAAAAAAAATGTTTTTAAAAAAAGCCATGCGGGACGCAGGAGGGATATTTGGAGGGATCACATACGCACGCGCACACATACCGATGTCAGATATATTAGGGTGTTAAAAAAAATTTGGAAGAGGGGAAAAAAGAAGGGGTAAGGAAACACAGAACATAAAGGAGTCACATTGTTAGTTGTGTTGACCCTCTGAGGTTGTCATGATGTCAGTGACATAATATTTTGATTCTGCTTAGAGTTTTTTTTTGATGAACTTTGGGTCAGGTAGCCCTTTCGCCATTTTGTGCCCATGTTTTGCCATTTCATACCTTTAAACAAACTGGTTTTTATTGACGAACCATTGCTTTTGAGTCCCCCCCCCACCCCCACCCATTCTTCATTAATTATTATGACTATGGAGACTGATAGTCTCAAAAACATTCGCACTTAATGTACATGTAATTTAAAAATCTGTACAAGTCTTTTTTAATTTTAATTGATCAATTAATTAAAATTATTTTTTAAAAACACACACCGCTCTCTATTCCAATGGATTGGGATCCAGTAATATTGTTTGAGTGACTTGATGGCTGAAATTATTTATCAAAAACATATCATTACATGACAGTAATCTATGAGAGAAATATAAAAAAACTACTTCAAGGCTTCAGTTGTCAAAACAGGTACAAAATAAAGTTATACATGGTTTGTTTGAAACGTAATGTGGTAAATGGTTCTTTTTTTGCCTCTCAAAAGTCAGGTAGAAAATGACCAAAACTGTAAAACGGATGAAAGGGCTAAAGGACAAAATGATTATCAAACCGTGGCTCAAGCAAAGGCATCAAAACAATCTTTTTTCTTTAGTGGCTGCATTTTTCAATGAACAAAGTGTGATGTAGCTGAATGTTCCTGTACTCGTATCTGCTGAGAGACAGCCTTGTTGTCATAGCAGCCATATGGAGGTATGCCACACCCAGACTGGTTCTCCATCCTACTCCATCACCCCCATTTACCTTTCAGATCTTAATTACATTATACAAAGGCAAAGAAAAGACAAATATTTCTCCCTCTATAACACATAATTTATTTAACACCCTTAGACATAAAATTTTGACCGCCTCCTTAATAGCTTTTTTGACACCTGTGGTATCCGACACCAGATATTGGCATGATCTATAAGCTATGAGGAGGGGCCTCCCAGGATTGGATTTATAAATCCAGTATTTCCCAGGGATGCAAAGTTGGATCTAGATAAGGGGAAACTGAAGACCATAAATGTATTGATGTGCTCTTCAGACAATTCCTGGAATAATTCTTCTTTGTGATGAGGAGTATTATTTTGCTGATTCTGATCTGGACTTTCAGTAAATATCAGTTCTACTCTGACTGGTCTGGAGCTTTGCATCACTATAAGCAACAATTGGAGATGGAATTGGAACTACAGTCTGTTTGATTGGACCTTTGCTCCCCATGTGTGTGTCAACTAGCCCTATTGCTGGTTCACCACCACTTCTTCCTTCAACATTTACGATGGGGAGCCTAAGTCGTGCCCTTCTACTTCTGATCCTTGGGTCTCCTACTGCCACAAAAAAAGAACGAGACTCAATGGAGCGATAGAAGTTATTTTCTGATCCCAATTTAAAAGTGGCATGGATTAAACATATGATGTTTGTGAATTTCAAAGACATTTTGATGCAAAGAAAACACTAATTTTTTTGACTGGCGGCAAAAGCTACATTAGGTTTTGTGGAAAAACACTCAGCGGACTACAATTGAAGAAGAACAAGAAGAAGAAGAAGAAGAAAAATGTCAGTGAGTTTACCCGGCTTCGCCTCCTTTCTTTAGGATGAAGGAATGAGCATTAAATGTGGAGAAAACCACCATAAATTGGACCATGTGTAAAGTAGCAGCTATGCTGGGGGAGAAATAGGCAGGTGAGTGAGAGCCAACATGTGTGAGAAGCTCTACAAGGTCTCAGTGAGAATTTTGATTGCTAGCTAGCTCTAGCTAGTGATTGCTCTGTGATGTCATAAATGCAACTTCTGATCTATTGAATTTTTACGATCAAATAAATCCCAAAACACAGTTAAAATGCACATAATTAATTATCATTTAAATTGAAGTAGGCTACATCATATGTGTGATTCAGGACGTAAGACAAAGCGGACCAGAAAATAACTTTTATCGCTCCATTGACTTCAATTCATTATTTATTTATTTTTCTTTTTGGCCAGAGGACCCATGGGCCAACAGAAAGGGGAGGAGACTTAGGGTCCCCATTGATACTGACCCCTGCAGACTGAGAACACCATTTAAGACCAGGAAATTCTCTGACCCTATCTATCACAGACTGGCCCTTGTCTAATTAAAATCCCACTCATTAACAGGAGCTGTTACAAAAACAATCAGTCTTATTGCTTCACTTATGAATGGTCATAATTTTATGCCTGATTGGTGTATTGCCCACATTTTTTCGGGTATAAAATGACATGTTCCCGCCACTCCATCAATGAAATCTTTGACTCACCAGCCACGTTGACGAGCATCCATCCCTCTTCGTCGGCCTCGGTCACACATGGGTTGGGTCCCTTCAGATCAGCTGCCACCTCTTCCACCTCCCCAAACAACAGGTTGCTAAGACGCTGAAACATTGCTGCTTGTATCGTCAAGTTCTGAAAGTCTGTGATGTGCTATAAGATGCCCCACAAAGAAAATTTATGCAATAGCTGCCTTTTCTTTTTTGTATGTATCAATGTAGTAGTTGTTGTGTAATGCTTCTCGTCTGTCTGATGTTATGTTTCCACTTAAAGCCCTGTGCTTGATCTTGGATTTGACAAATCAAGGCAGGAGGAACTTTTGTAGTGCAAATGTAAGGTTTCACTTGGTTTGGAACAAAGGCCTGGGAAGAAAGGGAGAGAGAGATTAAAAAGATTGTTAGTTCGATACAACCAAGGTATTTTCAGGACATGTTTGTAGCAACAATTACAAAAGAAAATATCAGGTGCTTAACACTTAATATTTCACTGTATTCTTAAGATAGCAGCTACATTTTTTAGCTAATTTTGGATCTTTGTAGGGTCATGGGGAGTATGGTGTCTATCTCCAGCAGTCACTGGGTGAGAAGTCAGTTGAAAGGTCACCAAGTCCATCCCAGGGCAACATAGACACACTGAACAAACAACACACACTTACACACACTCACACCTAAGGACAATTTAGAGAACACTTAACCTATCAGTCATGGGTTTTTTTTGGGACAGTGGGAGCAGGCCGGAGTACCTAGAGAGAACCCAAGTATTACAGTGTAACACTCGAGGCAGGAATTCGAACCCAGGACCTTCTTGCAACCACTGTTCAGCCCCAGGAGTAAACATATTTACATTATATCTCTCAAAATGTTGACACATTCATGTTAATTAAAGCTACAATATCAGCTGTTTTTAAAAGGGATCTCATTTAAAATCAAATTTTAAATAAAAGAAATGTTCAAGGATAATTTAATATACTCACTTTAATAGAATTTAATTCCCTACAATAGTTGTCTAATGTTACATAGGAAGTAAATGTGCTTCTATATAAGTATTGATTTTGACATCATTGTATTTTTAAAAAATAAAATATATTGTTAATTTTACTTTGAAATCGAAATTTGACAAACAAGCTTTCAGTTGTATGTCAAATATTGGACAGCATGTGCTTAAGCTTTATACTGTGAAGAGATCTTTAACAGATCTGAAGTAAAAGTAATTTATGATGAAAGAAATTATTCACTAAGGTAAGAGTGAAATGACAATGACAAAGCCCCTGCCCCCCCATAGATCTATATAACCAATGGACAAAGTTTCAGAACAGATGGACAAGCCAGAGAAGAGGAGGAGGGTGAAAGAAGGTAACACAAAAGAGGCTCTTTCAACATCAAGCACAGTAATTATATACATACTTAAATGTACATAAAACCAGTGATGTGGCAACAACGGCTGAGGCAAAGGACAAGTTTCTGACCTACATTCGAGCAGGATGATGTAATATTAAGCAATGTTTAAACAGTTTGCCATGTCAGCCTTCACATGTTCAAAGGCCACATTTTATGTACTTAAATTGGATGACTTCAGGTGAAACAGATATGCCACCCAGTGTCTTTAAATAGTTTTTAAATTTGGGATTATTTGACAAGATGTATTTTAACTCAGTAGATTTCTGCTTTGACATTCTTCATCAGGCTATTGTTGTGAAGATGTATTGTGTAGTTATGAGTGCTTTCAGCTACATATTCTAAGTAATAAAAAACAAAAAAACAAATCTTCAGCTATAGAAAACTCTAGTCTGGGAGTAAGTTATGGACATTTAGTTGCTATTGTCATTTGTCTTCATGTGTATAATACTTCCTGCTCTGGGAGGTATATTGATGCATATCCCATGGGAAATGGCACAGAAAAATTCAGGCACAAAATAACCAAAACTGCAAAAGTGAAAAATTTCCTCCTCCCATCTACCAATGTATTGTAAAATGCGTATTATATGTATATATATGGGATGCACGATACCAATACTGCTGTTGGGTGTCGGCCCCGATTCTACCTAATGTACTCATATCGGTATCGGCTAATGTTAACCGATAACATGAACCGATACCTAAGATGTGGCAATGCAGCAATAAATTCACAGAAAATATTGGTTTCTAACTTTTAAATTTAAGTTATGTGGTCATTTTTATTAATATTTTTATTTTTACCTAATTCACCATCATTTGTTGTAACAAGCAGAGAAGAAAATAAAACATGACTCCCAATTGATATATATATATATATATAAATGAATGTCTTATCATTAGGCTACATGTAGAAATATCTCAGTGAGACAGCCGCTTAGAGGAAGGAGAGGAGCGCGATGGGCGGAGATTTGGAGAATGAAAACAAGAACCCACTGACGTCGCGTTGCGTCACGGACGCTGACAATGAAGCTCCTGCTCATTTTGCTACCAAAGACGAAGAAATAGGTCTCAACGGCAAAACATCTCGAAATGCAAGATTATGTACTTCAAAAAAACAAACAGATTCCGCTTTCCTTGACTAGTCTGCATTTTGAAACAGCAAGAACGATTTCCTGCTTGTCGATTATTCCCGTGAGAACTGCGCGCTTATGTAAAGATTATGCTGCTAGCAATATTTACACAGGAAAGGACAAAGACACCAGCGGTGATGTTTTGTAAGGTAAATAAAACATCGTGAGGTTGGATATGTGAAGCCGGGAGAAGTGTGTTGGGGGGGTATTCAGGTTAAACATGAATTATCCGTAAGCTGTACAGCTAAAGGGTCATTGCAATGACAGCTGTGGCTCAGGGCACTGCACGGAGCACATCAACTGGGTCAGCATAGTGGACCAGTGTTCGCTTATAACATTGGTTTTTGCATAAACACACACACACACAAAAATAAAATAAAAAGCATTGAAGGTGTCCCCGGGCCACAAAGAGGCTGAAAAGACGTCAACATCCGCCATCGACCCACATCAGGATTTGGTGCAGCTTGCAAAACAACGACTACTGGCTGATCATACATTAATCAGGCAGAACTCATATTTCCTTAGGAAATTACGCATTCAAATCGGCCCTCTTGCGCATTTTGATCTGCACCGGAATAGTGCCTTTGCGTTTATTCATGTCCTAATAATAGATCATCTCAGTTAGAAAACACTACAGCCAGAAATAGCTGACATTATGTATCATAAAGACAGATATGTTACAAATAATTGTGAAATTGTTTGAAAGCAGGTAAATGGGGTTAATAAATGCGCGAAACCAGGATAAGAAGAGGCTTTTAGGCAAATTTGTTGTGTAAGACCTGGAGCCAGACAAAAGATTGTATAAATATTTGTAGGATTAACAATAATGAAAACGTACGTACCAGCCTTTGAGTTCCTGTTGTAAACGAGGTGTCAAAACACAGTAGAAACGACAACTCTTAAAGCATAGCTTTAGATATAGCCTTTATGTGAGGTAGTTAGAACATTAATATACAAAAATAAAAGGCTTTCTTCTTAGAAGAAGGGCTTCGTGTAAAAAATTTACACTGATGTTTTCAGATCATAACATCTGCAGCTTCTTCCTCCTTTCCTCTTTTTATTTTTTGTTTCCTTCGCTGCAGATCGTCCTGTTTATTGCTGCCTTCCAGCTGATCCTCGGATCAGAATGTAGAAACGTACAAAACAGCTGATTGTGAGATCACAACGTGTCGGCCACGCCTTTCCACGCCCACCAGAAAGAGAAGCAGCCAATCAGAATATTACACCGGATAGCAGATGGAGTCCTCTAAGCAACAGGGAAAGGTGGGGGCTGGGCAGAATGGAGCTGTCAACCTGAACCCAGATGGAAATGGTGCCTGATCCCGGATCAGCCTCTGCTTTCTAACAGCTATGGGGTTGGAAACCGCGGCGGGGGGAGGGTAAACTGACCCAGAGTCTGCTCAGTAAGAAAATGAAGATCTGGTGACAGCACAATGATTAAAATGATATTCAATAAAATTATTCCCCTTGAAGAAATCATGTCTTACATCGAAACAGGCGCAGAAAGTATTTTAAAGAAATTAACGATAACATTTCACTCCATGTCATTCTTTATCCATCTTATATAGCTTAACACTGGATTATCTAACCCTATTTTCATGTTCTTATCTGACACCACAGTGATCAAGCTGATCATTAACTAAAACAAATGTAAGCCTAAAACATTCAAATAAGTAAACAGCCACATTCAAAGCAGGGACAGCATCTAGCTTTTCCTTTTTCTGTGACGCTACCTGAATATTTTTCGGTAAATAGTCATTTTCCCCTCACCACAGCTTCAATCTGTTCATTCTGCCTTAATAGGGAGGATCTAAATTTGCATTTCATCAGATAGTATACAACCCAGTCATAATGTCTTTTTATGAATGCAGTATCTCGGTGTCCAATGAGATATCAGGATTTTTGGTTGAAACCCCTGGTGTTTTGTCTTTCCTGCAGTCTCCACTATCCTTTATTTAAACTATGGTTCCACATTATGCAAAGGTGTGAATATTCACATCACTGCAAGAATTCGTACACACTGATTTTTCCCAAGACAAATAGATTTGTATTTTTTAACCATAATTCTAGAAAGCAATGCAACTGAATATCAGACATGTTCACAGCTTTTTTTGCTTGTGTTCAAATGCAGTTGTTGTATGCTGTTGCAGCTTACAGCAAAAAAGTCAATGGTTTGAATTCCATCTGGGGTTTTTCTGTAAGAGTTTTGTAGCTTCACCTTCTGCATCCACGGGTTCTCTCCAGGTTTTCTGGTTTTCACCCCCACCATCAAAAACATGTAATTAAGTTCATTGTTTACCAGTTAGGTAGATTACAGGCATGTCTTGAATACATAAAAACATGGATGATTCTAAACTTTATTATTTTTATAATTCTGACAAGACAGAAGTTGTTGTCTTTGGACCAGAAGCTGTAAAAAAGTCAATCACTTCATCTGGATGCCATTTATTTGGCCTCCAGTATTAATGTAAAAAAACTCTGTGTTATTATTGACCCAAACATCACATTCAATTCCATTCCCATATTTAACTATTTTCTAGGATTTCCTTTTTTTTAACCTCTAGAATATTGCTAAAACTAGAAACATCCTGTCCAGGAGTGGTGCTGAGAGACTAGTCCATGCATTTGTAATGTTAAGGCTGGAGAATTGTAATTCTTCACAATCAGGAAACCCGCAAAATGCTGTTAAAATCCTGAGTTGTAATGAATATTAAAAAGAAAGATCGTATTTCTCCTGCTTTAGCTTCTTTCTTGCGGAGAAATTTAGCTAACGATGCAAGGATGGATGGAGTGGAGCCCAAATCTTCATCATCCGTCGATTGCAACGGAGAGCTTACATCTCTGATTGTTCAGCCCAACAACAACCCCTGGCCTCATTACACCAGAACGCTGCTCTAAAGTTAATGATTCGTAGTCAGTGCAGCTTTTAGGCACTAGGTGATTACATTGAAAGGCCAGTTAATCTAATATTTATTTGGTGATGTTGAACACCAGGAGGTGTAGAGAACAACGAAACAGACCACTGTCTGTTTGCGTACATGCGTTTTTAGAGTATTCCACAAGTTTTCTCTCCATAGAAGCTAGACCTGGTCTGCCATTCTATTTAACTGCAATGCCCAGCTGGATGGGGGCATTGACTGGGATGATGCTCCCAAAAACTGTTAGTCCTCAGTTTCCTCTTTCTTTACTATAGAAAGTACTCTAACATTAGTTCCTTTTGTTCTTTCGTTCTCAGCTCTGTCTTCTCGAACCCCGAGACGGTTGTGTCAGATGTCCGCCACTAAGCCACATTCTGATGGAGGTTTCTTCCTGTTAAAGGGGACTTTTTCCATCTCCACTGTTGCTACATGCTCCCTCAGTATTAAGGGATTGCTGAGAGGCTTGCTGTGGTTGGATTCTGCATCAACGGGGCACAACTTTGAGTCAAAGACTCGATACAATCAGCCGTAAATTCCTTAAATAGAAAACTTTAAAAGTGATTGGAATGTATAATTGATTGAATTGAAATTACTCTTCTTGTAGGTTGCCTTGAGATGACATCTGTTGTGAATCTGCACTATATAAATAATTCAACTATGAGTTACCTTTGCAGCCTGTGTACCTCTACTGTCCAGCTGGGATAAGGGATGTAAAAGAACCATTACTATCCACTGACGTGTTAAAAAGCATAACTTTCAAAGTTAGAGAGCCAGTCTATGTGGAAAAGCTTGTAACAGTTTTATAATACATATAATTTGGATAAATGTACAAGTTTTTAACATTTGTTCCTGCTATGTGTTTATGTTGCACTGGACCCAAACACAGACAAACGGCAGCCAGAACCCTTCTCATGAGAGAGTTAAGGGTTAAATAAAACTGTCACAAAGAAACAGGAGACTCAAATGTAAACAAGGTGCAAAAACTGTTCAGAGGTAAACATGAAAAATATAAAAATAAAACAGGATTAAAGCAAAAAATACATGATGCAGATAAAATGTAAGTCTGACAATCACTGAAATAAAATGATGTGCATAGCCTGGGTGCCGGCCGAACTTAGTCCCGCCCACAACATGGTCTGGAAGTTCAGTCATAATTCCTCCGTTGAGGAGGAATTATGACCGAACGAGATCTGGTCTGACCAATCAAATCGGGCTTACGATGATTGACAGGTGAAAAACAGTAACGTAATCAACCACGTCACCAAAGAGCGCCTGGGTTGAATTTGTTTACAACAAAGATGGCTGCCGCTGGAGAACTGAAATGTGTAGATTCTGCCATCAAGTCTGTTATAGAAGATATCGACAGCGCATTAATTTTTAAAGAGGAATTCTAAGAGAGGAACAGACAACGTCCGTCTATCTAATTGAGTGCAGAGGCATTTTCTTCCTGGTTTGGTTAAAACACGCCCCATAATCGCAGCCCAATAGAGCAGTATCAGACTCATATTCTGATTAGAATTGAGTATGGCTATGTCAGGCTACAAAAGTGGGTGATTACTTGCATGACATACTGAGTCTGATTGACCAGCAGTATGAAGCTATATGGGGATGTTGAGGTTCAGAACTGAGGAGGGAGACGGAGATATGGGGACAAAATGATTCCTAAGAATCTACTAAATATATAATCAAAGACAAATCTTTTTGAACCAGATTTAAGGGAAAAACAGGCATGTAAAAATAATCACTGAACAGAACAAGACTAAACATGGGAATCTAATAAAACACACAAACCCCAACATGACAAAGAACTTGAAACAAAAGTGACACAAAAGATTGAATAAATTTAAAGTCATGGCAGTTCAGAAATCATTGTCGATATTTCTAATGTAAAATAAAGTGAAACTCCAATTTTTAAAGTAAGTTTTACATCATGTAGTGTGGTCCGTTAATTTCTCCACTGCCAATCATTTGTTTATGTAAGCTTGGCTTATAGAAAACCCTTCACTTTTAGAAAGGTTTTAAGCCTTATCTAGGTAAATTTGCAGTTGGTTTTACTCACATTTTCATTACTAAGACCGCTTTGCTTGATCCACTTCACTCCGTCCCATAAATTAGTCAGGCCTAAAAAGTGTCATAGACTTCAAAGCCTGTACCACTATTGTGTCTATACATAGCAGAAAACATATCAGGAAACCTATTTAAAGTGGGATTTTTAGGCACCTTCTTATTCACAGCAACAGGCATTCTGTGACAGACTTTAAAGTGTGTCTTAAAAGCTGAAAGCATAATGAATAAATTGATGGAAATGTTCTGAAGGCCTCAAACTTTCTAATCTTACACATGCACACTTTTTTTCATTGTTTAAAAGTATGCTCCACAATGTGCCAAAATGTCAAAAATGTAAAGGCAGCCAAAGCAGACATTTCTGAAGCCTGTAAAGAAGGTATTACTCCTATACCTGCAAAGTATTCAATGCTTGTGCTGTACAGTAAAGAAATAACAATAACAAAAGCAGGACTGGAAAGTATGACGACAAAACACCACACCTTTCTCCAAATTCCTACTTTATGTGTCACAAATTTCTCATGAAGATGTTATGCTTTAAATAAAAGCTGCTAGCAAAGCAGGGAATGTGAGTTTTCTTAAGTCTTGGCATATAAAATTACCAGGTGCTGGGTAACTGAAGCACACAGGCACACACAGAGAGACAGAAACACATCGAACCTGCAGTGACAATGACATCTAAACTCAAGGGACACACAAAACACAAACATTTCACCGAGAACAGTATGTGCGTCTCTGCCTAATGTTTGTGCTCTTGAGCAAATCAGGACCAGTCACAGTCGTGGGAGCACTTGTTGTATCATGTCCTTACAGTGTTTTTATAAGGGTATTCATTATAAAAAGATACAGAAAAACAAACAGATATGTGTCAAAACATTTGGTGCTGCTTTTTTTCCTGCTAAATATGATTATAGTTACAAACTTCACAAATAACTGGTGCTTTTGCCTGAGTTCTCTGGCTTTTTTTAAAAAAATCCCCTGCAGGTTAGGGAACTGGGTCAAAGGTCACAACAGTGTCACCCATTTATCTTTCTCTCTTTTCCTGATCAAGGATATGACATGCAGCTTTTGTAACAGAAACAGCTAATGAAAAGGAGTCCAATCAAACCTGGATTTTAGCCTTACTTAATTGCTGTGAAAAATCTAATTACTTTAAAAGATATTTTGATGAATCACACATATACAAGCCCAATATAATTCTTATCACCGTCTGATTTTATGAGCTCATTTGAATTCTTTATTTTACATACTCAACTTTACACTGTTTTTGCCTTATGATGCGAGTAGTGTAGATTGTATTTTTAGTGCCCCTCTTTTCTCAGGCTTCCCTCTGTCTAGCTGATTATAACACTGAAGCTTCTAATGATAAGAAGTGTTACAACCAGACAACTGTCACTAATCATACTGTAAGACATATTCACGGCTTTACAAAAGTATTCATAGCCCTAAAGCCTCTTCAAATGTTATCACATTATGAGCATAAATATTTGTAGTTAGCAAACCAGCCCAACATAATGTTCAGCTGACCATTCTTCTTTGCAGTACAGCTCAAATTCAGTCATGCTGCACGGAAAGTGTCTGTGTCAGTTGAATTAGAGCTGGACTTTTATTGATTTTATTCTAAAATGTGAAAGTGTTTTGGTCATTGTTATTGTATTGTAGCTCTGGCTGTAGGTTTGGGGTCATTGTTCTGCTGCAATATAAACGTCTGCCCTATTTTAAAATCTTTTGGAACATTTATCAGTTTAAAAAAAACTTATATTTATCTCTGTCAATCTCTTTATTACTAATAAATAGCTTCCGTTCTGACTGCTGACAAAAAGCCAGCCCAAAGCATGTTGCAGCCGCCACCATGTTTCACAGTGAGTCATATATTCATAGTAAAGCAGTGCCTAAGATTTCTAGCCACACAGTATATTTATTGAAAGCAAATGTCCAATTTATGTGTCATTTCACCAAATCATCTTCTTCCATGTGTTGCCACATCCCATACAGGGATTGGTTTGATTGAATTGTGCCAGACCGCAAAATGGGCTTCTTATGGCTGCTTTCATTTTACTGCTCTGTCCATAAGGAGCTGCTACAGTGGCCCACATGGGTCAGCATATACAAGAGCAACACCATAAAAACAAAAGCCACAACATAACGTTGTAGCTTTGGTTATTCTGCTGTGGCTTTTGCATTTTGTTCACCCTTCTGGGCCACCGTAAGTTGTTGTACCAGCAGACTCTCCCCCCTGAACTGGGTCATTTGACTTAATAGGTTCTATGGGAAGATAGGCAGGAGCAATGTTTGCCAGTATAACAGTCAGTGGTCTACATATACATCCTCAGAGACACAAGAGACTAGTTAAAAATAAAGAGATACATTTACGCAATATGGCCTATCCCGAATCAACTAATGCAGTCCACTGTAATGTATGGTCTGTGGCCCTAGATAACTAGCTTCTCTGCTTGTCTCATATTGCACGCAGCCTGTCTGTACATGAAACCCTCCACAGTCCCCAGATAACCTCTCATCTACAGCCCTATGTTGATATTTCTTACTTAGCACGCACAGTCTTATTGCTGTCTTTGATCCAAATTTCCACAACAGGAGGGAGCGGAAATGCTCCATCTTGTTTTGCTTCGGAGGTCCCTTGTCCGCAGAGAGGAATCTCCTGCAGAAAATGCACCTAATGGAACTAGCCCTACAAGGACAGAACAAGCAGGGTCTAGTGTCCCTGGCAAAGGGTGCATACTCACAGATAAACATGAGTGAGAACAGTCTGTGCTCACCAGAGGGGGGCAACGCTCCCCCTGGAGGGTATTACGAAACGTAACCAGGAGAGCTATTTTAAATTCTCCAAAGGATTATACCGTCGCAGATGTCAAAAAATAAGTTTTAGACGCTGTTCATTTGAGAAATATAGATGGCAACGTTCTCTGGCTTTCCATCACGTGTGTCAGTTATTTTTTGTATTTCACTCATGGAGGAGCTTCCTTGGTCGGACAGACAGATGTGTCCACCGACTAAAAGCAACGCTATAAATAAGCACAAAGTGTCAGGTGAAAAAAACCGAGAGCAGAGTACAAGTTCTTGTTTTTATTTACACACATCATAGTGTCAACGACAGTCACCGGAAAAAAACGCCTCTTCCGCAGATTAAAAAATCCTAATAATACGACTTGTAATTTAAAAAGATGAGAAGCAAAGAAGGTAAATTTAGTGAAAACATGGGCACTGAAATTACATCACGATGGCCAAAGTTAGGAGAAAAATAACATTTAGAACATCGAGTCCCCGATGATATACATACAAGACATACATCAGAATTAGACCTATCTATATAAATATATCCTTCACCATAGCGTCCAGTAGGGGATGTAGCTCAGTGGTAGAGCGCATGCTTTGCATGTATGAGGCCCCGGGTTCAATCCCCGGCATCTCCACTCCTTTTTGAGATTTACAAGGAGTTTGCGCTATCCCCAAATTTTGTATAAGAGAACCTTAAGATATATTTTTTTAATGATTAAATTGCTTTTAAAACTATGACTGACTGTAAGGGCTATTGTAGACAAAACAAAAATATTTTAGAGTAAATTTCCATCCAAAAAAACTCAAATTCTGAGATTAATGTCACATAGGCTATTTTCCGGAAAGAAAAAAAAAAGGAATTTCACTGTTGTCAAACAGTAGCAAAATTACGAGTAAAAACTCAAAATTTCTGAGATTAATTGCACATATTTTCTGTGCAATTAATTAATTGCACATATACAAAACCTGTGAAATTACAATTTAAAAGACAAAAATTTTGAGATTAAGATATTTTCGAGGAAAAAATCCTGATTCTCTAATGTTGAAAAGAAGAAAATTTGCGAGAAAATTAAAGGCATACATTTTCGATATCTAAACTAAGATATTTCTGACATTGCAAAAGTTAGAAAGTTGTAACAAAAAAATATATTCTGGAAAATAATGTAAGTAATCTAAGAAATTCAGAGTTTCTTCTCGTAATTTTGCTACTTTTTGAAATCAGAGAATTGTCGTTTTTTTTCTGGAAAATATGTGACATTAATCTAAGAATCTAAGTTTTTGGGTGGAAATTTACTCTAAAATATTTTTGTTTTGTTTACAATGGACCTAATACTCCATTGTAAAAACCTCATCCTATATATAAATCTTACAGTTAAGTTTTTTTTCAATCAAACATGTTTTTGTAAATATTTTACTTTATGAATGTTTTGCTTTGCAATTAAGGTCGCTACAGAAAAAGCTTTTAGCTGCAAACGATCACATAATAAGCTAACTTTGAACCCTTTGGGTAAAATCAGCAAATGTTTTATAAAGGTTGCGTTTGTTGTGAGCCTTTCAGATCAGTTCATTTAATTTCAATACAGTTATTTATTTTTTATCTGATTCACAAAAATTGGTCTTTCAATGCACTTTGCAAGGGAAACTAATCAATTTCACATGCAGAAATAAGTAGTTAAAGTCTGCGATTTCAACACGCCTGAACCAGTAAGTAGGCCTAACATACGTGGTTAGACAGCTCAGTAGGGCCTGCAATGTAGATTATATACTGCAATGTAGCCATTTTATTCACATATAACCTGACCACAGATACATCTTAATGCAGTAAAAGGCAGTTTCAGAGGACCAGAGTTTGATACCCTTAATAAATACGGATTTTTTCATTTACATACATTCTAATTTAATTCTCGTTTTAATACAGTACAGTAACATTTAAATGACAGTGTCAAACAGTAAAGTTATCTCTCTTTGAAAGTGTCTAAGTCATCAGCACCGTCCTGCTCACTCCTGTCTAATCATTGCCTGTACCTGTCTCCAATCTGTCAAACCTGAATCCTCATTCCCTCATGTCGACTAAAACTCTTCACCTCCTCTCAATACCTGTCATATCATTGATGTCTCTCCATGCTGTGTCTCACCCCGTTGTTCTCCCTCCTGCTTGTGTCAGCCTGTATCCTGTCTCATCATTTATTAAATACTCTTGCACCTTACTCACGTCTGCTTGTGTATCCATACTGATTTCAGAGACACACTCCTGACACTAAGCACTGACCTTGCAGCATTGACCTTATAGTCATTCTTCTTCCATAGGGAGGGGAATCAAATTTATCAACCCATGGAGCAAAGGCAGAGGTAATGGTCCTGCCTATGAGTTTTTGCCTTCCTACAGCCTCTTCCATGTCTCCTGATGAACTGGCCTTTCTCCTGGTAGCCCCTCCATGCTCTGGACACCTCACCTACAAACACAGCATTCAAAAGTGGCAAAAACCATAAGCCTGGGGGTGACCGGGGGTGCCATTCTAATAATAAGATAAATAACTATGTATGAATTGTTTTATAGATTTTTCTATAAAAAGGCTCATCCTCTTACAGGGTTCTAAAACTTTATTTTTCTTGAAACAGCATTGGTGCATCCTTTCCCAGGAATATTTCAGACTATGCACAAAGACTACCCACAGCTCACTGGGCAGCTAATGTGTCCATATCATATATTAGTTTCACCTTTGAAGTTTTACTACTGATATAAATGAACACTTGCGCAATATTCTAATTTTTCGAGCTTCACCTCTAATTATAAGCAACACTGATGCCTTGAAAACATCAGCATTAGTTCTTCTTTGTCGCCATCTCATCTTGTGGCAAAGTGAAGAATGTTCGGAAGATGGTTGACATTGGTAACAACAGGTGGCGCCACTGTAGTGTTTTTGGTAGTCTGAAATATTCCTGGCAAAGGAGGAACCAATTCAATAATAATAATAATAATAATAATAATAATAATAATAATAATAATAATAATAATAATAATAATAATAATAATAATAATAATAATAACATATTAATTTGCATTGCATTGCATTTTATTATATTACAATTGAAAATATCACAAGATTAGAAAAATAATATAAATACTACGGCTCATAACATTTTTGAAAAACACAATTATTTCTATTAGTAATAAAAGTTAAAATTTATCCTGACAAAAAATCTTTGTTGAATAATGCATAAATGGATAAATGGATGAATGTTATTCAGAATGGCCTGAAGCATAAAAACACAAGCATCATCAGGATAAACTCCAGATATAATGCTCATAATGTGACAGTCTTTCTGTTATCTAAGATTTTTTTCAAGTGATGTTGTAGGGAAATCAATCTTGAACATGGTCTAACAAACCAAATTTTTTTTATCTCAGAGTTTTGAGCTGATGTTAAATTTCACCACCTCATGCAAAAATAGATATCTACTCATAGACATCTGTGTGTGAGATGTAGACGTTTGCTTGTGACGTGTTTGTTCTTGACTGACACACAACGAAAACTGTGTACAAATCTAATAATGACTGTCATTATTATAATTTGCTGATGGATGTGCAAACCTCTTTTGGTCTGTACGTTAACACTCTGTAAACAAGCAGTGAAGAAACAGAAATTAAAATGTGAATAGAATTTTTTCTCTTTGAAATCTGAATGAGAGATTAAGATATACTGTGTAAAAAGGATTCACAACTGACTGATAAAACGTAAAGGTTTCCACAGCTGAGTAAAATTTCTGAATAAAAAGCTAATATGGGCAGAATTTAAGTAGAGCTTTGATATAAAAAAAGAATAAACACTATATTTCTGATTTGTTTATGAAATTATAATGATATATTTCATATATTACAGACGTGGACAAAATTGTTGGTAACCTTCATTAAATCAAAGAAAAACTCATAATGGTCACAGAAATAACTTTAATCTGACAAAAGTAATAATAAATAAAAATTATATAAATGTTGACCAATGAAAGTCAGACATTGCTTTTAATCCATGCTTCAACAGAATTATTTAAAAACTAAATGCATGAAACAGGCCTGGACAAAAATGATGGTACCCACAACTTAATATTTGGTTGCACAACCTTTTGAGGCAATCAGTGCAATCAAATGATTCCTGTAACTGTCAATGAGACTTCTGCACCTCTCAGCAGGTATTTTGGCCCACTCCTCATGAGCAAACTGTTCTAGTTGTTTCCGGTTTGAAGGGCGCCTTTTCCAGACAGCACGTTTCAGCTCCTTCCAAAGATGCTCAATAGGATTGAGATCAGGGCTCATAGAAGGCCAGTGTTTTCCTCTTAGCCCTTCTTGGGTGTTTTTAGCTGTGTGTTTTGGGTCATTTTCCTGTTGTAAGACCCGTGACCTGCGACTGAGACCATGCTTTCTGACACTGGCCAGCACATTTCTCTCTAGAATCCCCCGATAGTCTTGAGATTTCATTGTACCCTGCACAGATTCAAGACACCCTGTGTCAGATGCAGCAAATCAGCCCCAGAACATAACCGAGCCTCCCCCATGTTTCACAGTAGGGACCGTGTTCTTTTCTAGATATGCTTCATTTTTCCGTCTGTGAACATAGAGCTGATGTGCCTTGGCAAAAAGTTAAATTTTTGTCTCATCTGTCCACAGGACATTCTCCCAGAAGCTTTGTGGCTCGTCAGCATGTAGTTTGGCATACTCCAGTCTGTTTTTTTTAATGATTTGTCCTCTGGCTCAAACAGCGAAGGATGTTCCGATCTGACACTGATGTTCCTTGAGCATAAAGTTCAGCTTGGATCTATTTTGAAGTCTTTCTAGGCTCTTTTGTTACCATTTGGATTATCCGTCTCTTTGATCTGTCATCAATTTTCCTCCTGCAGCCACGTCCAGGGAGGTTGGCTACAGTCCCATGGATCGTACATTACTGAATGACATGTGCAGCTGTAGTCACAGAAACATCTAGCTGCTTGGAGATGGTCTTATAGCCTTTACAGTTAACATGCTTGTCTATGATTTTCTTTCTCATCTCCTGAGACAACTCTTTCCTTTGCTTCCTCTGGTTTATATTGAGTGTGGTACACACCACGTCACCAAACAACACAGTGACTACCTGGAGTCCTATATATAGGCCCACTGAGTGATTACAGGATTGTAGACAACTAGGATGCTGATTAGTGGACATACCTTGGATTAATATGTCCATTTGGTCACATTATTTTCACTCTTTTCTAGGGGTACCATAATTTTTGTCCAGGCCTGTTTCATGCATCTATTTTTTAAGTAATTCTGTTGAAGCATGGATGAAAAGCAATGTCTGACTTTCATTGTCAACATTTATATAATTTTTATTTATTATTACTTTTGTCAGATTAAAGTTATTTCTGTGACCATTATGAGTTTTTCTTTGATTTAATGAAGGGTACCAACAATTTTGTCCACGTCTGTAATTATATATTAAATAAGTTAAAATAAATTCCTAGATAAATTCAGAAAAAACTGAGGTTTTTCTTTCAATGAATCTAAATAAACATTAAAGACTTTCTTTTACACAGGTCGATTGGCTGCATGTTGATTATAGACAACAACGTTCCACTATGAAACAGTTAAAATAAATATTGAACAGTGATTCATCTTTTTTAAATCATTTTTTTATACAATTTATTGAACACAATTTGATACTGGTTTTAATAAAGTAAATTTCAGACTGTTATCAGTCAATAATTTACCAATATAGGACATCTTTTTAATCTGTTTATGATGAGTTTAGCCTTATTCTGTACATCTTTACCTGTTCTCCTGGAGTGAATCTCTTATCATAGCTCTTAGTGAAACAGATCCAGATGTCTGGCATTGCAGCAAAATTGTCTGTTTTCACTTTTCTCTGCATGTGGGTTTTTGTCATCAAATCGACGGTGTAGCATAATTGAAACAAATTTATCCTTGGAGATTGTCTCCTTGATTACTGGCTCCAAAAAGTTGTCCAACCAGCGCTCCATAATGGCACGAATTGGAAACAAAAACAAAATAATTAAATCAATGCCATCAGTTCATGAATTTCACATTCAGTCTAGCTCTGTTCTGCATCCTTGAAGGACTGTACACTCTGTAATGGTCAGTAGCATTCACACCCATGAAAACTCAGGAAGAAACACATACAATGCGGCTTTTAAGTTTAAGGCAATCGAGCCGCCCATCAAAGAAGGAAATGGAGATACTGCCCTTAAGCTTGACATGTTGGAAGAGGCAACTGCTGAACTGACTCAGTGTAAAAAGACAACAAAAGCTTTTGGAGGACATAAAGCCACTGAAGAAGGATACTTTAGTAGCTTTAATGCGGAAGAGGAAAATTAAGAGAGTGATCAATGGCTTTTCTCATAAATGTTTTACTTTCTAACCAGACATTTTACTCTCACCTTGTTTCAATGCCGTACTGCCAATTTTCAGGCAGAACTTTAAAAAACGAAGCATGTCTTATATTAAAACACACACACACACAAAATGTTGCCATCTTATTGTGTAAAGATCTCATATTCAAAAAACAACATGAAAAAGTGTGGCATATATTTATTTATGTGCTGCATTTTTATATACAAGATGTATTTTCTTTTTTTAAAATATAGCTGGTGCGTCTTATATTCAGATGTTTATATTCAGGGGCTTAATAGTCTGAAAATTATGGTAGTCACAATGTAAGGGGTCACATCTTTGGACACACCTTTAGCGTTTTAATGTTGGCAAAACTGAGCATAGTTGCATCATTGCAATGCTGCCAAAAGTGCCATATGTGCTCTACTTGCTCCGAATGTTTTATCATGCAACATTTAAATGGCTATGACAGGCCCCCCAAAAAACCCTTTTAAATAGTTACCTTTCAAATTTAAAGCAACCAGTCATTTGCATATCATCCTCATGCAGAAGCAAATGAATAAATAAAAAAAGAAGAGAACCACACAAAGAAAACACAAATTAGGGTATGAAAATGTTCAACACACTGAGGTAGAACACACATGAAACCAAGGTGCAATATGGTTTATAAATTATAGTTATATTGAGTTTGATCAGGAGAAGTATGCCTGTTATGGTGGATACCCTGATATGCTGCCATGGTTCTGTTTTGAAACAGAAAAGACAGACTGTGTGTGAGAGTCCAAGAAAAAAGTGGAAAATGATAATGAGATGAATCTGGAACTGAAGGACTGGTATCAAAAAAAAAAATCTATTCCTTCCTTTTTACTTCTTGAGGAAGTCTTTCAAGTTTTTCAGCAATTTTCTATAAGTCTGTTGTTGAGAGTGTAATCTCTTCAGCCATTACCTGTTGGGGTAGCAGCATTAGAGCCAGGGACATAAAGAGGCTCAACAACCTGATGAAGAAGGCTGGATTCGTTCTGGGACGACTGTGGGACATCTGGAGATCATGATGCAAAGAAGGATTCTTTATAAAATCACCCCCAAAAAACCAAAAGGAAAACCCTGAGCAGGCTCTGTATGATACTATCCTACATCAAACTTCTGCAGTTTTGCTGCAGCAAAGACCGCTACAGGAAATCCTTTCTGCCCGCAGCCATCATGATCTACAACAACTCCTTAAAGACTTAATAAATATGAGCTTAGGTACTTAGCTGGTGTCTATTTCCAGCAGTCATTGGGCGATAGGCAGGGTAGACCCTGGACAGGTCACCAGCTCATAATAGGGCAACACACAGTCATACCTGAAGGCAATGTAGAGAGACCAATTCATCTAGCAGTCATCTTTTCAGAATGTGGGAGGAAGCAGGAGTACCCAGAGAGTATCCATGTATGCAGGAGAACATGCAAATTTCACACAGAATCACCCAAGGCTGAGGTTCGAACTCAGGACCTTCATACTGCAAGGCAACAACACTACAAGCTGTGCTACTTTGCATAGGTTTTTAGTTCAGCTTTATATAAACTGAAACATCTGATTAAGGAACAGGGTCTCGTTTTCAATAGTAAATGATATTATGTGCACATACAATACAAAATGATTATTAAAAGTACTGTTAGGTCATCATGTTGTACATTTCTATTAACAGCATGCTCAACCACACAGAACATGTTTGCGTCTTGCCCAACGAGTTGAGCACACAACTGCAGATCACATGTAAGAGTTAGTGTCCAAATGAACTGCTGAGCATTCCTGTGGGATAATCTTATCTTCCTCCTGGTGGACCTTTGAACTGCAGGGCAACACTAAGACATATGTCCTGGCCTGTATGCACAAGCAAACAAAGATGCAGCAGTGAATACATCAGGAATAATCTTATGATAACATGACAGAGGCCATCATCACAGGTTCACCCCATGGCTTTTAAAATAAACTAAAAGGACATGAAGAGCTACACTAAAGACACAGACAAAGGTGATCGGATTCCTTTGCCTCCAATGTGCATTTGAAAAAAGCTGCATTAGCACAATGTAAATGTGATCAATTGGTCGTTACCTGTCTTCTGAATTGAATGAATGGCTACCATGCACCTGAAAGATCTAAGGTCGTAGACCAGCATTTAATATGAACAGCTGCACTTAATGAAAAGCAAAGAGTGTTTGGAAGGTTGTTCCTTCCATTCAAATACATGATGAAAGTTAGCACTGTTAGGCTCTGAAAAACATTGCAAATGGGAAACATAGAGTTGAAATGATCAAAAATGAGTTCAAGGACGAGTATGAAATTTGTTTTTAAAGACAATCCTTGCAGTTCGATTTATCAACTGCATGTGCTGGAACTAAGTTGTGTATTTGCTATGTTTGCGTTTGAGCCACTGCTTAAAAACAGAAAACCGTGGCATCTGGCAAAAGTATTCAAGTTTTCGGTCACGTTTTAACCAAAAACATCAATGAGTTTATCTTGATTGTGTGTGATAACCGAATACAAAGTATTGCATGATTGTGAAGAAGAAGAGACTAATACAAACCTTTACAAATAAAAACCCCTGGAACCCTTTGGTAACATTTCTATTCACCTCTCCACAGTAATTAGTTTGAACCAGCTTCGAATATGAGTGCAGCAGCAAGACTTTTCAGGTCTATATATGCTGGGTTTCCCCACCCAGAGACAGGAATTCATGTCAGTTTTTTTTTACAAAATAGCTGGAATTCAGATTTGATTGATGAAAGCTGTAAAACAAACACTGTCAAGCTTTGCCGCAACTTCTCATATGGATGTGGATTTGTACTTTATCTGTGACATTTGAACATATAATTATGCTTAGATCTCTAGTCTATTTCATTATATTTTTGGCTGTATAGTTAAGGCTGTTTTCTTGCAGGAAATGGAACCATAACCATAAAACCCTGACCAGTTTTCCTTTCCCTGCTACAGAAAAGCATCCCACAGCATAATGCTGCCACCATCATATTTCAATGTACTGTATGCTTAGATTTATGTGTTAAATGTTACATTTCTGGCACACATTGTGTTTTGCACATAGACCATTAATTTCTAATTTGGCTGCCTGTATATGCTTGTTAACTCCTCTACATGATTTGTGACTAAATTAAATTGATCTGTTGATGAAAAATGTTTTCTGGCCACTCTTCCATTAAGACAAGATTTTAATAGTGACTAGGAGTTGTGCTGCCAACAATTTGTCTACCTGAGCTGTGAGTCTTAGCAGCCCCTCAAGAGTCACCAGGCCTCTTGGCTTTTCTTTAGGCTCTCTATGACCAACCTGTCAGTTTTTTTTAGATCAGTGGTAGAATATCTTGGCGGGTCAAACCCACTTGAAACATTTGATCATATAAAAAAAAATCAGACAACCATTGTTACTAATAGTTAACTTGCACTGCATCAACACATTAATATAGAAACTATTTTGTGAAGGACTTTTATAGTTCAAAATAGTCCACTTGGATAATCATAGTCTTTCTCAATGCAAAACATTTTCTAATCAATTTTCTAAAAAATTATGTTTATTCTGGTTCAGGGTTCTAAACCCATCAAAACCATCTTTAACACAACCTAAACCTGTGCTTCAAAATAAATAAATTGTTTATCAGCAGACCACTCTGTCTCTTTGCCAATGACTGTGGCCTTTTATATGAACTGGGAACATCACCGGACCAACTATGCATTCTTGATTATTACATTCCCACAGCAGCATTGCTTTTGAACGGAGAACCCAGCAAACTGTGACAGCTTCTGCATGTGATTCATGCCCGGGGAAACAGATGAGCAAATCCAAGCCCTGCAGAAAACTTTTCACGTCATATGGTCACTCTAACCTACTGTAACCCAAATTGTCTGCAGCCTGTCATACAAACAAATTGGCCCTTCCACAGAGCACACTGTTTTCACGCTTACTGGGATGACTAAAGGAAAAGAGAAACACACAGATAGGGGCCGAACTCTATCAAGTGTTGCCTCAAAGTGTTTCTTTAATTTCCAATAATCATCGGTGTGGAGGAAACTCTACAAGATTACAGTCACGTTTATCTCCTTTTTTGTTTTTACTGCAGCCCCCCTCCCCATCATGACCCGCAGTCTACGTGGCGTCAGGATCAACAAGCGCTCTAACGATGTGTGAACTTTTGGGCACGCAGTGACAAAAGCTCCTTTTGGACAGGTGCACTAACCCCCCATCGCCCAGCATCTGATTCTCTTTGCAATGCTAAACAGCATCAGTTAAAGGCTGAGACATTCCTGTCTGATGACTGGCACCTGATGCGCAGATTCAAACGCCTTGCGCACCAACAGCTCCAAGTGACCCGAAGCAAAACCCATGCGCATATTGAACACTTGTGGTTAAGCAAAAATATACAATCATTTAAAATGAAAAAATAGGTTTAAAATTACGAATGCAAGAAAAACAAACCGATACTGGCGTTACTTAATGTTTCAAAGGAGCGTGCAGAGCAAATATACGCTCATTTCCTCACAGGATTTCACACCACCCGAAGGCAGCGCCCTAATAGCTCCATCTTTAGATCACCATTTTGTTCCCGTCTGTTCGCTTAATTTTTGACCTCGTTTCACGCTGAGAGGAAGCAGGAGAACAGTGTCGCTTCTATTCAGTCTGAATTATCTCCTGCTACGAGCGTATAGAGGAGAATCGTTCAGGATGAACTGAGCTTTTTGTTTTGGAGAGGACCAAAGAGAACAGGCCGTTTGTCTCCTTTTTTTTAAATAAAAGGTCTCCTTCTCATTTATGTGTGTAGGGTGTTAAAGCCTTGGATTTCTCAACCGGACCACTAGAACCATACTGATGCTATTTTCAACATTATAATAAAAACTTCTATAGACATTCGTGAGAGACATGCTGGTTTCAAACGTGACAAGGGAGGTCAACCTGCTTTTTGACCCGGCCAAACTTAGTTTTAGGATGCATATTGGAAATATATTCTTTCTTTAGTGATGTTCTCTTTGGCCGTTTCAATCAACCATGCCAGACTTGAATTTGCTCCTCCTGAGATCTCGAAGGGACTAATTTAGGGACTATCAACAAATTGTTGATTGAATGACATAATAAATAAAAAATAATAAACAACAGTTTGTTATCTGGAGAAGTAGTGACATTCCTCAATTCATGCTGATTTGCTTAGTTATAGAAATAGAGCACATTTGTTTGAGTAATATACTTGCACATAGGATTTTATATTATGATAAAAAAATAATGTGGAAGTGTCTTATACTGGGCTGTGATGGACTGGCGACCTGTCCAGGGTGTACCCTGCCTCTCGCCCGTTGACAGCTGGAGATAGGCACCAGCACCCCCGCGACCCATTAAGGATTAAGCGGTTAAGAAAATGGAAGGGATGGATGTCTTACTGGGCTGAAATAATAACAATAATAATAAACCTGATTTTGCTTTACATTTTTTAACTTAGATTTTATTTTAATATATTCTTCATATATATATATATATATATATATATATATATATATATATATATATATATATATATATGGAAATGTTTATATTTAATAAGATAAGTTTTACGGAAATGTTATTTTTTCCAAACACTGCTAAATTGTTTTACCATATGGTGTAAGAGGTCTCTCCTATATTATTTATTATAATTATTGTTTCAAACAGGTTCCATTTCAGGTGACCCTAGATTTATAAATATTTTTACTAGATTGGACTAAAACACAATTGGTATAAAAACACAATTGGTATAAGCTTTTAATTCCTCCTCTTTTCCTAATATTCTAAATTAATATATCTTACCTTTTATTAATATAATTCAATCACTTATCCAATGGAACCAAAAAAATATAAAATTTAAATTATTTATAAAATGAAATTGGATACAACTGATATAAGTTTGTAAAACAGTGCAGCACAAATTTGTTATAAGCCTTTTTGCTATTTATTGCGTGATTTGCCTGGTAATTTGTTGATGCTCCCTAGTGAACCACCGTACCGCAGCAGGTTGCACTCGTTCTTGAAGTCTAAGGAAAGTTTAACCTGCTATCCTCTATCTGTTGGACACCCAGTACCGTAATCTGGCCTTTGATTGAAAAGTTTTTTTCTCCATCAACTCATTTTCAAACATGAATATTTCTCTCAAAGTCTGTGGTATGCATTAAAATATTGAGCAGTGACATGCGCAGTCGCGAGTTATGTGTAGATTTGGGCACTTTGGGCACCTGTGCTTAGAGTGGATGGTGGCGCCCCGGCGTGCAGGGGTGTGTCCTTGGGCGGGGATGTGCCCACCCACCCTGCAGCTTTCTCTCCCTCTATATGAGGAGGCAAACTTTACCGCAGAGATTCATGCAACATCGCGGGTTGTCGTTCTGTGTGCTCATAACTTCGTCCTACTGGAACAAGCTATCAAGCCAGCTTCATTGAGACAGTTCTGCATCTGGTTGTAAAGGTTTCCCTATTTGTTTTGGTTGAGGACAAAATCGAGATCAACATGCCTCGATCTTTTCTGGTCAAGAAGTATTTTTCCTCCAAGAAACCTTATTACAAAGAAAGTCAACTAGAAAGCCAAACCGGTAAGTTCTATTTAGTTATTAAACTTTGAAAGCTTGATAATTACAATAAATTCCCCTTTAAATATTACAATTAAGTATAGAAGTACAGTACAGAAGTGTGAATGTAAGCTGCAAGACTGATCTATGTTCCTGGAAAATGTGTTGATGAGAAAGGATGATGCTAAGAGTGCAACCTGAGTGCGAGAATGAAAACAAGCTTAGATCATCTGTTGAACCCACCTGACTTAACTTCCTCTTTCTTTTCAGCTTTTGTCCCTGAAAGCTTTCCACTGGCTGAACTTCCAACACAAAACAATGTCTCTGCGCTCACCTGCCATCCCAGCAGCCCCTTCTTCCCCAGCTCAAATGCCCTGCCTGCTCCACTCTCTCCGATCACCCCGGTGTCCCCGCCTCCCTCCCTGCTGGGCCCTCTGAGCTCACCCTCCAGCAGCAGCGGAGAGGAGGAGGAGGAGGAGGACGACGGGGGTCGTACCTCAGACCCCCCCAGTCCGGAGGTGATCCCAAGCATGTTCTACTGTCTACACTGCAGTAAGAGCTACAGCAGCCTCTCTGCACTCTCGCATCATCAGGCATCCAACCACCAGCTCCCTCCAAATGGTCCATCTTCGCAGACTGCTTCCACACCCCCAGAGTTATCCCAGCGTCCAGTCTTTCACTGCAAACAATGCTCCAAGGAGTACACCAGCCTGGGAGCGCTGAAGATGCACATCCGTTCGCACACTCTTCCCTGCGTGTGTCCAACGTGCGGCAAGGCCTTCTCCAGGCCCTGGCTGCTCAGGGGACACATCCGCACGCACACAGGTAAAGATTTCAATTCACCTTATTGATTCACACTGTTTTTACTTTGCTGATGCAACTGGCTGCACCTTGTGCTCATTGATATTTATTGACTAGTGAACAAATGTTAGTGCTTAAGCAGGACGCAATCTAATCTGAGTCTATCAGTTGGTCTGCATGAGAAACAACAGCATTAACTCAGCTAGAGTTTCTTTGTCCCACTGCTTTTCTGTATATCATAAAAAAAACATGTGCAGATTGTTTCCCTGGTGCTGACAGTGTTTTCTCTTTCTGACAAAGGTGAGCGCCCTTTCGCTTGTCAACACTGTAACCGGGCCTTCGCTGACCGCTCCAACCTGCGCGCCCACCTGCAGACACACTCAGAGGTGAAGAAGTACCAGTGCGGTTCCTGCTCCCGGACCTTCAGCCGCATGTCCTTGCTGCACAAGCACAGCTCCTCTGGGTGTCATCCCTCTCCATAGACCAGCGTTTCCCAGAGTGCCTAGAAAAAGTCCCGACTAGAGCTGCTGTTGGGTTGTGATGGGAGCCAATCCCCACAGAAAACCCGTAGGCATTGATGTCATCTGCTTAGAACGAGATTCTTCTTTCTATAAGTGCCTTGAATGCATGATTGTCAAATTTGAAGTCACTTTTTTTTGTTTTTTTTAACCGTGGCAGCTGAAGGCATAGTTAATTCTAGGAAACTTCATTGGTGCCGGCCGGTCCGGGACTGCGGCCATGTTGCAGCTGCTTGGGGTGTGTTTGTGCCTATGCGGGGATGTCATTCCTCACCATGCTATACATGCATGATGTGTGAGTGTTGAGACAGCTGTCTGTGCATGGTGCACTGTGGAGGCTGGGCGCTGAGAGACGCGTTAGTTGCAACCTCAACGACAGGTGACACACACAAACACCATTTCCCCCCCTTCTCGCCGCGCAACGATACAAGGGTACAAAAGCTTGGTTGAACCTGACCAAAAACTGTTTTATTACTATTTGGATGAGCAGCTTTTTTGAAACTTCTGACTGGAGATGCATTTTACTCCATGTCATTTGCAAAAGTTGTATGCTTTTATTCCTGTCATTTGTAAATAAAAGGGTATCTTAAAAAAATATGTTTTTTGTGTTCTTTTTTTAAGTAATAGTGTTTCAGATGTCTCTTATTGACACAAGAGTTCATTAGGACATGCATGACACTTTGTGAATGGGATGATCGAGCTGCAGACTGTTGTATGGGTTTGTGTGTGCTAAGGGGAGCGGAAAGAGGTTTATATCATGTTGAGTGATAGGCAGAACACCTGCACACACCTGCCCGCCTGTCGGGAAACACTGGGAAAACACATTGTGCATGCAGGGTTGGTGCAGGTGTGGGAGTTGTGGGGAAGCAGAAAGTGCAAAAAGATGCTGACTTAGTGGGAAAAAAGGGGAAGTTTTGGATGAAAAAGCAAGGGTTGGAACCCTGTTTAGCCATTTCCTGTTGTCTGAGTGGCATCAATGGGGAAAGCAGGAAATTAGTCAGGGGGCAAACGATTTTTACAGAGCAGATCAACAGGCAACATTTCTATCTGAAGCTGAGCATCCTGGGTGCAACAATCTAAACAAACAAACATACCGTGACGCCAGCATGTCTTGGTGAGGTAATATAATTTACTTCCAATTGCTCTCGGTGCTGAAAGATGTATGCATGCACGTGCACCCATGTGTCTGAGGAGGCCATCAAACCTTGAGAGATCAGGTTGCATGACTTAACTTGCTCAATGTAAACAGCACCCTAAAGGCTGTGCGAACGCAAACACGCAACCCCTGAATACAGAAGCTTACTTTGATCTCGGGGGGATTTTTCATTTGTCCGCTACCTTTTTTTTCTCAGCTCATGAGAATGTGAGAGTCATTTTAGCAGCTGCACACCTACGCAGTCATTGAATCAGAGAGGGCCTGAGCTTCGCTCGAAGGGGGAACCGTAACTAGTGTGGTTGGCATTGAGTGGTGAGAATGCACAGAATTTAAACAATGTCTAATTTCATTTTCTCAGGGTATCTTCATTCTTCCTTTGAAAACGGTCTATTTATTTTCCTATATGCTTTTGAAATCAAACTGATATCATGCTAGGGGGACATTTCTTGTTGCTGGACTGTATGAGGTGGTCTGTCGCTCTTTAGCTGGGAGGCAATGAGATCACTGGAGCTGTCATCTTTTCTTTTAAATGTTCGCTGGTATCATATTGGCCCCCTTAAAGTATTTTGATGTTCACAGCCTGACGCGTGCGTCCCCTGACTAATTTGACATTCCTGAACCATTAGAGACAGACATTTAATATGACCGCCTTGCAGACTGATGGCTTTTATTTCTGTTGTCTTCTCAGTTAGATTTTCTGTAGCAGGACATATGCAGCTCCATCTGCCTTGATTCAGGTGCAATTTGTGTAGCCACAAGGTCACTAGGAGCCGATTTCTGAATGCTGAAAAAGGCTTTTAAAGAAATTGGGGGGAAAATAGCATCTCGATATAGATATATTTAAAACTTAAGCCTTTATCTGTGCAATAAAGTTTAATTCACTGAAATGGTCTAAAATGGTTAAAATGAAGCATTCTTGTACAAATGCCTATAACATCAAACCAGTGATGAATTAAAGATCAAAATGTTTAATTATTTATTCATTTTAACTTAATTCTGGTTTATTTTGAAAATATAATGGAATAAGCAAGTATTTTACTTATCTATGTCATTTGCGCAGTTTAGCTTGTCATACATTTTTTATTGTTACCTTAATAAGAAGTTAAATTACACTGAATCATAACTTGTTTCTGAGCTATAAAGGTTGATTCTGGGGATGAATGTTATGTTATCTTTTATCTCATACTTAGATTACTATACCAAAATAATCTTGAAACAAAAGAGCTTATAGTTTTGAATCAAAATATATATCACATGGTAGAGTAGAGGTCTTGCTTGGACCAAATTTTCAAATTTAGCTTCTCTGTGTTTCTTCCTTTTTTGATGATTTTGGTAGAATCAGGCACATGTACAGGATGGGTTAAAATGCTCATCTAGATCAAGATATATTTTTTTCTCTTAGATAAAAAAATAGAAACAACCAATGCTTATTTTTTCATGGCAACTTTTAAGCCAATTATACTGCAAGAAAATCTTGCTTGGTACATTGAAAAGCTGATGCTTCACTAATTTGCTTCCAGAAATGTTATCCTTCTCAGAATGTAGCCATTTTTTGAAATATTTATCTAAAAATGTATTTTCCCCAAAGTCAAAAAGGAGCTTTTTAGTCTTGTGACAGATGCAACTCTTAAATGTTCTTCTTATATGGGGGATGTGTCTATGCAAAACAAATTTGGTTGAAAAAAGTAAACCGTCTTTAAACTCTGTTCTTCCACTTATTTTATGAATTTTAGATTTTAAAGGTGTACTTTGCTTTCAATGTCCCATCTTTGATGAGATTAGCTGGTCGGAAATGTTGGAAAGATCGCACATCACCTGAAAACGTGTGACAACACTTAAACTGATCATTACAGACGCTTGCTATCCAATTTGGTCGAGCAAGAGATGTTTTGCGAAAAACAGTTGGCATAAATTTTTATTCGTAGAGATATAAAGCTGGTAGGCAAATTACAAGTACTAAATCAGGCATGGCTGAATGTTCAATCTATTCTCAAAATAAATCAGACTTTATTCGTACAAAAATTATAGAAATCGATTGCACCTCAAAAGAAAAAAACTACCTAGAGATGATCTATCACTCAAATCCAAGTAAAGTACACAGATTTTCATAGTTCCAAAAGAAAAAAATTATTTAAAAACTGAATAAGTATGAAGATGTTTGCAAGGCACTGTATCAAGGCAATGCTTATGATAGGAATTATTCTGCCAGAATTGCACAAACTGGTTCCTTCCAATAATATTTGAATGAAAGCATCTGTTTGCTTCAGCTGCTTATTTACATGACATGATTAGATGAGTGTCTGTTGATTTTCCATTAAGGTAGCCGGCGTTTACCCCGGCCCATGCTGAGTGGGAGAGAGTGTGTTGCTGAAATCAGAACATCGGGCTTTGCAAAGCTGATTCACTGGAGGATCAGGTTGAAGCCAAGAGGGTTAAGTCACTGGGCTAAAGTTTCCAACCCTCTTACAAGCTGCGGAGCTGTTACACAACTGCCCAAAGCCTCAGCGCCAACATTCTTCTCTGTAGCAATCTCAGTAGACTCTACTCCAGTCCTTTATCCTTTCGATGGATAGTAAAAAAAATAAAAAATAAAAATCTAATTTACATCAGTGTCATCTGCTTCCAAGTAGAAAATTAAGAACATGTACGGGAAAATAAATGGCATTAGGTAAGGAAGGGAAAGGTAATGTGAGGATAATAGGAGGAGGTAACCAAGAGGAGAGAAGAGACTGGACATTGGAGGGGGAGGAGGTGGGAGGGTGGCTTGGTGGGTGTCTGCAGAAGAATGGGTGTATCTGTTTGCAGGCCATTAATCAAATCAGTGGGGAGTTGAATTTACTGAGGAATGCCACATGTTGCAATGAAGACTTTATCAATGACATGTGCTTTGAGGGCACTGAGATATGCTTATTGTAGACGCTGCTCTAACAGACAACATGCAAAACACATCAACATCTGCCTTAACCAAGTGTCAAAAAAGGAGGAATTCTTCTTTATCATCAGAAACGCCAGGAATGTGTGCCACTCTTTGATAGATACACACAATGTACTCAGATCTCTGCAAAAACAGAACAGTTTTACCCAAGGACAGGATGCGGCCTCAGGGAAGGGGGCACACACCATTTCCTGCCCAACTCTGCACCCCTGCTGTCCCCTTCACCAAAATGTGTCCGTGTGTGTTACAAGACTTTTGCTTTGCTCCGAAACAGCAAGGCTTTGTCCCTCAGGGTCAAAGGGTAGAGGGTGAGGCGCAAAGAGACAGCAGGACAAACAAATGCGACACTTTGACTGTGGCGGAGATTTCAAACTTCGGGACGAGCCGAGATCGGAACATGCATGTTTTTGCCATGCCCTGAATACTGGAGAACACACTTACTGTGCAGCAGAGCTCTTGCATACTGTAAACCTAGAGGCCAATGTTCACCTTTTGTGATATTTCAGATTATACCACAAAAAAGCTGTGAATAGTTGCAAAGTGATTTATTTTTGAAAATATCTTGAAAATAAACACCCAAAAAGTTTGACATGCATTGTATTTAACCCCACATCTTTCATGTCCCTCTCTTATATAAAAGCCAAATCTGTGGAGTGCACAACAGCCCCCCCAGAGTACCATCCTCTTGCTGCTTTTTGGATTAATGCTCTCATTTGCAAGATATTAATTAAACTTTTTACAACTAAATTAACCATATTTAATTGTATAAGTGTTACTGAATCATAAACAGTTGCACAGCCCTTGGGCCAATATATAGATTTGAGATATTTTCACTTTCATGAGAAGCCTGGCAAACCCCGTCCTGCACGCGGTACAGGAACACAGCTTCAAGGGAAGTGGAGTTCGTGCAGACACTGCAGACGTTATATTCTTTGGAGCAAAATGCAAGGAATTATTAAACAATATGACAAAGGAGGTTCTGTTGCGCAAACTGCTGAGTAGCTGAAATCTTAGAATGGTAAAACATGTAACTTTCAAAATTGAGCAGCAGCTTTATTTGTTTCAAGAGTGTCCTTACAAAATGATATGATGAGATGGTGAGTAGTTAAAATATTTCTAAATACTTGAATATTTTGATGTCACAAAGCAATTAAATGTATTTGTTTTAAACTGTGGAATGTCATCTTGGCTCAGTGGAAATTAATTAGATGATTTCAAATCTTTGAATGAGCAGCATTCTGTTTTGTTCTACTCTGTCACGTTGGGTTCTGTTTTGGAGACAAAAAGCTGCAACAAAACCGTAAAGATACACCGATGCTCGATGTCACAGTGACCTCAGAGTCTGTTGTTGCTGAGAGAGTCTCACCATCTGGCCGAGTCATACTTTATCCAATGAACATGCTGTAATGAAAGCCTGTGAATATCTTCATTCATCCAGGTCATGGTTATCTCAAGGAAATTTCAATCGAACGCAATTGGACTTGGTAATTTGTCTTGGAAGACGTTTCACCTCTTATCCTCTGATGAAGCCTCTTGGATAAGAGGTGAAAAGTCTTCCAAGACAAATTATCAAGTCCAGTTGCGTTCGATTGAAATTTCCTTGAGATAACTGAGAAAAACTGGTTTTCAGACATGGAGGAAATTGACTAAGTCAGATTATTTAATCAGTGCAGAGAATGAACAGAATTTAATTTAGTTTTACTCTGCTAGTCAGTAGATTTCCTTTTGATCTAAATTAAGGAAACTTGGGGAAAGTAAGAAAGTTTCATAGAGTTCACAAACTAATGCATTATAGTGAAGCGGAAGGATAATGAGACATTTTCCATTTTCATTTTGTCCTAACCCATCATTTGTCAGTATGGCAGAAACACCCTTTTGCTTCATTTGCAGCTTTAAGTCTTTTGGGTAATGTGTCTAATAACTTTTGATTTGCCAATTTTTCATTGCAGAACAGCTCAAAAACAGTCAAATTGGACGGAGAGCAACTATAAACATTGATTTTCAAGTGTTGCCATCGATTCTTGGATGGATATTTGACTGGACATTGACTGGGCCATCGTAGCATGTGACCATGCTTAATTTAAACAATTGATCTGTAGTGGTTTGTACAGTTTTTAGGATCATAGGCCTTTTTTATAGACTTTCTCAGTCCATAATGCCATTTATGCACATATCAGGCTGTAGTAACTTTCCTGTATTTAAAAGAAAAGCACCTCCCACTGCATGATGTGGCCACCACTGTGTTTTACAATGATAATTATATTCTCCGGGCGACATTTAGTATCAGTTGTCCACCACACAATGTTTTCCTTGTAGGCCAAAAGGTTTAACCTTCAAGGAGTATTAACACTTTTAAAAGACTGTATGTTTATTCTCTGAATCATAATTTCATTAGAATGACTTTAGTATTGCAAAACATACTTCTATTTTTAACAGATATCCAGCCGAACTTGAGAGAAGAGCAAGAGGTGCTGGGAAGATGGCC
This sequence comes from Apricaphanius iberus, assembly GCA_028564705.1. Classification (NCBI taxonomy): domain Eukaryota; kingdom Metazoa; phylum Chordata; class Actinopteri; order Cyprinodontiformes; family Aphaniidae; genus Apricaphanius; species Apricaphanius iberus. Next base: position 716,008 of record JAPXFQ010001652.1, read on the forward strand.
TGCAGAAATTTCCTTTTGATAATAAAGTATGTCTAAATGTTCTCTTGCAATTGCAATAAAAAAATCCAGTGGAACTATTATTTATTTCAGGACTGAGCCATTCCAGGACTAAATGTGGTGCAAGAAAGAGAGTGTGTAAGAAAGGCGCACATACACACACACACACACTCACACACAAACACAAGTCATGACATGAGAGAATAGGGCAAATACATGGAGCTGACTTACTGAGGTTACAAAGATAGAAAGCATCAGATCAGATAAAAATTTGTGAAAAATGAATCAAGGTAGAACGTTTGACAATATATTATCCTTCTCTAGAACTTGATGAGTCTGGTAGAGCTGGCAGCAGCTAAAGTTCTCCTGTTCTGACTCTTTTTCTCTCTTTATTCACTCCAGTCTTTTCTTGCACCTCATCCTGTTGTATCATTCAGTTTTTTCCACTTTAACCACAGGTTTTCTGGTATTTGCCCCCAGGGTGCTTCTGGTTGTGCTGAGAGTTGCAACGTGCACTCTTCTCCTCCTGTTAGGGCCTGTGTGGGCCCAGGGGGCCACCAGCCAAAGGACCGGGACAGTCCCATTGTCCCAAAGCATTCCAGGTGAACAAGGTAGAAAGCAAGGGAGGTGTTGCAGTGAGGGGTGGCAGGGTAAGATGGGTGGAGAACCGCCTTGAGTGGGGATCTGGAGCGTATGTGTTATTGTATAGAGCACAGATTGCCTCCCGTCTCCTCCCCTCCTCACCCCGCCTTGCTCCGTCCTATCCTGTCCCTTGAGTTGCCGCAGGGTGAATAAAATACACCTGCCTGAAATCTACACCTCAGGACCAGATGCCTATCTTCAAAATCTCCACAGTTTTACAAAGACTCAGCAAGTGTTGCAAACGCTCAAAGCAAGAACATCTGGCTGTATGAAACCCGCTAAAATTTCAATTTAACATAAATACACACATTTCTTGATTCTTTAAAAGTTATTGGTGAAATTCAAAGGATGTCCACTTGCTAAAAGCCCTCTATCAGGATTAACAGACACATCGCCTGTAGGAAGTGAAAAAGTGATGTCAGAGATTTTATAATTTTGAGTTACGTGAGTAAAATCTGATCACCTCTTTCAATTTTATGTATAAAGTTGAGATCTCATCTGTGCTCTTCTGTTGGGCTGGAGAGTTGAGTCAGTGGTCATGTGTGAAGCAAAGAAACACATCATTTGAAGTGAAAGGGCTCTGGGTCATGGTCTGAGTCGTCTCAGTGAAGAGAAATACATGAAAGATTTAAAACAGGCTTAGGACTGATATGTTTTGTTAACTCTTAACCTTGGTGGAATTGGATTTTAGAGTTTTCTCATTTTTTATATTAGGGTAGAAGGCAAAAGGAAAAAGGAAAATACTCAGTTGAGATTAAAGTGACCTTTAGCTGGGATAGTTTTGTTTTTAATTGATGTTATGAAAAGGTCAGTACTTTACCTCAGTCAGTACATTTAAATGCAGCAAGAGAAATTCGAATTATTGCCTTGGTCTGACTTAAATCCGACTTTTAAAATGCATTTATACACCTTAGTCGGCTGGAGTTGAACCGAACTGGAGTTTCAGAAGCTCGGCTTTTCTTGCTGGAAAATGCAATTGAGATTCGGACTACTCTGCAACCAGCCCCCCACCCCAACTCGCGCACCAGCTCGGGAAGTTAGAGAGCCGGAAATGCATAATCAGTGCATATTTGGACTTACAAAGAGGCGATGTGTTGTTACTGTGAATATCCTTCTTTAACTCCGTCTGCTTTGCTCTCGCCAACCTAAGTTTACTGCCTGAATGCAGCTGGAAGCTAACCGCTATTAGGGTAACATGTCGCCATCTATCGTTGTGGAGTGGAACATACTTCATATAATAATTAGATTTTCTGATTGACATGTAAACTGGGACTCGGCTCGCTACAGGAGGGAAGTCCTTAGTACGGCTTCTCCAAAAAGCCCGCTTTACCTGTGCATGTAAACATACCGAGTATTTCTCAACTGGGGCTCTGCAGACCTGAAGTGGTCCTTGAAAAAAAAATATTTTAAAAAGATCCTCTGACATTTATAGAAATTTTTTTATTTAGATGCAACCAAGACTTTTTATCTACCTAAAGTACAGAAGGTAACATGACCTTCTTTTATCTTTCACAAGTGTAATTTATTGTATAGATACTGGTCATAAAATTAGAATATCATGAAAAAGAGTTTATTTCAGTTATTTTTCAAAAATATTCAGTCATTACACACAGACTGATATATTTCAAATAGTTCTTTCTTTTAATTTTATTGACTATAACTGACAATTAATGAAAGTCCCACATTCAGTATGAAGACACCTGGTGCCACACTCTAACCAGCTCATAATTAATCAGCTCTGACGCACATAACGACCAAACAGAGAAACAGACTTCAACTAGAGAGAGGTATTATTATTACAGCTGTTGCCACTATTCAACCCAGGTTACAGAAACTCATGAGTGTGACAAGTGCAAGTTTCTCACTAACACTCCACATCCAAGTGACATACAAATAAAATTGAAAATTCTGTTTCATTACATACATATTTCTGAAAGCTACTGTATATTTATACAACAGATTTCAGAAAAATGTATGTAATAAAACTGTTTATCTTTATACAGTACACTCTATCCTACTGCTCGGTAAAGCAAGTTTTTAATCAGCTAATCACATGGCGGCAACTCAATGTATTTGGGCATGTAGACATGATCAAGACGATCTGCTGCAGTTCAAACCAAGCGTCAGAATGGGAAAGAAAGGTGATTTAATTGACTTTGAATGTGGCATGGTTTTTGGTGCCAGATGGGCTGGTCTGAGTGTTTCAGAAACTGCTGATCTAGTGGGATTTTTACGCGCAACCATCTCTAGGGTTTACAGAGAATGGTCCGAAAAAGGGAAAATATCCAGTTAACGGCAGTTCTCTGGGCAAAATGTCTTGTTGATACCAGAGGTCAGAGGAGAATGGCCAGACTGGTCCGAACTGATAGAAAGGCAGCAGTAACTCAAATAACCACTTGTTACAACTAAGGTATGTAGGAGAGCATCTTTGAACACACAAAATGTCAAACTTTGAGGCAGATGGGCTACAGCAGCAGAAGACCACACCAAGTGCCACTTCTGTCAGCTAAGAACAGAATCAGGCTACTATTTGCACAGGCTCACTAAAATTGGACATGTTACCTTGTCTGATGACTCTGGATTTCTGCTGCAACATTCTGATGGTAAAGTCAGAATTTGGCGTCAACAAAATGAAAGCATGGATTCGTTCTGCCTTGTATCAACGGTTCAGGCTGGTGGTGGTAATGTAATGGTGTGTGTGAATTTTCTTGGCACATTTTGGGCCCCTTAGTACCAATTTATCATTGTTGCAATACCACGGCCTAACCTGAGTATTAATGCTGACCATGTCCATCCCTTAATGCCTTTTTTATCCCCATGTAATGAAGCTTGAACCATATCAGACTTATTTTTGAACATCACAATGACACTGTACTCAAATGGCCTCCACAGTAAGCAGATCTCAAGCCAATACAGAACCTTTTGGATGTGGAATGGGAGACTTGCATCATGGATTTGCAGCCAACATGTCTGCAGCAACTTTATGATGCTATGTCAATATGGAACAAAATCTCTGAGGATCTCTTTTTGTCCATTTCCATTGTCGAATCTATGCCACAAAAGATTAAAGCAGTTCTGAAGGCAAAAGGGGGTCCAACCTGGTACTAGCAAGGTGTACCTCTATTTTGTTTCATAATGTTCAGAGGCTGCCGCATATATATCCTGTTCTGTTACATTTTTTCTGGAAACTGCCTAAATAAGACAAGGAGGTAATGCTGATTTATGTTTGATTGTGTGTGTGCGTGTGGGGGAGGGGGTCCTCAGAGTCGATCAGAAATATGCAAGGGGTTCAGGACCTCAAATAGGTTGGAAACCACTGCTTTATCTGAATAAAGCAACAGGAAAGGTTTGTATGGTTTGAAGAATCTGGGATATATTGCGATGTGCGAGTCGCAGTGAGGTAGGATTTATGCATTTCTGTTTGTCGACTGTCTCCTAAACTTGGAAGACTATTTGAAGTCATTCATTTTAAACAGCTTCTTGTCACTGAGATCTGCACGGTCTTTTTGTCCACACACCATTAGTAAGCCTAGATATTTCTGACCGGAAATCTCATTCATAAGGTGTCGCCAGACTGGCAAAGAAAGCCACGAGTCAAACCACGAGTACAGATTGGTTTGGAGAAATATCATATATTTAAATCTTAAAGAAAAATACATGCAAACTGCCTCAAATTTCAGGATAGAAGTCACTTTGAGGTCTTTTCCACTTACATAAAATTACTAAACTATTTGAGAGTTGACAGAAATATATTCTTGGCTGTAAATTGGATAATTGTTGTACAGTGGGGGGATTAGGTGTCTTACTACTGGAAAGATGTGTAATCTACTAGCTTCCTGCCTTCCGACATGTCGCTGTGTCATTGTGTGCAACACTTGCCCTGAAGTTGCCTACCGATATGCATATCTACTTGTGAATGAATGTGGGAGTGGCTGGGTTAATGCAGCTCATAGTGGTAAAGTGATTATAATAGTCAGTGTGACTAGGAAAATGCTACATATTCCCTATCAGATCTTAAAACAGGGGTAAATTACAAGTTTTTGTATTTCAGATTGCTAGATTGTAGTCAGGTTCACACAAAAAACCAACTCATTTGATTAAGATAAGTTAAATGATGCCGGTTTTTCCATCCAATAAATACATATGCAGGTTCAACCAATTTCAATTAAATAACATTGTCGAGATGTGAGATAGGTTAAAGAAGAAGTAAGCAACCAAAACTAGAGAATAGTAAATATTAAATGCGAACAGAAAAAGTCTGTTTATCAGCTAAAAAATGATATAGCACCATAGCCAGACAAAAAAATAAATAAAATAAGAAATACTAAAGAAAACACTAAACAGAACAAAAACTGTACAAAAGTTCCTGGTAATGAGGGAGATGTTCAGCCACTCTTGTTGATGACTTAAAAGATGTGTTTCATTAATGGGTAGTGCTTCTTGGAAAGTTGATACTTGTGGGTTTCTAGCTTCAGAGGCGCCACAGTTTGTCATGGTCTTCATTGGTTGTTTAACCCCTTTCTTCACAGATATGATCTTATGATCGCTAGGCTGCAGTCAGTATGAATGAATAATTTGGAATGGAGATCTGTCTGTGTCTTTATGGTCAGCCAATTGACCATCTTACTGAGTCCAACCTTGGCAGCGATGACACCTTGAAGGAAACCACGCTTGTGCAGGGCAGCAATCCTGCCTTGTTTAAAGTCAGGAACACTTTTTACTTTTGCCATTAGAGAGTTATGACAGTGGGAATGTCCACAGAAATCTTAGTTTAAATGACAAATAATTTAATCTTCTGTATTTGTTCTGTTTCCTGGTCTTTTTCCACCCTCTATTTGCACTTTGAAGCTCTACTAACAACTTTGGCATGAGTCACCACATCTTACTTAAAAGATCTTTTGTCGTTGAAATATTCTGAAGAGGGGTGTATGTGTTCAGTGCATTTAAAATCACAGAGTGATAGCTTTAAAACTAATATCTCATAGGAAACAGTGTCAAAAACGATATTGTTTTACCAGTTACAATTTACTTTCCATGACTTCGTTTTCTACAAATCATAAAGTTTTTTTTAAGCATATGAGGAAAATGTTCGAAAATATTATTTGAGCATATTTAAGGGAAAAGATACCAATCAAATTTTCAATTTTGTAACCCCTATTCTCTCTGTCCAACACATTTTTTCTATGTTACTATATTTCTACATGAGAACCTGTCTTGCATGCCTGCTGCTCACTTTCTGCACCCCTACATCCCTCCAACTGCGATCATGTTACTTTACGACAGATCTGAGGTTTCTGTGTTTACTTGGGCATGAGGAGAATCATTCTTGGCTTGTTTTCACTCCCTGATGTGCACATTTATGAGACATTGGATGGTCTAATGTTGCATGTCTGAACAAATGGTCAGCAAGATACGCATGCTTGTGTGTCTATATGTAACTGGACCCTCTCATACTAAGTTGGCACAGGTGTCTCACCACCTGACCACACCCCCAGGCTACACGGCACCTCCTGTCCCTAACACCTGTCCCCTCTGTCTATGAAAAGACCTGCGTACCTCTCCTCCTTCTGTCTTACACACCAACACAGTCTAAAAGTTTGTCTGGGAGGAAGGCAGGTTGCTGATCTGTGACCAAGCTGAGTGGGGGTACGTTGGGATGTATGGGAGAGGGGGGGTCTCCAGTTTGTCTTGAGTATCCATGCAGCTGTCCTCCTGAAACCAGAACTCAGACCAAGGATGCGGCTCAATGTGGTGTCGCCTCTGTCCGCTCGGTGACATCGCTGCAAGCTGTTGGAGAGCGGCTGTGGACCTTCATGTCCTTACGAGCAACAGATGGGAACGTATTAAAACACTTCTACCATCTATATGGCTGACAAACACCAGAAAGATTTGGTTTCAAAGCTTTTCACATTGGTCCCTTTTATTGATGGGCTTTTTATTTAACCTCCCAGTGAAGAACTGATGTCCAAATGTTATTCCAGATCAAAACGTTTTCTTAAAATAAAATGTTTGTGCATCTTAAGTTTAGGGTCTTTTTTAGTTTTTCACTTTTTGTATACTATATTAAAATCTGTAATAATAATTTAAAAATATATAAAGTCATTGCGTGGGGGGAAGGGTACAGCCTGGACAGGTCGCTAGTCCAACACAAAGACAAACTCACACTTAAGTAAAGCTTAGAGGTACCATTCAGCCTAGCAGTCATGGGACTGGGCTGAGAGAGGAATCCAGAGTACCTGGAGAGAACCCATGCTTCACAGGGAAAACTTGCAAACTCCCCACAGAAAGACCCAACGCTGAGATTCGAGTCTAGGACCTCCTGTTTCTGCTTCAGGGCAGGCAACAGTGCTAACAACTGTGCCAATTTCTATATCTTTAGACCAAATAGGTTTAACTCAACATATTTTGTTTCATTTAGTCAATGTTTAATGTTTAATCTGTGCCCTCTAAACATTCTCCAAAACATCCAACATATCAAGAAAAAAGGCCTCAAGAGATGCATTAATAACAATAAGACGACCAATGCAGTGAAGTACACTTAAAGATGACGACTATATATTTGTTTCATTTAATATTAGTGCTTATGTTTGTGTGCATGCAGAAGAGAGTCAGAGAGCGAAAGGGAGGGAGAGGTCAGAGCAGCCTGAAGGCCATTGTAAATTCCTCTCTGGCTCAACCAAAGACATTCTTCTCTCCTGTTTTTCTTTCTAATCTCAATGCTCAGATTACCAGCTAGAGGGCCTGACAGGAGAACGGGTGGCATGCGTGCAGGCACATGTGCCAAAACAGCAATCGAGGTACACATACACCACATTTACACACATAAATCAAATGCATACACACCTCACAGGAGGGGAAGCTAGCAGTTAAAGTCCGAATGATGTAATGAATAGGACAGGATTTCTGGTAAAATAAATATGAGAAAAAAAGGCTTAGCAACACACTGAAATCATTAAGCAAGAGCCTATGTTTTTGAAACCCAGAGAAAACATCACCCCCGTGGAGAATACTGAAAGGATTCCCACATGACAGCTAACCCCCGCCGGTGCCACCCAAACACACAGAAAAATGCACTGTTTGAAACTGGAATTGTCCCATGAAGCCTTTCCAGATGTGGTCAAGATGGTTTCACCAGAAAAATGCCACCACCAAAAAAATCCTCAATCATATTTCTTCAATACGCTAAACAAATATAATCCCTTTCTTTCTTTCTTTCTTTCTTTCTTTCTTTCTTTCTTTCTTTCTTTCTTTCTTTCTTTCTTTCTTTCTTTCTTTCTTTCTTTCTTTCTTTCTTTCTTTCTTTTCTATCTTCTTTTTTCTTTCTTTCTTTCCTTTCTTTCTTTTCTTTCTTCTTTCTTTCTCTTTCCCTTTCTTTTCTTTCTTTCTTTCTCTTTCTTTCTTTCTTTCTTTCTCCCTTCTTTTCTTTCTTTCTTTCTTTCTTTCTTTCTTTCTTTCTTTCTTTCTTTCTTTCTTTCTTTCTTTCTTTCTTTCTTTCTTTCTTTCTTTCTTTCTTTCTTTCTTTCTTTCTTTCTTTCTTTCTTTCTTTCTTTCTTTCTTTCTTGTTAAAAGTCATGTTGGGTCCCTAAGACCCTGAGGCCCTGTTTACAAAGAGACAAAACAAGTATAGTTTCAAAAACGGAGTGCAATAAATAAAACGTCTGTCTAAAATAATTCACACAAACCGGATTAAAATTCTGCAGTACAAATGCCGGGCCCACTGGTGGCGCTGTGACAATGCCAGAGAAACACATATAAGAACCCTGAGCATGCATAGTCAACCTAGTGGCAAACATGAGAAATCTAACTTCAAACAAGAACTTTATTCAAAAGCATATGGTGCATTTGGTTTATCTGGGTCCATTTTTTTTTGCTGCTGGTGATAGAGGAGGGGCGGTAAATCATGTTCTAGGATCCATTATAAAGTAAGTATTTGTTTTAATAGGACCATAGGACACAATGTTTTTTATTTTATTTTACCATAGAGTTGTGCATGCATGTTAAATACAGCAGTGAGGCCACAACGTCATCAACCCAGAAAAAATGGTGGAAAGCAAACGGCATTTAGAGATTTCTCCACTCTGAAACCTGGTTTCAAACATGATTGTTTACAGCATCCTGAAACACTGGCTCCTTGTGAATGAGACACCTATTTGAATAAATATCTTTGCTGCTACACCCGGTTTCATCGCCAGGTAGACAGGACCTAAACATCACTGATCTTACAGGAATAAACTGTTTTTTTTTAAGTCGACCTCGATTTGGATCAAAGAAGCTATTAATGCAAAGTGTATTTCTCATCTCTGTTTTCATCAGCTTTTGCTCTATTCTTCTTGCAAAATAGATAAAAAATAGAGTAGACAAAAATGTTTAATATTCTCAGTTAGACTTGGGTCCTGCGTTTAGGGTATCAAGTATCTCTACAGCATAATCTTGCCTCTACCATGTTTCAAGATAGGAGGTGATGTGTAGAGTGACACAAAGTTTTTGGTCTTAATTTGACCAAAGGACCTTCTGTCAACTCTTTTTGTGTCCTCTATGGGTTGTGCATTTACAGATATTTATTTGTGAACAATAAACCATTTTGAAAAACAAATATCTCACATTTATAGCTACATGCTGAATTATTTTGTTTGTGCTTGTTTTGATCTATCACGTAAAATCCTAATAACATCAAGATAGGCTTGTGGCTTTAACAAAGATGCGGAAACTTCTAGAAGGCCCTGTATAGATCCCAAACAGCTGGGTAAATGTTGATCCGAGGGAGGATAGCAAGGAGGCTGGAAGCCTTATTGCTGCCCAGCTGAGAAGCTCCACCAGGGGGCTCATTCCTCCAGACCCCCCTGGAATCAACATGCAGATCAGCCTCTAGTTGTTTTTTGTGTGCCTGTTTTTACTGTAGGAAACCTACTGATGTAACTGTACAGTTTCCTTTCTATTTAGCTGAATATGATATTTTCGTTTTGCTTTAAAAATAGAGAGGGTTCTGCTCCAATCCGCTATTATAAACTGCAACAGTTTATAGTTAAAGTGGGAGGGGGGATGGGATGGAGCAGATCCAACGTTCTAGTGAAACGATTATCTCCACTTAAGATCAGACCCCCCTCTGTCACAGCAGCGCTCAGGATGGCTGAGAGCCTTGGATGAACCAGCATGAGACTCCCCTCTTCAAGAGGTGGGAAAAAATAAGAAAAACCATGGGTCAATAGTGAACGATGAAAAGAAAGAAAACTCGAGCACTTGTTTTGGTCTTCCTTTTGCGGGCTGCGACTTGCTCTGCCCCGCCCTAAACAAACCATTCATGTCTTAGTGTCTGCTCAGCTATGTGAGGGAGTGCAGGAGTCGGTTTTCAGGGGTGAGAAAGAAACACCGGAATGGGAAAATAAAGGAGGCCAGCTTGTAATTATGGCCAATAATTGTTGATGGCTGAGGCAGTGAATCAGATTCATCGGTTTTTCCATGCTGCCTTAGTTGTGATAAGTGAATATAAATACGAAACAATAAATAAATAAAAAACATCCGGCTGTAGAGGAACCAAAGGTCTCATGAGGAGCAGGTGCTTTAAAACAGCTTCAACACTTCCAAACATTTGGTGTCTTGTTATCTGATCCATTCCCTGCAAAAAAACAACATGAGGCTTATCAGAGCTCTTGAGGTTTCTCCCACCTTAAATCTAACTGCTCACACTTAATACCAGCATGCACTTAGAGCTCACTGGAGGCTCATTAACCTCCTGGTGGGGGGGTTTAAGAGGGGGGGTCAGAGGCATCAAAGTGGCAGGATCATTGCAGAGTCACCCAGCAATCCTACCATGGGGGTCTGGAGCCGCAGCGTCTCACCCCTAATGAGAGGCCATGACACGCACACATATGCACACAGTTTGACCCCGACAGACCAGCTGGAAAAGACAGGCTGACGTGCCGATTCCCCACCCTCACTCAACTCTCTGGATTCAACTCCTCAGTTCCTCTCCCAGACTTTACACATACAGTGCCTTGTTAAAGTATTCAAAGCACTTAAACCTTTTTTGTGGTTTTAAACTTATTTAATCTCACAAAACTCACTTACGTCCATGGACTACGATAGTAGGTTTTCAGAAGTATTTAGAATCAGATGAACCCCCTCCTCACCACCCCCACTAATACACACACCTACCCACCCCACCCTTTCTTAAGACTTCTGTAGCCTCTAACATGGCTTCATTCCAGATTATCCTGATATAGAGCTATTCATCTTCCTATTTACTCTAAGCAACTTGTCCTTACTGAGGAAAACTGTTCCCACAGCATGCCGCAGCCATCACCATGTTTTTCATTATCCCTAACGGTCGGGACTGTATTCACACTGAGATTAAAGGCAACACGGGTGATTTTTATTCTAATTCTGTCATTTCTAAATAAATACAAATACAAATGTGTGCTCAACTTTTCAGATAGTTATTCAAAAATGTTTCCAATGAATAATGTTTCTCTGTCATTTTCCCGTGTTCAGTGAAAATAAATATGACTATCAGGTATACTGCAGTCTTGTCATTACAAGACTAACTCTCAAATCTCAGCTCCTGAATTCAAATGATAAAGTCAGACACAAAGGAATTTACACAGAAACTGACTTACTGCAAGGGTACAGAATCAATACTGTTACTGTTCCTCTAAATGTCCATAATTGTCTTAATTAGGTGAAATAACAACTTACTCTTCTATTATCTACAGTAACCTTACCTGGCATGGTCTATTCAGGGGTACTGGAGAGGAGGGTCCGACGGACCCCTCGGATTAAGGAGGAACTGGGCGAAAGAACACTGGACTAGCTCTAAACCCTCAGCAAGGTCTTGTAGGGGGTGCATGGGAGTTCAGCCAATCTTTCTACATGAGTTTTATGGACTTCAAGGTGTTTGACCGTGTCTCTAGGGTAGTCCTCTGGGGGTACTCCAGGAGTATGGGCTACCGGGCCCCTTGAAATTGACTGCTAGGTTACCATACGACCGGTGTCAGACGTTGGTTTGCATTGCCCGCTGTAAATCTGGCTCGTTTCCAGTGAAAGGTGGACTCCGCCAAGGCTTCCTCAATTTGAGAAGGTAATGTATCTGGGGGTCTTGTTCACGAATGAGGGAAAAATTGAGCAGGAGATCGACAGGTAGATTTGTAAGGCATCTGCAGTGATGCAGGGGCTGGTAAAGAGAGAGCTGAGCTAATAGGCAATGATCTCGATTCACCACAGGGGCAACCTTAGGCCATTTTTGGGAGTGCTATAGCAGGTTTGTCAGATTTGCATTGAAAAACATGAAAATATAGATCTATTCAGCTCAGCCAAATGGTAGTGGTGGGGGTGATGTTTTGTTGTGACACACTGGACCACTTAATAGAAACTATGCCTCATTTAAACACCACAGTCTATCATCTTTGTTCGCTCTCATCCCCAAATAACCACAGCATAATCATCTTCCACCTCGAGCAGGATAATACCTTTGGTCTTAAACCTCAGATTGTTTTGAACTCATTGTATTGAGTCCATGGTATTTTAGACAGTCAACAAATCCTACTCTACAGAAGCCCTTTTAGGATGTGGTGGGGTGAGAAATATGCATCATCAATGGGCAATGGACAAATCAGCGCAAACAGTGTGATGAAAATATGGAACAAAATTCTTTGAGTGTTTCAGAAGCATTGTGGAATCGACTTCGAAAGAATCTGGACAGTTCTGAATGCAAAAATGGGTCAAAGCTTTACTAGCATCGAGTATCTAAAGAAGTGGCTTGTGAGTAAATTTGTTTTTGTAAAATTAATATTTTTTAACTGATCTTCATCCTGTTTTCTTGTTTTTTTTGTACAGTATTTTCTTTCTCACAGAAAGCAAGGACTTCAGTTCTCATGAAACATCAGCATAAGATGCCGGGAAACAAATCAACAAAAAATAAAACATTTATCAATGAGCACATGTTGGACAGGCGGGGGGGTAAGAATAGAGAAAGGGGAAAAAAAGGAGTAGTGGAGGGACTTTGGATTCGCTTTCTACCAGAGAGGCAAGTGCAACACCAGCAGAAGCAGCACCAGCAGGGAGAAGGAGGGGTGCAGGGTCAAGGGAAGAGGCACCTTGCAACAGCTGGTCTCAATTATCCACGCTGCTAAGTGTACAGGAGCATGTGTGTATGCAAGTGTGTGAGGTGAGGAGGGGTGGAGGGCCTGAGACCGCTGGCGCCAGTAGGGGTGCAAGAGGTCAGAGTGGATGAAGATTATAAAAATACTGGCAGGCAGTTGGCCTTGGTGCTGCTGCTGCAGCACAGTGCAAGTGTCTGTAAGATATGGCTTGAATGCTTCCTAGGATGTGGAGGAGATTACGTGTGTGTCTGTGTTGAGGTGAATGCGAGTATCCGGGATGCATCATGTTTCCTGATACACCCTATATAACCTCTTATAACACCTCTTCTGTAAAAATTATGCATGTTTCTGTTCTGTTTCCTTTTCTGTTTGTACATCTGTTTTTGGGCTGCTGTTATGACAAAATTTCCCCTCGTGGGACAATTAAAGGATTTTTCTATTCTATTTTATTCTATTCTTTTTTTTTTATTCCATTCTATTCTAGTTTGGGACATTCCAAAGGGGGAAAATACTCAAGAGTTAAATCAGTTATTGTTTTGGTAATTTGGAGGAAATCAGTCAATATTTAGCAAATTTAGGGAAATAATTTATAAAAATGTTCTTAATAAAAAAATTCTAAATGACACAAACTAAATAAAACAAACAACTGGAAAACAACAAAAGTAATTTACATAATTCATCCAGTTTCTCTGCTAGGACTTGGAGATCTTGCAAGCGTGTCTGTGGTGCCATCTAGTGACAATCAACTGCAATCGCGGGAAAAAAGATTTATATTTCTGTAGATTCAAAAATTGGTGGCACCGTTTTGAAGTTAACGCTTCTTAAAATGAGCATTTACAAAATTTGCAGCAGCATAACTGCACAAATGAGGAGAGGATTATGAGCCATTCTGTCACAAGTCATGTTGAAAAGAAACATCAAAAGACAGAAACACTGCGCTGTCTGAGAACACAGCACAACCTGGTGGAAGAGTTAGGGATGACAGATGACGTGCTAAAGCCTGATTTTTAAAAATCCCGGAAAAGCTTGAAATTCCATCTGTTTACATATTACTTGCTTCAAAGAATAAAACCATTCATTATGGTAGTTTAACAAAAAACAGCCACTGTTATGCCGACGAAGCGCACATTTATGCAATACATATGTGTGATCAATAGTGATCAATAGTAACAAATAAGGAATTGAAAAATATGGAAAAACATGAAGATAACAGAATATATAGGTTTTCTGTTACAACAAAATAATCTCTATACTCTATAGAGAAATTTGTATGTTAAGAACTAAATCAGCAGAAGATAAATGTATATTTACAAAAGTCAAGTAGAGTTTAACTATAATATGTTATACTTAAATATAATTTGTGCTTTACTTTGAGGGTATCAGGTGCATGTCAAGTTAGTGAAAGTTATTCAAGCATTACTTAACTAATGCTTGTATAAAGTGATGGTTTGGATTTTCGGGAGAGGTGGCAAATTAGTAGCCCAGAACATGTTAAAAGCAATCACAAGTCTGCAAGAGGATTCCCTACAGAGGCTCTCTAATTGCAAGTGTTTGTGTAACATGTTCCTGGCAGTGGTAATCAATTGATAAATACAAAACTGTTTATTTTTTTTAATCTTACAAGTAATTTCCTCCAAAGAATAGATTTGCCTTGTACCCAGGACAAGGCCAAGTATCATTCTAGGTTGTTAAAAAAGACACATTTCAAAGGTAAAGATAGCAGATTTATTGTAAAGTTAGTAAAGAAATCGAAAAAAGTGTGTGTTTTTTAAAAACTAGATAGACAGAAATAGACCAAAAGTTAAATATATTAACGAATCCATCAGTTTGTTCCATTTTTTCTTTTGCTTTATTAAAACCCCGTATATTTCTAGTCATTTCTAGAGCAATTTAACATATCTTAAACACAAAAAAGTATAAGCTCTAGAAAGACATGCTACTGTTTTGAACAACACTTTGTATGTTCCAAATGTAATATTTTGCAGCAAAGGTTCACAAAATATCCAGCCAATCTTCTAAAAATAAATAAAATCTGGCGACACCAAGCAGATTATGGAAAGTCTACAAGAGTTTGAACTTTCCACCAGCAGTGACTCATTCCGAAATGGAGGTCAATTCAGCACCATGGACAGATCGGCACATAGGACAAACGAGGAGTGCTGTCCATGGTGCTGAATCCGCGAAACGTTTTTACCATGTACATAGTAAAAAGACTTAAAAATACAATCGGTTCTAATATAAAATATAAAGCGTTTAATACTAAACTGAAAATAAAAATTTATATTAAGGGTTCCTTATGGTAGAGTCCTGAAACAAGAAAATACTCAGATATATCTAATATCTTTGTCTAGAAGTTTTATTAAATATTATGTTGGGCACTATACAAATTTACATACACAGGGCTGAACGCACTCCTCTTTCTCTCATCCTCCCCATGTAACACTAAGTTGTTGTAGTTGATCAGAAAGTTTTTGTAGGAAATACAGCTTTATTATCCTGAGATCATTGATCCTGAGATACCATAAGGTTTTGCCAATTCAAAGCTGAACGAACCTCATAGATCACCTGCAAACTTTATTTGGCCTATAATAACAAGGTTTGATGGTATAATGTTTCCTGGTTTCGTTAAATGAGTGGTTGTGTATCCGTTGGGCTTATACTTGGTAGTCAGTCAATTTTGAGTGGCACATTGCCATACAGGAGACGTACAAAAAAAATAGTTTATTTCCACTTTATGACATCAGCTGGTACTCTTTTCCCCACAAGATGACACTAAATGTTTTTTTTATTTCCACTTTATCACATGAGCTGGTAGTCTTATTCTTACAAAAGGGCAACAGATCGGTCAGTTCGGGAGGCTCTCATTGGCATATAAAAAAGGCTATAGAGCACAGTACAAAAGTCGAAACAAAAATTATTGGCGTTACATTAACTGACCTGTCAACAACTTTTTAAGGGCAAAGTACAGTGTCCTGAGCATCCTCTCCACCCTGATTTTGAACTCCTACCGTCAGGCAGGAGATTTATCAACACATCCTCACACCCA
This sequence comes from Apricaphanius iberus, assembly GCA_028564705.1. Lineage (NCBI taxonomy): Eukaryota > Metazoa > Chordata > Actinopteri > Cyprinodontiformes > Aphaniidae > Apricaphanius > Apricaphanius iberus. The sequence continues at coordinate 731,788 of JAPXFQ010001652.1, forward strand.
ACTCGTCACATATGGACGCACTGACCAAGCCTAAATATGTGACGAGTTGAGCTCTGGCGCGCGTTTTACCGGGTTCACTGATGGATGGACTGCCGACCTGTCTAAGGTGCACTGCGCCTCTCATTCGATAACCGCTGGAGTAATGCACCAGACCCCTGGCGACCCACCAGGGAGAAGCAGAATAAATACTGGATGGAATTTATTTACCCGGACTCCGTGCATAGAGGTGAATCTTTTGGTTAATGCGCAGCAGCAGTAACCCCCCCCCCATACTTTTCCCTTTGGTGTTTAAAATCTGTTCAAATCAACTTAAACGACATTATAGTATTATATATATATATTAGGTTTAGGCATTTACAACAAAGTATATTTGTCCTTCTGTGACCATAGAGTTAGGACATAAAACTTGTGGGTTGGTTAAAATCGGTTAGATAACTCCAGTTACGGTATGCTATTCTGACAAAGTGTGCTGTTTTTTCAAACACCGGCTGGAACGCGTGGGGAGGTCCTGCTCATGAGGGCTCTGGAGCACTGTTTTGTATTTTAACATTTCTTGTTTTTTTTATTGTTTTTTGTTTTTGTTTTAATCCCTTTTTTGTTTTGTCCAGGCTGGAGCCCAAGGTGGTTGCGGTTATCCTCTGTTGGCGTTTTGCTGTGTGCTTGCTGGTGCTGCGTCCCTTGACATTGGTGTGACTGTTGACTATTGCCTGGGGTGATTTTGTATTAGGATTTCTTCATTTGTCCAACCCCCATTGGTCCCACTACACTTTTGGTAAGCTCCAGTCCTGTGGGTGTGACTCTCAATTTTCCCTTTCCCTGAATTATTGTTGAAAATATTAAAGCACTGATTTAACTTGTCTTTAAAAAAATATATATATATTAAGTACATTTATAATTATTTTTCAACCTTGTTTTCTGCTGCCTTTTTGTGAAGCGAACCTGTGCGTGCCTTATTGGTACAAAATTATTTTTCCTTGGGTGAAATTCCCATGGTGGCGTTGTTGTGTATTTTCCCAGTTGGGGCAGCTGTTAAGCAAAGTTAAAGGGGTAAGCTCCAGAAAACCAGTACCCCACTCTGAGTACAGCCACAAAATGTTTGTAGTCTGATGTATTTGTTTTTTTAAAGTTTTCTAGCACTAGAAAATGGAACTTGCGTCGATAATAAAATGAATTGTTATCAAATGGTGCAGTTGTTACTGTGTTTAATAAAATAAATAATTTAACCTGTTGGCACGGCAAAGTTCCTGATATATTCTCAGCCAAAATGAAAGCTACGCATTTGCATTTACACCAGATATGAAATGGGTTTTTATTGTGTGTGTGTTCTCTTCAAATTTGTTTAAAAACAAACGGTAAGCAATTTATTGTCATGAATGCGAAAATGTGGTATAGGGAAAACACATCTGACTAAAAATATTTGGCGTGTAAAGGCAAAATCGAGACTTATAAGGCTACTCTGTGTCTTATTGACACAGACAATGAAACATGAGTGAGAAAGGCTACACCTGGTCGGGATTCAGATGCGTTATCTTACGAAACCTTTTTAATAATTATTAAACTTAAACATTTGATTAGTTTCTCTATTCTAGTAGCTAATAATAAAACTTGCATATAAATATATTATATATTGATCAGTGCTTGTAAAGTAGCCTATATGTTGATTTTTCTTATATTATCTAGCCTATTATGAGGATTTCACGAGTATTTTTTTATGTCGGAAGGTTTTTAGGTGTATTTTATTTCACGTCTTTATTTACACTGTGACAGATTGGAGGTTTGTGCTGCTAATGCCTCAGTATCACTGCACACTATGGCGATTTACAGCAGCGTGCGTCCCAAGCGCACGACGCTCTTTTTTAAGGTTAGTGCGCTCCGTGGTTTGCAGCTTGACGCCTCTGAGTCCAACAGACAACAGTCTCTGACGTAATAGTCAGCAACGTCAGACATTCTAACAGAACACTTTCTGAATTCTGAGCACAGACTGTCTTATGAACTAAGTTCAAACTATGGCAAGGATGTCGGGTTCTGAGCAAAATCATTTAAAAATGAAGCCACGTTTCGTTATCCACAGTAAGTCCGATTCATATCTTGTGGAGGAAAAAATGGGAGAGGGGAGTTTTGGAAAAGTGGTCCGGTGTAAAAATCTGAACACAGATGAGATCAGGGCCATTAAGGTTCTAAAGTTGAACACCACCGCAGGCAAAGCTGAGGAGAAAGCTTTAAAAGCAATACGACAGCTTGATGCTGACAAAGCAAACTTGATCAAGTTTTATGAAGGGTTCAGTTACAAAGGACATAAGTGTCTCGTTTTTGAATTTTTGAGTGAAAGCTTATTTGACTTTTTTGTGAACAGAAAATTACTCCCTCTGCATGTGTCTGAAATAAGGATCATAGCTCAGCAATTGTTAACGGCTCTGGATGCACTAAAAAGCATTGGTATTGTTCATTGTGATATAAAACCTGATAACATCATGCTTGTAAACCACGAGTCACAGCCGTTTAAGGTGAAGCTCATTGACTTTGGCAATGCAATGAAGACATCCACATTGGAAAAGGTTCAAATGATCCAGGCTCTCGGTTACAGAGCTCCTGAAGTGGTGCTAGGCCTGCCATTGAATGAAGCCGTTGACATGTGGGCCCTTGGCTGTGTTCTGGCCTACGTTTTCATCGGAAGGCACATATATCCATTGCAATCTGAATACGAATTTATCAGAGTGCTAACAGAGCTGCAGGGTTTCCCAGACAATGAGGTTCTAAGCAGAGGATCAAAGGTGGAAACCTTTTTTACTTTCACTGAGGATTTGTGTTGGAAACTGAAAACAAAAAAGGAATATAAAGAAATAACAGGGACTAAAGTTGTGGAGTACAACTGTGTTGACAAATATGTAAACAATTTTGATGAATTATCAAAGTTGCACCCAGGACTGGATGATCCTGCTGAGGAAACAGATACAAAAGCTTTCATGAGCATCCTTAAGCGGATGCTGAATGTCAATCCAGCAAAAAGGATCACCCCAAGAGAAGGTCTTGGGCATCGTTTTATAAACATGGCTCATCTTTCTAGTAAGAGTGAGGGGCCATACGTAACTTTAGCACATGCAAACATGAGAGAGTCCCAGCTTGAGGATGCAGCAGTTCAAAGGTTTGAAACTTCCAGTGAAACTGTAGGCATAAACAGTTCATCCACTGCAAGCTCTGACCACCAACTTGAAGACGATACAGAACATGAAGAAAACCAAACTGACGTAACATCACAGAAAGAGATGTTTAAAGGGATAGAAAGATCTTGTAAGTCCATGGCGGCTTTACAAGAATACGGAAAACTTTCATGCAAGAAAGGAAGAATTCTGATTTGTGTGAGGCCCCAACGTTCGACTGAAGAAACATCCTCAACTGTCACAAAACAAATCCAACCTGTAAGGCCCAAGACATGCAGCACCACCAAGCCACCAAATCCAACAAGATGTGAAGCTATGGTGACTGCCAAAGTGAGCAAAGCATCACCAAAAGTGATCAAGGTTGAACCAGCTCCTGATAAAAGAGCCATAAAATCAAGCACTGCAGATAAAAACGCTTCCTGCTCTGCTGAGAATCGCTTTGATATCGTAGAGGGAAAATCAAACCAGACTTGTCTGGAGAGAATGCAGAATTTCTTTACTCAGATGTGCGAGTGCTGCAGAAGAAACAAATGAATAAAAACCTTATGGTGTCATAAAAATAAAAATCCCTTTTAACTGTGCAGTATGTACAATTTATTTTATTTCCCCTCATTTTATTTATACGCTTGCTAAAAATTAATTAAGTCAAATTTAATTTAAGGTTACCATTCAGATTATTGGGTGTTTAATGACCTGAGTGGTCTACATAGTTCATAATTCATAAGCAATTCAGAAATATAATCTTAATTTATAATAATCCAATGTCATAGTTCTGGGGTATTTGGAGTTTTTGGACAGAGTTCATTGAAGCCTTATAGTTTTTGCCTTTTTAGTTCTTTCTTTCTAGTCTCCAGTCAAAGTTTGTTCTTTTGCTTCTCTTCGTGAAAAGTATATTCTTTAGGTTTTTAATTAGTCTTGCCATATACCTAGTCCTTGTATTTTTCCTCAAAAGGTCTTGCCAGTTTATTTCTTTGTATCTGGTTTCTTAGTTTGTTGGGGTTTTTATGCTCTATTTTGACTCCTTAGATTTGTTTCCCTTTCCCAAGTTCGTTAGGCCTTGTTTTATTTCTCCCATTCTTATTTGCACTTTCACCTGTGCCTCCTAATTATCCTCACGTGTTCCACCCGTCTCCTATATAAGTTCTTAGTTTTTCAGTGTGCAGGGCCAGATTCTCTGTTTTCCTTCCTTGTTGTTCAAGCTCAACAAATTGAGGCTCATTTGAAATATCCTTGCTTGAATCAGCGTAACACACCAGGCTTATTCGGTTCCACCAATGAAGCCCAGATGAATTCAATCCCCCTGATTCAAGTAAGGATTAACAAGTGAGGCTCATGTGCATCAGCAGGCAGCCCCACAATCGATGCTAGATAAGTGAGAAAAGAAGGAGAGGAAAGAGTCTGAGAAAGAATTATTAATGTAGCCTATGAGCATCACAATTACATCATATTGTGACAACATCATGCAACATCAGAGCAGGGTTGTAAAAAAAAACTTTTCTAGCCATGTAGACTCTTTGGCTCACTGGTAAGATTTCAGATGGTTGTTCGGCAGTCAAGAGTTCAATCTAGTATAGTTTCTCTCTTTGTACCTTTTCCAAAAATGAATATCTATTTTAGAGAGTTTTGTGGTGAAAATGTCAATTAAAGTTATGTAATGGTATAGTTATTTCTTTAATTTGATAACAAGTTGGACGAAATAAATTATGTAGTTGAGGTTGCTAAGCAAGCACGATGCAAGTTAGGGCAGATCTCTGATCGCCTCAGGTAGCCTCAATAAACTCTGTGTTGATTTCTGTTAATTGTTCCTGCTGCTAGGAAGTGATCTGCACTACACATTTCACACTTCAGGGGCGACTGTGGCTCAGTGGTAGAGTAGTTGGCTTGCAATCGGAGGGTCGTAGGTTTGATTCCAGCTTCCTCCAGTCACATGTCAATGTGCCCCTGGGCAAGGCACTTAACCCCCAAATTCTACATTGTCCTACCAAGCCATGTTGGGTGTCGGTGTATGAATGCAATTGTGATTGGGTGAATGCGGCTTCAATGTAAAGCACTTTGAGTGGTCAGTAAGACTAGAAAAGCGCTATATAAGTTCAGTCCATTTACCATCAGTCCATTTACACATAACAAAAATAGAATAATAATTTTGTATTTCATACACCGTGCACCAAATTAAGCCACAGGTCTGTTTAGCATTTGTACTCTCCTTTAATATCATAATATTTCAGTGTTGAGAGCTAACAGAAACAAATCAAGTAAATTTATCTGTGCAATAAATTTTTATCACAAACTCTCAAAAATAGCTTTTCATTTTTTGGAAAAGGCACAAAGAGATAAACTATACTAGATTTGAAGTCTTGACTGCCGAACAACCATCTGAAATCTTACCGATTGTGTGGGAAAAGGTGCATAAAGAGTGAACAAACTGGAGTTGAACTCTTGACTTCCACACAAGAATCTATGATTTTACCACTGAGACAAAAGGTATTTATGTCAATAGGAAGGCCAGATCACACTATCAATTGGACCTACGCATCAACTGTAAGCTGAAATCTTAATATGACAGCACACACTTATTACAGTGTTATAATGACTTGGTTTCCTTCTTTTGGTGGAAGGACTAATTAAAAAAAAGACTTTTAATTAAACCACCTGATAGTTTTCCTCCAACCTTTTGCGATAATGTTTTAAAGTCGGAGAGGCTGTCTAGCCATTCTGAGGCAAAAAAAAAGGTGGGTCTAGCCCCCCAAAGAAAGCCAATCAGGCGAGAGAACTTCTGTCCAATCGGAGGCGAGAAAGGCGGGACCTGCCCTTACCCCGTGATGATTCCAATATTCGCGCGTAGTGAGTACAGTTCATGAGCGAGCTTGGATTGAATATGTATGACTTTTGCCTAGTGAACGCCGCAGAGATATCAGGGGAACACATCCTGGCGGGGATACAAAGACTGACGTAACACGGCCACATTACTCTTTAATTTAAATAATTATCAGGTCAATTAATTGTGTACCGTTGTAGCATCTAGCATATAATTTTACTAATAATATGATGCTAGGCCACATACCTGCGAAGCTGTCTCTTTCTCTTCACTGTTTGAGGGAAAATCGAGCATCAAGCATCTTGAGCCCACACAAGTCCAGAAGAGGCAGGATTATCTTAGTGAATAGCACAGCTCACCTCACAGCTAGAAGGTCCAGGGTTCAATTCCTGCTGGGGGTGTGTGTGTGTTCCTCCATATCATCAGCACCCACACCCTGGATGGGGATGGTGTCTTTCTGTGTGGAGTTTGCATATTCTCCCCGTGTTCCCTTGAGTAGCTAATGTGAGCTACTCCCACAAAAACATGCACCAGTCCTGAGCTGTATACTGTCTCCTCCTGGCTGACTCGGGTGCCTGTAGGGCTGGGTAGGATCTAGCGGGAATAACGTGATCCTTCCACATGCTATGTCCAGCTGATATTTGATTTTTTTTTTTTAGGAAAATGATCTGAATTACAAGGCTGTATGTGTTGTAGTAGCTTTAACATGTAAGGTTATAATTACACAGCTTTAATGATAACAGTTTGTGACATGAAGAATGAGTCCCAATCCAGCCGTGTGCCTCATCTGCATTGTAAGTCTCAATCTTAATTAAATATTTAATTGAATTGAACTTATTGTATAGAGATTTGGGATAATGATTACAAAAGTCTATTACAAACCCTCTTCATGCGTAAAAAACATGCATTTGGAGTTATTCATGAATTCAGGATTTTTTATCATATTACTTTTTGGAATACAGATTTTTAAAATTGCACAGTCTCATCAATTATTACACTGCACACATTTCATATAGGGCCAGTTCAAACACTCTACCATCAAATATTCAAAAACTCTTTATAAAAAGAGAAGGAGGTTATAACCTAAGGGGGTGCAGGAATTTAAAGATTAATGAGATCCACAAGGAAGTTTGTGTGTTTCGTTGTATGGCACCGAACTTTGGAACAGGTTGAGCATGGAACTCAAACACTAAAACACTCAAACACTAAAATAACACATTCAAAAAAATATATAGAAAAAAGTATTTTGGCAGGTGCGATAAGTGAGGAGATATTTCAAGTGAAACCAGGTGTAAAAAACCTTTGGCCAGGAAATATAAAGGGTGTGTGCAGCTGGTGGGGAGCATAATATGCATTTGCATTCATTAGTATTGAGATAAGAGCACAAAATGATTTATATACCACTTAACAGGCGTACTTTAAAGCAGATAATGATTTAATGTACATATTATTAATATGTTGCTTGGTTTATATCTCTTAATTTCTTTGATAATGTATGTATTGATGAGTTACACTTACAGATTTATATGAATTAAGTTATGAATGCATACTTATTATCTGGACTGATGCATTTTTTTGTGTTGTTGCTTAAAATAAATACAATAAATACAATAGCCCTAATTTTAAAATTACTTTCAGTCAGAAAAATTTTAATTATAACATTACTTTAACCCTTACTCTGACTTTGTATGCATAAGATTTGCCTTAAGTACTTAGTTTAGTGTGTGTGGAAAAACAATGACCATTTTCCAGTTGAGCTTAGGTTTGGATGTAGACAAATGCATAGGGATCACTGGTTAAAAAAAAAAAAAGAAACACAATGTGACATACGTAAGTTTATTTTAAAACAACCTGGTTAAACTTATTACATTCTCACCACTTCCAAAAAGCTGTTACGAATTCAAGCTAAGAGGTTACTACTACAAGAAAAACTTTTTTATTATACCCACAGATATATATGTAATGTCAAACAGAAAAAAAAATCACCAAAACCTTTCGATATAAGAATAAAAATAGTAAGCTAAATACCCTTACACCCAACACAGACAAAAACACAAAAAAGATACATGTCATTTCAGTTCGTGATATCATTTAAATATTTGTTAGTCACACCTTCACCTTTAAGAAAAAAATATTTTCAATCTAAGATTATCTCTCCGTTCCCTTTAAAAAGTAATAAAAGTTTGTTTCCACTTCACCCACTGCTAAGACATCTACAATCATGCTTTATCATACTGATTCCTAAGAACAAAGTTTATTTCTGTCAAGATTTATGGCTGATATTGCGCCAGCTTGCATTCAGAGGAATCAGCTGAGGGGCTGCGGCGGCTTCCTAAAAAAGACAGAAAAGAAAGAAATTACATGTTGTAAACAATGCAAATGCATACATTTTCACAAATAAGCCATTTCACTGTAGTAAAAATATTAACCCTAATGGTGTTCTAAAACCAGAACTCCAAAACAACTACATTACTTTTTCTGCTTATTCACAAGGAACAACTTTATTGCTTCTTACAGCAAGAAAAAATATAAAACAATAATTTAAACGACTTCCATCTGTGCTAGATGTGTTACAAGAACATTAATTTAGAGTTGTATTTAAGAGTTTGCTTTATAAGGTATTTATATTAACTTAAACTAGTAACTCAGATACATAAATTGTAGAATAAACACAAATTTTAGGGGGTCAGTAAAACCAGATCAGGGAGATAAACCTTTGAGTAAGTACAGCCTCCAGAAATACCTCAGGCTTGAGCTAGACGAAATGCCCAAAAAGCTCTCTGTCAGCCTGAAGATCCACTTCCTCTGTTCTCTTAGTGTAGATTCTGACCAGCCTCTCTTCAAACTGCACTGGAAGAAGGTGGGATACCTGAAAGGGATGTACGCAAAACAGGGTAGGTTATGTTTTAACATAAATTTAAAAAAAACAACTTGTAGAGATAATTCCACTTCTTTTGCTTCAAAAGATTACAATGAGAGAAAAATTTGGGGAGATCAAGCATCTAAAAATTAAAGATGCAATATTTTTAAAGTCTGGATTTATTCTCACCTCCTGTCTGTCTATAGGTCTCGCTGTATCTGGGTGTAGTTTGTTGTAGAAGTTGACATGTTGTATGGGGTCTTCTGGTCCCATTCCATAGTTTAATTTAACTAACTAAAAAAGAAATAAACATTTAAAAGTCTGAGAATGAAAACACAACTAAAATACAATACTTTAAAGTTTAAAATCACAAACGTCAGAGTTAAAATGCTTCAACACAATAAACCTGTTTGCATAAAACCTACTTCCACTACATAATTGTCATGGTTGCCGGTAATCTCCTCCAGGATATGTGCGTTCCACTTTTCCTAAATAGAAATCACATACAATGTAACAACTTCCTGATCTTAACTTAAAAGTTATAACACAGTTACAGTTTTACCGTGTCAATTTAGTTATTTATTGATTACAGTCAAAGTGCATGAAAAGATAGATTCCCAACTAAGCAAACATACATACCTTTACAACTTCCAGGGTTTCATTTGACGGAAATTTGCCCAGGTAAGTGTAGAGGTCTCTTTGCAATATCCTTCCCAGTATGTGTCTTGCGTTTTCAAGCGCCTGGGAGTTGGAGTTCAATATCTGATCAAATATAGTATCTACAGGGCAAAAAAAGAAACACAAACTGATTCAAAACAAAGTAACAAATTCAAAATCATCAAACTATTAAGATTCTGTTTATGAATATATGCTATATTATAATATATAAACTATTGTGCTGAAGCTTGACTAGATGATAAGTTGGATTGAAAGATGCTTAATACGATATAATTTGTTGGGCTTGTTTCTGTTTTGTCTAATCCAGTTATATTGAGTAAGGGGGTTCCACAAGTGTCCCTTAGTCTTTTTACTTTATATTTGTAACATTTGATATCAGCTAAATTTCTAGTCTTACCATATGTAAATTATACAAATCTTTAATTGTCAGATATTTTTTGAATAAAATATAAAAAAATCCTCTGATCCCATTTTACCATCTTACAAAATGCTCTTCATTATCCAAAATTAGTCCTCAATGCTAATAAAACCAAAGTTTGTATCTGCAGTTCCTAATATCAAAACTGTGAAAGGTGATAGAAATGCCTGATAATGATCTCGGCTTTAAACATCATACTACATATTTGATAAAAACTAAAATTTACATTTTTCGTCTAGATTAAAATCATGTTTTTATTTTGCTTTCTGAAAAGGATTTGTAATAATCTTGTTTTTATCTCAGTTGGACTATGGTAATACTGTCTTGCTGCCTCGATATCTTACCAACACCTTTTTTAAAGAAAGTTCTCCCTGTTATTTAGTCCGATCCGATGCAAATAGTTAACGCATCCCTGCAGTCAGGTGTCTTCCCCCAGGCCCTCAAAACAGCAGTTATCAACCCCCTATTAAAGAAAAACAACCTAGATAATACATTGATGCAGAATTACAGGCCAATCTCTAATCTCCCATTCATCAGTAAAATTATTGAAAAAACTGTATCTCAACAGTTAACTACATTCCTGACAATAAACATCTCCTTAGATAATTTTCAATCTGGTTTCCGTGCCCATCAAAGCACTGAGACTGCCCTCGTCAAAGTTTTCATTAACATCCACATAAATATAGACAGGGGAAGAACCACAGTTCTGGTTCTGTTGGACCTCAGTGCAGCGTTTGACACTGTTGATCATAAAATATTACTGGAACGATTGGAGAGGTGGATCGGACTCACTGGTACAGCACTTCAATGGTTTGAGTCTTACCTCAAAAATAGGCAGTTCTTTGTGTCCATTGGAAATTTCTCATCAGAACAAACAGAAATCACATGTGGGGTCCCCAAGGGCTCCATTCTGGGACCCCTCCTGTTCAATATTTATATGCTCCCACTAACCAAGATCATAGCAGCCAATAAGATTAGTTACCATAACTATGCAGACGACACTCAGCTATACATTACACTGTCACCAGGTGACTTTGATTCTATCCCGACCTTAAATTAATGCATTGAACAAATCAACGACTGGATGTCCCATAACTTTCTCCAGCTAAACAGAAACAAAACAGAAGTAATTATTTTTGGACCTAAGGAGGAAGGACCCAGAGTCAGCACACAGCTTCAGCTAATACAACTAAAAACGACTCATCAGGCCCGTGATCCAAGTGTAATAATGGACTCAGACCTGAACCTCCAGGGTCACATAAAGGCAATAACAAGGTCGGCTTTCTATCACCTGAAGATATCTAGGATTAAAGGACTGATGTCACAGAAGGACTTTGAAAACTGATCCATGCATTTTTCTTTAGTTGAATTGATTACTGCAACAGCGTCCTCACAGGTCTACCAAAAAACGAGCAATCAGACAACTGCAGCTGATCCAGAACGCTGCTGCCCGCGTTCTCACTAGAACCAGGAAAGTAGAACACATCATCCCAGTTCTTAATTCCTTACACTGGCTCCCTGTAGCTCAGAGAATAGACTTTAAAATACTCCTACTAATTTATAAATCACTGAACGGTTTAGCACCAAAGTATGTTGGAGATCTGCTGTCACTATACCAAACCCAGCAGACCACTCAGCTCCTCTAACTCGAGTCTACTTAACATTCCTAGAATTAGAACTAAACATGGAGAGGCATCTTTCAGCTTCTATGCTCCACAAACCTGGAACAAACTTCCAGAAGAATGCAAAAATGCTGAATTGTTAGGCTATTTAAACTCAAAGATTAAAACTCTACTATTCAGAGCTGCCTTTGAGCCCTGTGTTGCGCTTTCTGATCACTATTTGATTCTTGTGGTTTAAGTTTTATTCTTCTTTTTTTTTCTTTTTAACCTATTGTGTTTTATCTGTTTTTAATCTATATTGCAAAAATTTGTTCCTTACATCATCTATTCTTATTGATTGATTGTGTCTATCTGTTAAACCTATATGTTTCTGTTTTTCTCTAATCATGCTTCTGTAATCATGTATTTGGTATGATTATCACTGAATCATCTAAAGCACCTTGAAATGCCTTGTGTTGAAAGTGTGCTATATAAATACAATTGCCTTGCCTTACTGATTTGCTTGATTTGCTACTTTAACTAAATGACACCCTAGTTATCATGCTGCCTTAAGGAATATTATTGGCTCATACTTCACGACTCATCATTGCACTTTGTGTACTCTTGCTGGACTTATTTTACACTATATTTGAAGGATGAAGTATTGGTATATATTTTTTATATACAAAGCCATTCTAATAAAATTGTAATCATATTATTACACAAAGTTTATTGCACTCCAGAACAACTACAATTTCAGACCCAGTAGCTACCTGCTGTTTAAAGTACCATTAGCAATCACAGACTCAGGAAAGTAAAATATGTATTATTTTGGCCCATGGTTTGGAATATCTTAATCCTTTGATTTACTTTTAAACAGACGGAGGGTTTAGTTACCAACTGTACTTGTAAAATTTAATTATCTGGAAGTTGAAAAGTTTCTTGAATTTTCTAGATTTTATTGTTTTATATACCATAATTGTGAATAATGCCTTGTTTAATTTTTAAATGCATCGGCTTGTTTTGTACTTAGCACACTGTGCTGTATCTCATATTGGTCAAGACATCTTATACAAGAGATCCTTTTAAAATATTAATGGATTTTCCTCCTGGATGAATAAAGTTTAAATAAAAATAAAAGGAATATGCAAAACATACTAATTTATTTATTTATTATTCTTATATAGAAACAGATAGCTTAATCTGAACAGCTGTTTGTAAAGACTTTTCAGAAGATTGCAACTCAGACATTGTCCTCAACCCTATGCCCCAGCAACCAGCTTATCTTATAACCAATAAGTAAAAGTCTGATTTCCATCATTAATGGATGCCATTCTTACTTTATGAAATCCAACGCCACTTTTTGGCCAAAACTGTTTGTTGGAATTTAAGCATCTATATGAGTGTAGGATCTGTTCTGTGAGAGGCATTGCATTGATCATGCCACCTGAAACAATATTACCTGGACAAGCCCGGCTTTGTCTAAATTCTGGAAGAATTTTTTATTTCCACCCTTGATAATGACATGAAACTACTATTTAACCCTTTAATTGCTCTTGTTGGTACTGAAAGATAGAGATTTTATTCTTGGAAAGCATTATGTGCTGTACTAAAATCAGTGAAGTCACTTTTAAATCTTCAATGATCGAGAGAGAAATCTATCATCTTAAAGTTGCTGAAATCAGCAACTTTAAGCTTGATTGAGTCTTGTGTCTTTCTCTACATGAACAAACCCATTATGCCTTTGGGATAAAAAAAAGTTTTATGGTTAGATGAAACAAAAATTGGACAACAGTCTGCTGAGCCTGTTGAGACATTGAGAGAGCAATTGAATATATACAACTCTGCCCACCACTACAGACAAGGTTGTGTAGAAAGAGAATCGGGCAGAAAAACAAATCTAGATTCATATTTTTTACTGTATGGTATGATTAGTTTGTTCAGTTTTGGTCCTACAGACTATATAGATGCAAGCTGTTTGTTTATCTTGTTTTTGTCGCTTACATTTTGTACAATTGAAATAAAAAATATGTATGATGATAAAAAAAATCCACATTGAAATCAAACATACCTTTTTATCTATAAGTTTCCAAAGTGCTGTACATGTTTGCTTACCTGTCAGCTTAGTGTAGGCCACCATATCATCTATGGCTGTGGACAGAGTGAACATGGCCCCATCCCTTCCTTCAATCAAGATATGATTATCTGCTGTCAGAAGGACATCTACAATCCTGAAGAAGCAATCCAAGTTAAAATTGAGAGAATAATCACATTACATGAAAAAGAAGGCGATTAGACAGAAACAGCAGCCACCAAAGTCAGCAAAGTAAAGGGATTCTTACATCCACTCTATGGCATTGACCACTCTGTGCTGGTAGGCACGTGTGTGCAAACAGAATCTTGTGTAGAACATGTTGTACAGATTGAACACCTCCTGTTAACAATAATGTCATTTAGTGACATTTTGAAATTTTGAAATCTTGATAAGAAGGAAAGATGAACAAATCAAACCTTGTTTCTGTAGCAGATCTGGTTCCATTCATCCACGTTACACACTCTAGCAAATTTAATCAAACGATTGTAGTCAAAGTTGTTCTGCATACCCAAGTGATGGCAGTCCCTGACACATGACACACAAAAAATATATTTAAAAACTAGTTTAAGAATTTTAGGACAAGATACATATTGTTTGAATAAAATCAAATCCAAACCTTACCTGGCAAAATAATCCCACTTGTCCACATCAATCTTGTTCCTTGTGTTGGACACAATTTCATAGAGGAAGGCCATCTCACGTATACGGCCGTGGCGTGGCCACTGTTCAAAGGCAACAACAGAATTGTAGAGAAAAACTCATTTTTAAAGTTGTTCTTATTCCACACAAATAAACTTCAAACTGAAAGAACATCAAATGTCTATTAGTCAGAAGCAGATGAATGAAATTTGACACTGTCGTGATTTTATAATTTATAGTCCATCCCTTATTTATATATTTATTTTTATTCAATTAATTTTGATTTCTCCAGGCAAACAGTTTGAGAGCCAGTTCTCACTTCCCTTCTAAAGAAGCATCCTTTCTAATTTACTTAAGTTTCCCTATAAGAGTGTATAAAGTTTACTATGAATACATTTATATATATGTGGACAAAATAAACATCATACAGACAATCCTGTTATAAGAACCAGTTGAAGAATCTACTAACAGAAGCATGGTAGATGGGTACCTGATTCATTTGTGTAAAAATGGATGCTGGTGGATCTATCAGCTCCTTGATAAAGGCCAGGTCCTCTGGAAGCACCAAGTGATGTTGCTCCATAACTGCTCTCAAATCATTCTGTTCCACCAGATGGTCAAACATGGCTTTAGATGCATCCTCATGCTGCAAAATACATAAAATGTGTTATCATGTGAACAGGCACAGTGACCATAGAACAATAAAGGTGACATTTATTTTGAATAAAGCATAAGGAGTGTACCCTAAATTATGCACAACCTGACATAGAAAAATGTTAGTCATTTATTTAAATTGAGGCAGATGTTCTGTTTTTGATCAGGTTTCATTTTCACTTTGACTAACAGACAAGAACAACATTGTGCAGAAAACTGGTCTGTAATTATTTTAACTGTTAATAAAATACTTAAATAATTAATAAATAATTAGTTATGAAGATTTTAACTTTATTTTCCAACAGGACTTGGTACAGCCCACACTTCTAAAATACCATAAACTGGGTCATTAATCATAATGTCCCTGTGTTTGATTGGTTAGCCTACCTAAACCTCATTGAGAAGCTATATGGTATGATGAAGAGGATGATGAGAGACATCAGACTCAGCAATGCAGATGAACTGAAGATCGTCATCTAAGCAACCTGGGCTTCCACTCGTCATATTAGCTGAGAAACAGGCCGATCACCTCAATGGCACAACGCATTGATACAAGTCATGCAAAAAAGACGCCCATCAAAGTACTGAGAACTTAGAAATAAATAGTCTTCTTAGAGTAATTACATTTCTGTTTAAATGATTCTTTTTTAATTATCTTATAATTTTTTTTTATTTGCTGAGACACTGAATTTTAGGTTTTCAGGAGCTAAATAACTTATGCAGAATGTTTATCTCCTTTGTGATATTCAGATTTTTTTAGATATGTCTGTGTTCCATTGCATATGTTTTTATTAACAGGTGAGACTCATGCATGCTAACCATTCAGCAAAAGGGATATATCTGTTGCCAAGCAGCCAGGGCACATGATCAATCGGAGCCATAGTGACAGGACCTCCACACTGTCACAGATAAAAACTGGAAGCAATCAGATGAAAAATGACAGGCAACAGGTCAGTATAGACCAAAATAATTTCTTACGTTCCATTCATGTCCTGGACGTGCTCTAGGTATAAACATCAGATCGTATAGGTGGGAAAATGGTCCATGTCCTGGAAAAAAAGAAGAAACAGTAAAAGGGTTGGATGTCTGACTCAGTCATTAGAAAATCTTTAAAATAGTTCTTCATTCTAAAAATAGCTGATTTACTATTCATTTTTTTTCTTGAAAATAATTAGTTTAAAGCTCAGTTTTAAAAACAGATTTTTTTTGTTTTTATTTTGATAAAAGTAAGTTTCTGTTTTAAAACACAAAAAACGGCAGCAAATTGTTTCCATAAAAATCTGTAGATTAATTATAGATTTTATTGTCAAAGTCGAATCATATTTTCTAACAAAATTCTTGTTTTATCCTGTTTATTTGCTTGACAATAGTTTTGATTTAGATATTGAAGAAATAGAATACTGCATCTGCCTGCAAAATGCTGATATATAAAAGGAACAATAAATATTCTTTTTTTCAACATACTAATGCTTAGCTAAGGCAGGTATAATATAAGCGACTGTTGCAAGTCTCCGAATATACACAGTGAAACCATGCTTTTAGATAACTGCTCACCCAGGTCATGGCAAAGTCCAGCAATCTGCACACAAAGGATGTCCCTTTTAGTAATGTTGAGATCTGGTTGTTTCTGTTTGAGAGCCAAAATGAGTTGTCCAGCCAAATGTGCCACCCTAGAATAGAACAACAAACAAAGATCCCATAAAAAAAATAAAAAGAATGACATGAAAGTTCAACAGTCAACTAATTTATGCTCTAAACTGACATAAACACACAAACACATAATTTACCCAATGCTGTGAGGAAAGCACTTCTGAGAGGTTTTTGTACTTTTTCAACAAAAAGCATTTCTGTAAGCATTTCTCTCCTAAATCCATTGCCTTAAGTTGATTAACATGAATTTGGGGCAATACCACCTAACTGATGTTAGTCGGTCATGGCAGATGGCGCTTATACTGAGCCTGGTTCTGTTGTAGGTTTCTTCCTGTTAAAGCAGATTTTTCCTTCTCAGCTGATGCTGAATGCTTGCCCAGTATGAGGCATGGCTGAGGGTTTGCTGTAATTGGAGTCTGCATCAATGAGACGCAAGTATTTTTTTTCCTAGGGAAGTATCGGCAGTTCCTGCCTTCCTCACCTCTGATTGGATAGAACTTCTCTCGCATGATTGGCTATTTCTTTTAGGGATTAGTCCCGCCTTTTCTTGTCCCTGATTGGCTAGAAGGTATCTCCAGTGACTTATAAACATAGACATATAAATGTCACAGCAATATGATGGCAGAGGGGAATTGATCATTTTTGAATTATTAGTCCTTCCAACAACAGAACGAAAACAACTCTATATAGAACTCTTATAAGTGTGTGCTTCCATATTTAGATGTTTACAGCTCTATTTGATGATGTGAAATTCCGATTGATAATTTGTTCTGGCTCTTTATCCATTACATTGTCTTGTTGGCTTACTGGCAAAGATGATGGTTGTGGGCCAAGGCCATTAGTTCAAATCCAGGCTGGGTGTTTTATATTGTCACTTTTTCCATGCAATCAAAACTATTTTGGAGAGTTTTATGATGCAAATGTAAACTAATAAAAATCTCAACACACTTATTGCATTGTTAAATTTACTTGGTTTATTTCTGTTTGCTCTCAACACTGAAATGTTAATATTAAAGCAGAAATGCTAAACTGACCTAATTTATTTTGATGCACGATGTATGAAATATAAGATAACTGTACTACTTTACCCAGCTTTGTGGAGGTCAGTTCCTAGCAGCAGGACAATGAACAGAAATCGACACAGAGCCAATTAAGGCTTCCTGAGGCAATAACAAATCTTCCCTAACTTGCATCCTGCTGGTAAACAAGAAAAGGGGGGACTAGTCTGTAAAAGAAATAGCCAATCATGCGAGAGAAGTTCTATCCAATCAGAGGCGAGGAAGGCGGGAACTGCCGATACTTCCCTAGGAAAAAAATACTTGCCAACAGGGCACAACTGCAAGTCAGTGACTCAATTCAGTCTGCTGGGATTTAAACTGATTGGAATGTGTGTATGACTGAATTGCTATGACTGTCTTTGTAAAGTGCATTGAGATGACATCTGTTGTGAATCTGCACTAAATAAACTAAATTGAAGTAAAGAATGTATAAATACAAAAAAATCACCCAATGCTGTGTTCAAAGCGGTTGTGGGATGCTCCAGGATAAACGTAATATCCTCCACCAAGCTGCTTGATATTTCGAAGTCGCTGAAACTGAGGCGTGTCAATGATCTTGACGAGGACGGGGTGCAGCTCCACATGGCCGTGGATGGGATCATTAAAAACCTGACAAACAGTACAGAATCAAGTCAACATCAGTAACTACAGAAAAGGATCAAAGTAATTCATATTTGTTTGAAACCAACATGGCAGAAACTCAAGTAAAATTTTTATTCTAAAATCCTTACTTGTTCAATATTTATTTTCATTTTTTTACTGGTAAACTTTTATAAACCTCAGAAAGAACAGAATTTGATCAAAGAGATTCACAAAGACAGATTTTAAAAACGGAAAAAATAAACGAACAAACACGTATTTCCCACATCTTTGGCCCGAAACTTAAAATACCACAGACTTTAAATGATTTTAGACCTTGCTTGTGGTCTTGGGTATAAGTCAAAAAAAGAAGTTGATGGTGCCATAGGAACACTTTTAAATTTAGTTTTTGAACATCTAGAGTGGTCGAAGACACTGGCCAGATAAATTTTTATAGTGTCTCTTTTAAGAAATGAAAATATAGAGCATGGCTTGGTAGTTCAAGATGTTTTAAAAAGGTGTGAAGATTATTTTTCTAAATATGTAAACGTATCTAAGACAAAAGAAATGTGCGTTGACTTTAGAAAAATCTTTCTGTGATTTCTCCGGTAGTAATACATAATCAGAGTGTCGAGATGGTGTCACAATATGAATATCTAGGAGTGCTCATCGATAATAAATTGAATTTTGGACCCCAGGTTGAGTCGGTGATCAAGAAAGCACACCAGCATAAGCATTTTTGCTGGAAACTTCATGTTTTTAATGTTAGCCCCCCCCCCCTCTTTGTATTTCAGTGCTGCTTTTATTTTGGTGGGACACCCCAAGATCATAACTTGGCCCCTTTATAAACTTTCTAGATATACCCCTGCTCATCACTCAAAATTAAATATTTTTAACTCTGTATACATTTTTTGTTACCATTTAAAAAGAAATAAAAAATATTTTTGTGTCATTATTACTCACAATCATTGATTTGATTTATTTATTTAGCACATCAAAATGCATTACAGTGCACATCATATATATTAAAGAAACAAATTTTTCTAGAGCAGAGAAGAAAAACCCCCATATGGTATTTTCTGAGGCCTCAAAAAACATGAATTGTATTCTCCTTAAGATCGACTGATTTAAGGAAAAAAACATTTTATTCTTAATTTAAAGACTGTTGCCATTCTCTATTCTCTTAGCCATTTTGAATATGAACTAGGCTGAATTCAACTAATTTCAAGGATAAATACAGCAGGTCTGACTCACATTATTGAATACATTTATTAATTCATACTCTCATCCAAGGGGAGACGGAGGCAGATGGAGTACCTCTTATTTATGATTTTTTAGAAGGGACTTTATATTGTTTGCCGACAATTTCCTTCCTTCGTTGGTCATTTCCAACATGTCACTAGTCACTAAGTGAACAGAGCCGCGCCTACCTGTGTTGATGCTGCGCCCCGTCCAGTTCCTCTGGAGGGAAGGAAACTTGCTGTCCCATTTCCCTGATATATATTTACGTGTATTCTAGTTGGTTTTTGAGCGACTCTATCTTCACCAGGTGCATCTTATTGTTGCTCCTGTTCTAGGAACTGACTTTGAGAGACCTGTAACTGCAGCAAGCAGCAGCTCTTGCACTTCTCTTAACTGAGAGGCAGAGGATTTTCTTATGATAAACAGTGGGAAATGTGCAACTAAACTTTAATACGGCAAGACGTTTCGAAGTCGCTGAAACTGAAGCAATGATCTTGACGAGCAGTGGATGCAGCTCTAGACTGCCATGGATGGGATCATTAAACACCTGACAAAATCATAAAAATCTGAGGAAAATCAACAACATAGAATCCCAAATGTTAGGCTTAGCAGATTAAAGTATTTTTTTACTGTCTCTATGCTATATATATATATATATATATATATATATATAATATATATAAATATATATATATATATATATATATATATATATATATATATATATATTTATATGGAAAATCTTTAAAGAAGTTGAGATACACTCATAAAACTAAAGTTCATGAAAAGTCAGAGCAATGTTATAACGGTTTTTAAACAACTTGAATCTGCAAGGACAGATTCGTTCTCAAAAAAGTAAAATTAAATTAAAATCCTCTTTCAGGCATTGACATTACTGTATATCTCTTGCAGTTTTGATAACCTTTTTAGTACTGTGTGATGCCAACAAAGAGAAAGAGAGAGTGAGTTTTTGTTCATGTTTTCTGTTTACATGTACCTAAATACACTCAAGACACTTCAGCTAATGTCCTCACTAGAACTAATAAAGTAGAGCACATCACCCCAGTTTTAAAGTTCTTACTCTGGTTCTTGGTATATCAGAAAATATACTTCAAAATACTCATACTAGTTCATAAATCAAAGAATGACCTAGCACCAAATTATTTTGAAGACTTGTCACAATTGCAACCCCTCAGGTAACTCAGGTCTTCTAATTCCAGTCTACTCAGCATCCCTAGAATAAGAATTAGGAATGGAGAAGCAGATTTTATTTATTTATTTATTTTTAATGTGTCCTGTCTGGCAGTGTGGTACTGAGAATTGGTATCTTAGGCCCCGTCCACACTACTGCGTTTTCGTTTAGAAACGAGAATTAAAACCATAACTATCTCCGTCCAGACTGGCGTTTTCCCTGCGTATTAGGACCATTAGAATTGATCTCCATCCACATTAAAACGACTGAAAACGCGAATCACGTGATCATTCTCCAACACTGGGCATGCGCGTGCCGGTATAAACAGGAAACAGATTGACCATTCCTCAGATTTGATTAAAGTAGCCAAGCTAACGTACCTGCTAAACATGTCGAATGCCAGATTTTTTTTTTTTTCATGGACCGATGATGAGGCCAGTAACGCTCGTAATTCGTTATCCATGTTGGAGTTTCTAACGTAATGTACTCCAGGCTGTTTTTGTACGTTATCTTCCGGGCACGGGTCATGTGATGGGTGGCTGACGAATCAGGGAAGGATACGCCATGACCGATGACACCCAATCATAGAGCCGAGTGTGATCTGCTGCGTCATCGTTTCTAAAGTCATCCGTTTTCAGACGTCCACGTTCAAAACGAAAAACGGGGTCGGATGCGTTTCTAAACTTCTCCGTTTTGGGTCTCCGTTTTTGCTGTTTTAGTGGGGATGGGAGGTGCAAACGTAGCAAATGGTCTCCGTTTTTAAACGAAAACGCAGTAGTGTGGATGGGGCCTGAGTACCCAACAGATTTACTTTCTCAACCAGAGCATTACAGCTTTTGCTGTAGTACTCCACTTAGAATAGAATAGAATAATCCTTTAATAGTTCCACTAGGGGAAATTCGGTCGTAAACAGCAGCCAAACTAACAACAAATATACAACATATGTAACAGAAGAGAAAAATATTTACAAAAAAATACAATAACACACAGAATATGTACATCAGGTAGAAATAATGTGGAAATTATGGCGGTGTATATGTGTGAAAAATCTTTATTAGAAATTACTGTTGGTTTAATTTCTTGAAGTTATGGACATATGATACAGAAATGAAGAAAAAAAACAGAAAAAAGAAAGAAGACAAAGAAAAAACAAACAGCTTTCAGTTTCTATGGCCCTCCATAATGTAACAAACTTCTAGACATTTGCAAAGCTGCTGAATCTGAGTTCTTTTAAATTAGGGCTAAAAACCCATCTCTTCAAAGCTGCCTTTGAATGATGTTTTCCTATATCATATGTTTGATGTGTGCATCATGCTTTATTGCTGTTTTTACTTTATTCTCTATTCATCTCTGACATGTCAAACGTTCTATGTGTCTTTATTGCTGTTTTTAATGTCATGTAAAGGACCTTGAATTACCCTGTTGTTGAATGTCTCCCACACACATAAAGTTGCCTTACCTTGCTTGGCATTGCGTTATGTGGGATACCTTCCTTTTTCTCCAAGCTTAATGAGGCTCACAATTTTCTGCAGAACTTCGCCAAAACACCTGAAATGAAAAACTACAGTAGGTATTACAAAATACTGTTTTTATTAAAGTGAAAGCTTTTCTTTCCTCTCATTCTGAAAAACAACAAGCATACACTATGTTATTTCTGTTTAGCTTCTTGTATTACTAACCAGGATGAGAGTCTTTGCGAGTCAACTTCACGATAAGCTCAGGATATTCAGTTTCCCAAAAGCATCTCTCTACCTACTGAAGCTGTCAGTGATAGGATATATACTGAAAACCCAACCCTCTCTGGGCAGATAACACGTTAAAGCTCCACCTTCCAACCAATCATAATCCTGTGGCTCTCTGTGACATTATAGTATAATAATCATATCTGTACATCCGAAATGTTTGTTCTTCCTGTTTTAAAGTTATTGAAGAAAATTATTTATGGCAGGCTGAACAAACAGAACACGTTGTAACTAGTGGCACCGGTTGGTGCTCCAGTCATCTGACTGAAAAAGGAACAGATAAAGTAGTGGGTGAGGCATCATCAGAAATGTTTGTCAGAGGTCTGATGACTGTGCCTCGGCTGTTGAAGTGTGTGGCCAAATAAATTTTTGTTTGTCTTTTGTGGTCACCTCTCTATATGACCCCAGTTATAATTTATAGCCACAAGCTTTTACGACGACAAGATCTGACCCTATTCAAGTGTGAAGTGCGCTGCAAATTACCTAAGATAATCAATTTTATAGCTTTTAGTATTTGCCTATGCTTGATTATTGTCCCCATGAAAAAACAATGAAGTGTTTTTGGGAACCTGACATTTGCAGGAGACTAAAGTGTGTTTCATGTTAAACGTAGCTGTGGTTGTTGAATTTCTGTGGATTTTCACTCATTTATGTCAGTGTCTCCTTTAATGAGGACATTGGTGGACATTGTGCGTATTGTTACATTTGCTGCGTCACTTCCTGTTGTCACAGCTGAGCTCCTCGGAGCTGCTTGGTGTTTGGTGCTCAGATTCTCTTCGATTTTTCTCTGTGTTGAGGTCTTTCTAAGTTATTTTAACACACAAGCACACAACTACACCTATTTCTAGTTAGTGTACTTTACATTTTGGGAACCCTTTGTGTTTCACATGGTTGTTCTTGGTGTGCCAAAATCTCACTAGCTCTTTAACTTAGCTTTGCTTGACGTACCATCACCCGATGGTACGTAGAAAGCATTGTTCCCAGCCCAAGGGCACCACCAACCTGTCTGCGTCTCTAACAGATTTTCCAACTCAGTGATGCACCCACTGAGAAACAGACTGGTCATTGGCAGTTCCATAGTCCGAAACGTGGCATTAGAGACACCATCGACCATAGTCAAATGTTTTCCAGGGGCCAGAACAGACGACATAAAATCCCACCTGAAACTGCTGGCTAAGGATAAGCGTGAATAGAGTAAGAATATTATTCACGCTGTTATTCACCCAGCTACGCCAATCGGAGGCCTCTAAAATTAGTGTTGCTTCGGTGTGTAAGTTTGCTAAAAAGATGTCAGACAGTGTCATCTTTTATGGTCCCCTGCCCGATCGGACCATTGACGACATGTTTAGCTGCATGCTGTCATTTCCTCGATGGTTGTCTGGGTGGTGTCCAGCAAACAACGTGGGCTACATTAATAATTGGAAAACTTTTTGGGGAAAACCTGGTCTGATCAGGAGAGACGGCATCCACCCCACTTTGGATTGAGCAGCTCTTCTTTCTAGGAATCTGGGGTCTCATTTATAAAACATTGCGTAGAATCCCTACTAAAAGTGTACGTACGACCAAAACAAAAAGTTTGCGTACGCCAAAACGATTTCTGATTTATAAAACCATGCCTACGCACAGGTGTAAGCAATTTCCCTTTATAAATCACGGTCTTCTTGGAAGTTTGCGCACGTGAATTTGTCTCATATCCCGCCCTGAACAAGCCCAAATCTGGTTATAAAAGGTCAATGCAAAGCAGGATATGAATATTGATGCATATGAAGAAACGGGGAAATATGGCAACAACAAAAAAAACAAAGAAGAGAAACTTTACGGAGATGGAGATTGAAGTGCTAGTGGGTGAAGTGGAGGCAAGAAGAGATATTTTATTTGGTGGACACAGCAGTGGTGTCACAAATAAAAGAAAGAACTGCGAGTGACAGCATGTGGCGTCTGCAGTGCAGACTGTCAGCGCAACTGACAGGACGGTACCCGAAATAAAAAAATGTGGTAACCCAGTCCTATCTGATAATTTTTTTTATATCGTTTGAATTTACTTTGCCCAACGTTCCAAAATCTGAAAGAAAATTTCATTACAGTTTAACTTTATCAGACAGTGCTGTAACAAGTTTTAAAGAATCTGTTCCATTCTTGCTTCCCTATGTGTTTCAGAATACCACAGTGGACCGCAGTAATTCCAACACTAACCCTTCAGAAATTGATGGTCTCGTTTGGTGCTAGACAGTGTAGCCCCCTTAAAAAAGAAGGTAATCAGCCATAGGAGGTTGGCTCCCTGGTTTAGTGCAGAGTTGCATACTTTAAAGCAGAATACTAGCAAACTGGAGAAAAAATGGTGCTCTACACACAATGATTCCTTTCTAACCTGTAAAAATAGTCTACTACTTTATAAAAACGCCCTTCAACAAGCTAGAACAGCACATTTCTCATCATTAATAGAGGTAAATAAAAACAATCATAGGTTTCTTTTTAGTACAGTTGCCAAACTTACACAGAGTCATAGCTCTCTTGAGCCAACTATTCCCCCTTCTTTCAGTAGGGATGACTTTATGGGATTCTTCATAAATAAAATAATTATATTAAAAATAAAATCATTGGCATTCTCCCAAACATGATTAACTCGCTGCCTCAAAAAAGTGGCTACTTTCAGTAAATGAGGCACTATCAGGGAGAACTCTAGAACCATATCTATATCTGTACCGTTTTGATTCTGTTGAACTTTCAGTATTATCACAAATATTAGCTTCATCTGAACCCTCAGTTTGTATGTTAGACCAAATATCAACCAAATTGTTTAAGGAAGTGTTCCCTCTGGTTACTGGCCCTATTCTAGACATGATTAATCTATCTTTAATAAATACATATGTGCCTCAGGAATTTAACGTTGCTGTAATTAAACTTTTACTTAAGAAACCCTCCCTGGATCAAGAGGATTTAGCTAACTACAAACCTATATCTAGCCTCCCTTTCTTATCAAAATTCTTGAGGAAATAGTTGCTAATCAACTATGTGAGCATCTAAACAGCAACAACCTTTTTGAAGAAATTTCAGTCAGGTTTTAGAGCTCCTCATAGCACTGAAACAGCACTGGTGAAAGTTACTAATGATATTCTAATGGACTTAGATAACGGATTTGTGACTGTTCTGGTCTTGTTAGATCTGAGTGCTGCTTTTGACACAGTCAATCATAATATTCTCTTAGAACGGCTTGACCACCTTGTAGGGATCAAGGGAACAGCACTAGGCTGGTTTAAATCCTATCTGTCCAACAGATTGCAGTTTGTTCATGTCAATGATAAATCTTCACACTAAACGGTTACTTGTGGAGTGCCACAGGGTTCTGTGCTTGGACCGATTCTCTTTACTATATATATGCTTCCAGTTGGTAAAAGAATTTGACATGGAATGAATTTCCACAGTTAGGGTGGCAGTTGCCACCCTAAAAGAAAGACTGGCCACCCAAGCTGCCACCCCAGCCAGCGGCTATGAAATCAATAAATAGTTGTCTAAAGTCGGACGTTAAGAGTATGAAGCTAATTTTTCCGACGACATTGATTGCAGCACAACGTAACCATACCCCGACTCTAGACGCTTTTGAGAGGCGGGAAGTGAGAGAGAAGCCGACCTGCACAGAAGGCAGGAGTATATGGAGGACCAAAACTGACATTAAAAATAAAAGCAAAAATATATACAAATTGCTTTTCCTTTTCCTTAAACGTGCATTTTTGTCAAAAAGTTTTTATGTTTTTTCTTCTTTTCCTTATTACGTGCATTTTGTCAAGAAATATATATATTGTTTTTTCCTTGTCCTTTTCAATGCAGTTCTGCCAAGTAAAATAGATAATGAAGTTATGACTTTTTTACGGGTCAAATCAAAATATACTAGGACAAGACTTAAAAATCTCCCTGCAGTATTACCTGTTTTCCTGTACTAACTCTTATAGCTGAACCATATAATGAGAATCAGCTACACTGGATTTAAATGTCTGCGTCTATCAAGGCTGTAATCAGATATTTTTTCATTCTTTTCATTCAGCAGTATTACCTGTTGTTCAAGACTAAGTATAATGACTTGGGTGTGTTCAGATATTTTTGGTTTTTGTGCAACACAATAATCCAGTAAAACCAACGTACTTTTAACCATTGTTGTTAAAACTTGTGTCATCCAAAACTTTTATTAGTCTCAGAACATGTGTGTGGTCAAAAACCTGGCTGATGGGGACTAGATTAATTGGTTTTACATTTTTATTTTATAGTTTTTGCTCAATTTATGTTTAAATTGTGTTTAGCTTTAGTTTATGATGGACATGTTAATTTTCTTCATTTTCAAGGAAAATACATCACATCAAGAAAAAGTGTAAAATATCAAAAGCGCGCAACTGGCAATCATAACTAACATTTCAGCAGCATTTTGGCAGATTTAATTTCTGCACAAGAGGTTCTTTTAGAGTTTCTTAATTTTTAATAACAAAGGCCAATTGAATGCCGTCCAGATCAAGTGATTGGCTAAGCATTTTCCCTTTTAAAAACTCTAAACAAAACATGTCAGCTAAAGTTATGTTAATCTCATACTCACAGAAAGCAAATAAATGATTGAGCTCCCCTGTTCTTATTGCCTGTCTAATGAACCAGCCTTGTCAAAATTTAGTTTTCATTTGATGGCAGACCAAACACATGGGATTGTCATACAGGCTGGTGTAAAGGAGGGACACAATGATACCACTTTGTTAAAATAAACATGTTCTGTGAAATGATTGCAGTTTCCACATTTTAAGTACTTGCAGTTAACTTTACCTGATACCACTACTTTACTAGTATCAATATCGGTGCATCCCTAGTGTAAAGTCAAATTTCACACACATAACCACACCAAAGGACAATTTAGTGATCAATTAACCAGACATTCATGTTTTTGGACTGTGGGAGGAAGCTGGAGTACCCACGCATGCACGGGGAAAACATGCAAATGCTCTGGGCTGGGTTACAAACCCACAACCTCCTTGCTACAAGGCAACAGTGCTAACCACTGTGCCACCTTTCAGCCTGCATATTCTATACATTGAATAGATAATGAAGTTATGACTTTTTTTAAGGGTCAAATCAAAATATACTAGAGCAAGACTTAAAAATCTCCCTGCAGTATTACCTGTTTTCCTGTACTAACTCTAATAGCTGAACGATATAATGAGAATAAGCTACACTGGATTTAAATGTCCGCGTCTATCAAGGGTGTAATCAGACATTTTTTCATTCTTTTCATTCAGCAGTATGACCTGTTATTCAAGACTAAGTCTAATGACTTGGGTGTGTTCAGATATTTTTGGTTTTTGTGCAACACAATAATCCAGTAAAACCAACGTGCTTTGAACCATTGTTGTTAAAACTTGTGTCATCCAAAACTTTTATTAGTCTCAGAACATGTGTGTGGTCAAAAACCTGGCTGATGGGGACTAGATTAATTGGTTTTACATTTTTATTTTATAGTTTTTGCTCAATTTATGTTTAAATTGTGTTTAGCTTTAGTTTATGATGGACATGTTAATTTTCTTCATTTTCAAGGAAAATACATCACATCAAGAAAAAGTGTAAAATATCAAAAGCGCGCAACTGGCAATCATAACTAACATTTCAGCAGCATTTTGGCAGATTTAATTTCTGCACAAGAGGTTCTTTTAGAGTTTCTTAATTTTTAATAACAAAGGCCAATTGAATGCCGTCCAGATCAAGTGATTGGCTAAGCATTTTCCCTTTTAAAAACTCTAAACAAAACATGTCAGCTAAAGTTATGTTAATCTCATACTCACAGAAAGCAAATAAATGATTGAGCTCCCCTGTTCTTATTGCCTGTCTAATGAACCAGCCTTGTCAAAATTTAGTTTTCATTTGATGGCAGACCAAACACATGGGATTGTCATACAGGCTGGTGTAAAGGAGGGACACAATGATACCACTTTGTTAAAATAAACATGTTCTGTGAAATGATTGCAGTTTCCACATTTTAAGTACTTGCAGTTAACTTTACCTGATACCACTACTTTACTAGTATCAATATCGGTGCATCCCTAGTGTAAAGTCAAATTTCACACACATAACCACACCAAAGGACAATTTAGTGATCAATTAACCAGACATTCATGTTTTTGGACTGTGGGAGGAAGCTGGAGTACCCACGCATGCACAGGGAAAACATGCAAATGCTCTGGGCTGGGTTACAAACCCACAACCTCCTTGCTACAAGGCAACAGTGCTAACCACTGCGCCACCTTTCAGCCCGCATATTTTATACATTGAATAGATAATGAAGTTATGACTTTTTTTAAGGGTCAAATCAAAATATACTAGAACAAGACTTAAAAATCTCCCTGCAGTATTACCTGTTTTCCTGTACTAACTCTAATAGCTGAACGATATAATGAGAATAAGCTACACTGGATTTAAATGTCCGCGTCTATCAAGGGTGTAATCAGACATTTTTTCATTCTTTTCATTCAGCAGTATGACCTGTTGTTCAAGACTAAGTCTAATGACTTGGGTGTGTTCAGATATTTTTGGTTTTTGTGCAACACAATAATCCAGTAAAACCAACGTGCTTTGAACCATTGTTGTTAAAACTTGTGTCATCCAAAATTTTTATCAGTCTCAGAACATGTGTGTGGTCAAAAACCTGGCTGATGGGGACTAGATTAATTGGTTTTACATTTTTATTTTATAGTTTTTGCGCAATTTATGTTTAAATTGTGTTTAGCTTTAGTTTATGATGGACATGTTAATTTTCTTCATTTTCAAGAAAATACATATCAAGAAAAAGTGTAAAATATCAAAAGCGCGCAACGGGCAATCATAACTAACATTTCAGCAGCATTCTGGCAGATTTAATTTCTGCACAAGAGGTTCTTTTAGAGTTTCTTAATTTTTAATAACAAAGGCCAATTGAATGCCGTCCAGATCAAGTGATTGACTAAGCATTTTCCCTTTTAAAAACTCTAAACAAAACATGTCAGCTAAAGTTATGTTAATCTCATACTCACAGAAAGCAAATAAATGATTGAGCTCCCCTGTTCTTATTGCCTGTCTAATGAACCAGCCTTGTCAAAATTTAGTTTTCATTTGATGGCAGACCAAACACATGGGATTGTCATACAGGCTGGTGTAAAGGAGGGACACAATGATACCACTTTGTTAAAATAAACATGTTCTGTGAAATGATTGCAGTTTCCACATTTTAAGTACTTGCAGTTAACTTTACCTGATACCACTACTTTACTAGTATCAATATCGGTGCATCCCTAGTGTAAAGTCAAATTTCACACACATAACCACACCAAAGGACAATTTAGTGGTCAATTAACCAGACATTCATGTTTTTGGACTGTGGGAGGAAGCTGGAGTACCCACGCATGCACGGGGAAAACATGCAAATGCTCTGGGCTGGGTTACAAACCCACAACCTCCTTGCTACAAGGCAACAGTGCTAACCACTGTGCCACCTTTCAGCCTGCATATTCTATACATTGAATAGATAATGAAGTTATGACTTTTTTTAAGGGTCAAATCAAAATATACTAGAGCAAGACTTAAAAATCTCCCTGCAGTATTACCTGTTTTCCTGTACTAACTCTAATAGCTGAACGATATAATGAGAATAAGCTACACTGGATTTAAATGTCCGCGTCTATCAAGGGTGTAATCAGACATTTTTTCATTCTTTTAATTCAGCAGTATGACCTGTTATTCAAGACTAAGTCTAATGACTTGGGTGTGTTCAGATATTTTTGGTTTTTGTGCAACACAATAATCCAGTAAAACCAACGTGCTTTGAACCATTGTTGTTAAAACTTGTGTCATCCAAAACTTTTATTAGTCTCAGAACATGTGTGTGGTCAAAAACCTGGCTGATGGGGACTAGATTAATTGGTTTTACATTTTTATATTATAGTTTTTGCCCAATTTATGTTTAAATTGTGTTTAGCTTTAGTTTATGATGGACATGTTAATTTTCTTCATTTTCAAGGAAAATACATCATATCAAGAAAAAGTGTAAAATATCAAAAGCGCCCAACAGGCAATCATAACTAACATTTCAGCAGGATTCTGGCAGATTTAATTTCTGCACAAGATGTTCTTTTAGAGTTTCTTAATTTTTAATAACGAAGGCCAATTGAATGCCGTCCAGATCAATGATTGCAGTTTCCACATTTTAAGTACTTGCAGTTAACTTTACCTGATACCACTACTTTACTAGTATCAATATCGGTGCATCCCTAGTGTAAAGTCAAATTTCAGTAATATTGATGAGGCAAAAGTTGAAGGGTTAAATCAAGGGCTAAAGCTTACTCATCAGTTATCAGCTTTCATTGTGCAAATAGTAAGAGTTTGGCAACCAATGTGTTGTAATAAGAGGTAAAGTAAAATCAGAACTTAGGCACTAGTACTTAAGGCTTGTAATAACACAGATAAAATAGGTGTACAAGAAAACCAGAAGAAAAATGGAAGTATTATCATATCCCAACTCTTACTCAAAAGTAAGGTGTTTAAAGGAGATATATCATGCTTTTAAATCCTTCCTTTTCACATGTAAATCATTCACTTCTGGTCTATGTAAAGTAGAACCACAGTGGTTTGGTCTGAATTCCATGTTGTTGTAGCCCCACAGACCCTCCTTATACTGTTCTGAGGAGCATCTTTAGAGCAACTAATTTTCGTGCGGTCGCTTTAAATGTAAGCGAAACATTTCATGCCCCGCCCCCTCCAAATTACAGAGCGTTCCGCTCCACCCCGTTTGGACATTTTTGCAGTCTGATAGCAGCGATTCGATTACTACCGGCAAATAAACTTTTTATTGCGAAGCGATCGTCATCATCATCATCTGTACCCCACGACAAAAACCGGCAAAAAAAAGCCCAATCATTTTATTCAAAGCAAGCAGTACAGTTATATCCTCAGCTAAAAGCTAGCACACATCGCTAACAGAAGCAGAATGTACAATGCTACAACTATCAAAACAATCACCCGTATGACATATCAACACACAACATTCATGTATAAAATAAAGTTTACTGTCATTTTAGTGTTATTTGAAGCTTACCGCTTTATTTTGCCCGTCGTTTCCGTGGAGAGAAGGAACTGACCCCTCAATCAGACGAAGTCTTTCGGCAAATCCCTCCTGATACAGACCGAGGTTACAGAAGCACTCGTCCTCGAAGTGCTTCGCGCAAACGAGGAGAACTTTCCCCACGGATGTCGGTATATTTCCAATAAAAATAAATTGTAACCAGGCACTTCTCAGAGGCTCTGATGCTGGGAGTCGATGTGGGGATTTGTGTGGGTTAATACACCCAATAACTGAACATTTTGACTTGCTTTCTTGTAATTTCGACATGACTGACCTTGGACTACAAAATCGCTGTGGGGGAGAAAAAATGGCAGCTTCACGAAATTGGTTACCCGGAAGTCCATTACCTTATTTGGCAGTTCAATGACAAATGCTGTAACGTAATAGACAAGAAAACATAATAGTGAATAGAGAAAACTAAACAGACGAAAAATAGGACCAAAAAAGAATGTAAAGATATAAACACAGCACCAGAAGAGAATAAATGTAAGTTGTCTGCACTCCTAAACACCCAAAATACACATTTACATGCATTTAAGGGCTAAAAAAGTGGATTTTCCATGATATGTCTCCTTTAATAAATATTACTTAGCAAAGGGGAAGGATAGTAAAAAGAAAATAATGGTCACAAAACATCATAATTTGCTAACAACATCTGTCATTTCTCTTCTGCACTATGGCACGACACTAATTCAATTCACTTTTATTTATATAGCGCCAATTCACAACAAATGTCATCTCAAGGCACTTTACAACAAAAGTAGTTTCAATACAATTACACAAACATTCTAATGAGGATTTTTAATGTGATTAAATGTTTTATGCTTGCTGAAAGTTGCTAAAGGCCTAAGAGGAAGTAGTATCTCATATGAGATGTGCTGTACCATATATGGAGTTGTTTTTCAGAGCAGAAGCTGCAGGATCAGGCACCATCAGGCACCACCAGGTACCTGTTATCTCGCAAGATGTAACTGAAATGGGTGTGTAGGGAGAATAACCAGCAAATGTATTGATGTGTATGTGCTATGAGCCACTCCCTGTTGAATGAATAAAACGAGCCGGCCTGCAGCAGAGCTTCAGAACGCTTTGGACTCAGTCTGCTGGGGACAGGTCTTCTCCACGCTCTGCAGAGGTGAAACTAAATTAAGTCTCAGCCTGGCTTTTCTCCACTGAAGATGTTATACTCTAAGTACTTCTGAACTGGGGGTGGTTTTATTGACCACGACAATTGGTGCCGTGACCCGGATTTTCGTCACAGAAAAGGAGTCTTGGAGACCATTTGGACCGGACCAAAGTGAACGGAGACTGACACAAATCATGCCGGCAATTTCATAAGGTAAGCAGACCCTTTTGTTCTGCTCATTGGCTTTGTTCAAAAAAGTTTTTTGTGTCAGACTTCAAGTAGCTACCTGAAGTTCCTAAATTTACTGCAGTGGAGAAAAACGAGGTATGAGATAAAGTAACAGGGTTACTGAACATAGAGTTGTGTGGTAACCGGGTTACACACTTAAATCCTACGGGAGGAATACTGCATTGAGAAAAGCAACCGGGTTGCACCAGGCCAGGGGTCTGATAAATGTTAGAAACGTAACCGGGTTACGGCAGGCCGGGGGTCTGATAAATGTTTTATCTTGGAGTGGCGTCCTAATATTTTTCTGACGAGAAAAGTACTATAACCGGGTTATAGAGCTGGGTTTTGAGCCCCTGGAGGTAGGATCTCCAAAATTCTATTTTGAAATAAAAGAGAAGGGATCCTAAAAAGGATTCTTTGGAGCTGATTTGAAACTGACCGAGGCGAAAGGAGACTGACACAAAGGCGTGCACGCAAAAGAAGATAAGCAGACCTTTTCTTCTGCTCATTGGATTTTACCAAAAATCTTATTGTGTCTAGACTTCAAGTAACTGAGGTTTATAAATTATCTAGAAGTGGGTGATACGAGTAGAATTTTAATATAGTGTTGAGGGTTCAAGTCCCAAAAACGTGAGTAAAAGGGTGTTTTAAGAAAATAGAATCACAGAGAGGAGAGAAAAAGAGAGGAGAAGGTGTGTGTGAGAGAGATCTCAGCGCTGGGTTGTGTGTGTGTGTGTGTGAGATTTCAACTTTGTATGAAAGCAGGAGGTTGAGAGGTGAGCTGAACTTTTGGGTTCGTGTTAAAACAGGACTATCATTAGTAAAACTCGAGTATAAACTATTATATAAGAATATATGAATGGATAAGAGAAATTAAACACTCTAGAATATATAGATAGCGGAACTGATGTTGGGTACGCGTTTCAGTCCGTGCTGAATTTGTGACGGATACGTCTAATTTTGTGCCACATTGAAATCTGGAAAAAGTGGTGTGAATTACGCTGATGGGAATTGAAATTGAGGTGTGGAGTTCTCTATTTACCGAAGGGTATGTTGCTATTTTGTTGAGTAGTTTCGTGGTAGAGTTTAACTGTTTTAAGCGACGTTAGCCGAAAAGGGCTAACGTTAGCACCAGACTGAATCTCTTTGCTGGGAGAGCTCGCAGCGAGCGGATTCTGTTCAAGACTATTGGTTTTTTGATAAATCTCTGAATAAAAATAACTTGATAAGAAGCTAAACATCAGTTTATAAAGCCTTTTAACTTTACTAAGCTTCGGCTTGGGGCATTCACTCTTAAGATCAATGGTGAACGAACAAAATAGATAGAAAAGAGAAAACAGCTCGGAGGAGCAATTTTAAGGTTGGACCTCTTGAAAACGACCAGGAGTAACTCATAAGAGATTAAATAATTACGCTTGTTTAATTCGGATCTAAAATTTTATAGAAACAAATACAAGCTTGGTAAAGGGGGAATTAAGAAATACTATTAAGATAAATACTTGATAACATTTGAATTAGTCTTAATTAAAAAGAAGGCACGCCAGGGCAGTTTTGCTTGTATAGCACACTTTCAACACAGTGCAATTCAGGGTGCTTTACTTATGATTAGAATACAAATGAGCATTTACAGTGATTAAGACAATAATTCATGTGACAATTAAAAACAAACAAGTAAAAGCAGTTACTCCTAAGCGAGTCTAATTTGGTAAGTTTTAGTTTAAGATTTAATAGAAGAATTCTGAATTCAAAAGCAGGAGTTTTTATAGTAAATTCAAGAATTTGCTTTTTTTTTCATGTTGAACGGTCTAGATGTATTGCTATTGAAGTATATTAAACGTTTATTAATGTTTGATTAAGGTGTTTTAGTTACCATACTTTTTAATTATACTTTTAAGATTGTTTTAGAGGTATTTTGCAGAGTCAGCTCTTGTTTGGGTCACAGAAAAACAGGACATTGAGCAGGAAAGCCCAGGCAGATTTATGGCTTGACAATGGAAGGATGCAGATAAGACACCACACTCTTTATCAGCAGAAAATCTAGTTAGAGCTGGGTTGTAAAGTCAGAATAACAGGAAGGTCATTAGTTATGCATGCATGGTTGTAAGGAGGCTGGTCTTGGCAAAAGTTTGAATGAACCAATCATGTTTTGTGTCCCATATTTAATGTTAGGGGGAAGGTTCTCTAACTTTGTGTTAAAATATAAAACTTAATGTTTCTGTGATATACGTTGTCATTCCTCATAGGTAGGGTGACCCAGAGTGTGAATAATTTATACCACTCTGTAAACTAAATATTTGATTTGTTTTAAGCAACCCTGTGAACCATTATTTGATTTATTGTATTAAAATCTAAAGAAAATTCAATTACTCTCGTCTCCTCTCTGATAAAAATGAACACGCATGGAATTTATAGAGTTAAGGTTTAAATTGAATAATAAATAAAATCCTTCACTATTTATATTGTTTTAAGTAAAAGAAGGATTTTTCAATGGATTATAAAATACCTTTAAAGGACGCTGTTCAGAATGTGTCTGAACCAGCTCAAAAGAAACCGAAAATTCTCACTAATGATCAGATCTGCGATCCTATTAAAAATAGGGTAGAAGAATTCTGAAGCTCGAGAGAACTAGATGTAGCTGAAGCAAGCGACAAGATCAACCAAGTTGCAAAATGGAGGACGGTGCAAAAATTTGAATAGTTTAGGAATATGTCTACAGTTTGTTTCTGAAACAGGATTAAATTGGCTAAATAAGAATAAAAATACAAGCTGTATTGATAAAGGACAGATTGAAAAGCAAGCAGATTTTTAATTGAAATAAATATAAAATGCTTAAATCACTAAAAGGAACTAAGTGTGTTGATAAAAGATTGCGATGGTCAATCTTTATAAATATTTAATTTACACATGAGATGAAAGAGACATTTATCAAATTGACAAAATAGAGAAAGGCATTGCACTGATAAAGTATAAAATATAAATTGGATGAAAAATGTAGGAAACATTAATTAAAATAAGCAGGGGAAGAATTAGAACAACAGCTTAATTAGACATATAAGGATTAATGCTCCTTCCTGTTGGAGAGAGCAAACCTATAAATTAGTATATTTTTACCATAACTAATACTGAAGAAATTATTGCTAATATAACTGATTAAAATAAAAGTAAAATAGAGCCCACATAGGCAGTCTGAGTGGAAAAGATATTTGAATTCAGCTTTTGAGGAAGGAGATTAATGAATATGAAAATAAAAAGTTTAAATAAAAGTTGATTTGAATAGGCTGAGAGGATCGACTCTGTCTGTCTTTTCCTTCCTCTATATTTTTTCTCTCTTTTTCGCTTTCCCATCCCGCCAACAGAGAACCCCTCAGATAACATTCTAGAGATGTAATTTATGTTCCTGGGGAGATGTGATGGGAGGGGGTGCTGGGCTGATGACGGATAGTGCCAGGTGCCCGCCATAACTGCCAAAGAAAGAAAAATCGATACAACCAGCGGAGAAGTTCTTCTGTCTTGTGCTCTGCTCCCAAAACAGGGGGGCACCAGTGACTGAATATTTTCAGGGGTGAAGCAGGGGGCACCCTCAAATAAGAGCACATTTCCTCATGCTGAACTGAACTTTCAAGGACAATATGTGTGAATCCACTTGGCTGGTGTAAAATGGACAATTTCTGCTGAAGAAGTGACGATCAAAGGCTGCTGATTCAATGTCAATGTTGCTGAACTAACCACAAGAGTTTCTGTTTTTCTGATCGAAGGTGGCCCTGGTTGCTTGAACTCTGAAACCCCGTGCCTTCCCCTGAATTATCTCCAGGTTAGACACCACCATTTACCAGGACCAATTGGAAAGTTGGGTGGAAGGTAGAACTGGGCCTATAGCATGGGGTTGCTGGCTGGGGAGAGAGAAAGTTTTTTTTTATTTACATAGCAAATTCAACACCTAAGGAATACAAAGGATACATTCCTTATTAATACACAACTGTATCGGTTACTTAAATGATATCTTGGAAAAGCTAAATCAAAAGTAAGTCAGAATTGTATTTGATTTCTAGCAGAAAGAATGAATCAAAGTGCTTCACGGATTAAGGTAATTAAAAAGCTGAAATGGATAATAGAATAATTGATAACATTTAAAAAGAGACATAGTAAAACAAACATATAAGTATGTCTTAAACTTGATAAATAAAATAAGTAAATAAAAGAATCAATTTAGTTGAACAAGCAAATGGATAGTAATCAGTTGAACTGTAGACAAAAAGTAAAATCTTGAACCTGCTCTTGCTTTTAAATCCATCAATGAGGGAGGTGTTTTTGTTTAGTTTTCAGGAATAACAACGGTGTTGCACCAAAATAAGATGGATTTGCTCTTTCCCTTGGGATTATTTTTAATTAGATGGGTGAAATAATTTCTCGGCACAATACAGTTGGATTGGATTGAAAAGGAGTGGATGTCCAATAAAAGAACACGGAATCGGGAAGTAACTTTTACCTTATATTTCAATGTTAGATAATAGTTTAGTTTTTGCATTTTAGAGGGTGCATTTGTATTGCTATGTTATTAAAATGACATACTTGGTAATGTTGGTATATACTCCTCCTATCAACATGGATACTAAATAAGGCTGAGGTAACTGGCAGAAACTAATCTCTAATTGGACGACACATTCTGCAGGGGTACTCAGGACACAGAAAAGAGAAAAACAAACATTATATTATGAGACCAAAGTATTATTAATAGGGGAATATGATATAGCAAAATTTAATACAGTTACCAACATTCTAGGCTAATCCTTTTTCAGATTATGACTCTTTTAACTTAATGAACCACCGGATATAAAGTAAAATCTTTTAATCAAAATAAATGTAATTTAAATAGGGGATGACTATGACAGGCAAACCAAGTCTGTGTAGCAGATTGGTTCAGGGCTATATACAATTTAGGACTTAATTTTTTGCAAATTGATAATGTATGGTTGCAGGATTTAAACATATTTGGGACATACGTGATGACTTCGGTCAGGGTTGCGGATTTCTTTTGGTATTCCCTTGTACGTCTGCATCTTAATCTAAGATCAGAATTGGCTAACATGACTGCGCAGTTGGGGCTTATCGGCGAAAGGCCCTCTAAATTGTTTTGATGATCATCAAGAGTGATTACAAGACCGGATCAAAAACTGTCATTTTAAGATGTTTACAAGTTTATGTCCCCAGGATTCAACAACAGGTGTCATTTTTAGGGAGAATGGTGTCCCAAAAGGGGGTCTCCCTCTCCCCTGAACATATATCTTCTATTTTACATCATCCACTACCACACACAGTGAAATAAATGTTGTCTTTCCTGGGCCTAACGGGATACAGCAGAAACTTTGTGGCAGACTATGTAGGACTTACAGTCTGGCGTTTCATCTGGATGTTTCTGGAACAAAGGAAAGGATGAATGGCATTTTGTTCCAGAAAAAAGGGGGGGAGAAAAAGTAGTATAAATGTATGCTAGTGTAATGCTAGACAATATGGAGAGGACAGTAGAACGGTAGTCAAATGCCTGATAAACCACTACATTCCCCAACATGGGTTTTCCTGAAAAAATCAGATCAGACAATGGAACTCATTTCAAAAACAAAGATCTACAAGAAGTAGAGCAAATGCTGGGGCTAAAACACAAATTTGGAACAGTCTATCATCCACAGTCTCAAGGAAAAGTGGAAAGAATGAACCAATCATTAAAAACCAAATTGGCAAAATCTGTGCACAGACTAAAATGAATTGGATTGAAGCACTACCACTAGCCCTTATGTCTATCAGGTGTTCAGTGAACACAGCCACGGGGTTTACTCCACATGAACTACAAACGGGTAGACCATTTCCTGGGCCCAGTACTAAACTACCTTTGTCTGCAGATGATAATGAGAAACTGTGCAAAAGAATGTATTTTAACATTTTGCAAAGTGTGGTATCTCAGTTTTCCAAGCAGGTCCAGGACCAAAGAGGCGAAACGGAGGTCACCAGCTCACCAGAAGTCGAGTGGGTGTTGCTAAAAGTCACTGAGAGAAAGTGGTCAGAACCCAGGTGGACAGGCCCGTATCAGGTTACAGAGAGGACGTCTCACGCCGTCCGCCTAAAGGGGAAAGGAGACACCTGGTATCACTGGAGCCAGTGCGCCCCCACGGAGGGACCTCAGAGATCCCTCTCTGAGACAAAGAAAGATCTCCAGCTAGGTGAGGAGGCCAAATAGTGGGGCAGAATAATCCCCGGCCAACTTACTTACAGTAGCATAGAATGATTATAACCTGTTACAGGGCCAGAAAAAATAAAACACACATGATAATTTGGATCACTCGATTGGTCTGGCCGGAAGAAGGCAGGGACGGACAGATAGAATATCACGAAGGGTATACCTTAGCCTGGACAGCTGCGAGAGCAGACAGGCACGTCTAATATATAAAGACTCACGCCAAAGACTAGAGGATTCCCTCTGGTACCGGGCCTTTCCAACTTTTCTTAATATGTTTGGTAAATATAAAAGTTTAGTTATGTCTATAATGATGTCCCTAGCAGTGTTTACAGCCATTATGGTCACGTGCGGATGCTGTTGCATCCCATGTCTACGCGCCCCCCCTTAACAGATTAATCACCACGGCCATCTCCCCTGCTCCTCAGGACTCTGCACACATGATGATTGCTCTCTTAGGAGAAGAACCTGTGGAAGAAAATGAAGAGGATGAGTTTGAAGTACTTTAAAAATTTTTGAGGTGTGCTTTTCTAACATGATTATGATTTTTGATATGTTTATTTACTTTCTAGCTACTATCGGTATGCACTGCTTTGACTTATGTTGAACTCTTAAGAGAGTTCAAAAGGGGGATTAATGAGGATTTTTAATGTGATTAAATGTTTTATGCTTGCTGAAAGTTGCTAAAGGCCTAAGAGGAATGTAGTATGCAAAATTTGATCATATGTGTTAAATGTCATGTATGATGGCATATTGAAAATCGCACGATTACAGGATGTGAAGGCTGGATAATTGGGCACCTTTTGAGGAACATTAAAGCCCTTGTATATGTTGGAAGTATGTGTGACCTTTGAGGACCTCTGAGACAAAGAGTTTTATTGCAGACTATAAAACCATAAAATTCAGGATGGACTCACAGGACAGACCTCGGATCTTGTGATGTAGGAGCAGGACAATGGTCAATACACTAACCAGCTTTTGGTTTAGGACTGTGTCAATAAAGCCTGGGAGAATGAACTTTTGACTTGGATCCAGGAGAAAAGACACGTCCCTTGTGACTGCATGATTTTGGGACGGACCAATCATTGTTAACACACTGTTTAAAACGTTCTGATTGCAGCAGATTAATCCTGGGAGGTTTTGGACGTTTATAAAAGTTATGAAACGAAAACCATTCTTCGTCAGAAATCTTTGTCTGGCCCAGAGAAACTAGGGCATCTTTCTCTGTAAACTGCAATTTGTTAATCTGTTCAAAATAAATGTTAAGAACTGGAAATTGGCTCCATTTTGTCTCTGCTTGAACATGCACTGAATTATTTTTGATAAAATTAAATTCTACAGGAAGTAGTATCTGATATGAGATGTGCTGTACCATATATGGAGTTGTTTTTCAGAGCAGAAGCTGCAGGATCAGGCACCATCAGGCACCACCAGGTACCTGTTATCTCGCAAGATGTAACTGAAATGGGTGTGTAGGGAGAATAACCAGCAAATGTATTGATGTGTATGTGCTATGAGCCACTCCCTGTTGAATGAATAAAACGAGCCGGCCTGCAGCAGAGCTTCAGAACGCTTTGGACTCAGTCTGCTGTGGACAGGTATTCTCCACGCTCTGCACAGGTGAAACTAAATTAAGTCTCAGCCTGGCTTTTCTCCACTGAAGATGTTATACTCTAAGTACTTCTGAACTGGGGGTGGTTTTATTGACCACGACAATTCCAATCAGTTAAAAGTTTTCCATGTCAGGAATCCCAGCAGATTGCGTTGAGTCATCAACGTGAGGTTGTGTCCGGATCATGCAGACTCCAACCACAGCAATGTAGCGACAGTGAAGAGGAGAAACTCCCCTTTAACAGGAAGAAACCTCCGGCAGAACCTGGCTCAGTACAAGCGGTCATCTGCCAAGACCGTCTGGGGGTCTGAGAAGACAGAGAAGAAACAGCATGGAGGATGCTCTGTGACTTTGAGCATCATCTGGACGATGTTCCCCATCCAGCAGGGGGCATTGTAGTTGAGCAGGGTACCAGACCATGTGGAGCTTCTGTGGGGAGAAAAATACTGAGAGAAAACTGGGTTAACAATCACAATAACAGCAGAAAAATATATCTGGAGAGTGGTAGAAGAAAAAAGTAGAAGAGAGAAGAAAAGTGGTCAGTCTGTCCTCCAACAGTCTAAGGGCGTTTTCACATGGTACGGGAGTCCGTACTCGGATACCGTATTTGGTCACAATCCACTTTTTTCGTACCATGTGAACACAGACTGGACCGTGCCATTATACGCCCAGAGAGACCAGCCTTGGAGCTAGTATCCGAGTCCAGGTACGAGCTGCCACGGATCATGTGAACACAAACCGTACTCTGGCCGTACTCAAGACAATAGACGCGCTCCACGCGAGATGACAACACTGCCGGCCGAAATTACAGAATCACCTCGCGACCATACAAATACCAAAACGACGCGATTCAAACATCCCACAGCAACACAGCAGATTACAAAATGGCGGGTTTACGACAACACTCACCCTGTAGATGGTTTCAGGTAGCAGCTGACCAGTAGACCAGTTTGTTTATATTCTAGGCTGTCGCTCGTTTTATGACGTCTGTACTTCTCACTCCCTTGTTTGTTGGAGAACTACAGACTTATTTATATACCGCCACTTGCTGTTTAGGTATATTAAAACACTGGATTCCTGTACGTTTCAAATACGTGCCATCTGAACAGAAGAAATTTGCATTTTCTCTGGCCGTATTCTGGCACGGCCACACATGTGAAACGGCCTAAGCCTATAGCAGCATAACTACAAAAATAGCTCAGGATACCCTAAGCCACTAACTATAAGCTTTATCAAAAAGGAAGGTTTAAGCGTAGTCTTGAAAACAGACAGAGCATCTGCCTCACGGACTTAAACTGTGAGCTGGTTTCACAGGAGAGGAGCCTCATAACTAAAAGATATGCCTCCCATTCTACTTTTAAAAATCATAGAAATTACCAGTAGACCTGCATTCTGAGAACGAAGTGCTCTGTTAGGAACATATGGAACAATTAGATCACTGATGTACGATGGAGCTTGATTATTAAGGGCTTTGTAAGTAAAGAAGATGGTCTTAAACTCTATTCTGGATTTAACATGGAGCAAATGGACATTTTACCAAAACAGGTAAAATGTGATCTCTCTCTTAATATTTATCAGAACTCTTGCTGCAGAATTGCAGCAAGATGGATTTAACTGAAGGCTTTTAATTGCATTTTGTGGACTTTCTGATACTAAGGAATTACAGTAGTCCATCCTTGAAGTAACAAATGTATGGACTAGTTTCTCTGCATCACTCCTGGACAGGATGTTTCTAATTTTAGCAATATTCTGGAGGTGAAAGAAAGAAATCTTAGAAACCTGTTTAATATGGGATTTAAATATCATGTCTTGGTCAAAAATTACACCAAGGTTCTTTACAGTATTACCAGAGGCCAAATTAATGCCATCCAGATGAAGGGATTGATTTAACAGTTTCCTTTCTAAAGGTTCTGGTCCAAAGACAACAACTTCTGTCTTGTCTGAATTTAAAAGTCAAAAATTCACAGTCATCCAGGTTTTTATGTCTTCCAGACATGCTTGTAATTTACCTAACTGATTTCCTGGTTTCATCAGGTTTTATGGATAAATATAATTGTGTATCATCAGCATAACTGTGGAAATTAATTCCATGTCTAATTATTTTACCAATTGGAAGCATATATATATAGTAAAGAGAATCGGTCCAAGCACAGAACCCTGTGCTACTCCACAGTAGAGCTGCACAGTTAATCGGATTTTGATCGTGATTACGATTTTGGTGGCCACAATTAAATGAACCTGATCGTCAATCATATTTACATTCAAAATAAGAGCTTCACTGCGTGCCTCTTTGTCATACTGCCTCAAACAATACTGCCAACCACCAGGTCCAACTACTGCTGTTTTCAAACACTCAATTCCCTGAGAATGATCTATTTGCAGCAACATGACGAGCACATCCGTCTCTCTTTCATTGCTTGGAACGAGCGAAGATGTAAAAATGTATTTATGGCGAAACGTTTTTGCGTTTTGAGGGGAAATCAATGTTTTAATAGCGGGCATGTTCCGTGCGCTTTGTCCATCCGGGCTCTTGTAGAAGTAAAGACATCACCTAAGATGACTTTCCCCTAAAAAGAGGACCGGCGCCTATGTATTTTAAAACTGATTTTTAAAGTCATATTTTACAATATCGCCAATATTTTGCAAGTAATGTGCTTTACGTAATTAGTATTACATAATATTTTAATGGCTATTTTCAAAGATGTATTGCAAAAACGACGCACTGTCACTTTAGGCTGCCCAAAAAAACCCCCACACCTTCGCCGCTCAGGACTCACAATGGCTTCATCCGAATACGTCGACAACGTAGCAGGCTAAAAGCAGTATGCGAGCGATGTATTACATCCAAATCTCCAGTATGGATCTGACTATTAGGCATAAAGTTCCAACGCTATCACACAATGCAGCGGAAGCTCCAAAATCGTAGAAGAGCAACCTAGCTAAAATTGGCTACAGACGAACTATCAACCATTGACACTGCCGCAATTTCGGTGTATAAATGTACATGTAACTATGTTACGGATTACTGTTATTGTTTTTGACAGCTGAGTAAACATTTAAGTTAAGTTATACCAGACAAAATAACCGCTTCTGGATGGCTGCACCACAGGTGAACGTAACATAACGACAGACACGCAAAATGGTGGAACAATACGTCTGATTTCTTTTTTTTTTCAAAAAACTTTATTACAATACGTCTGATTTCATACCTACTACTCGCTCATTTGCTACGCAGTATTTACTACATCAACGGGCGAGTAGTATTTGCTACGTAGCATGTAGTACATACTAAG
The DNA here is from genome assembly GCA_028564705.1 of Apricaphanius iberus. Taxonomy (NCBI): domain Eukaryota; kingdom Metazoa; phylum Chordata; class Actinopteri; order Cyprinodontiformes; family Aphaniidae; genus Apricaphanius; species Apricaphanius iberus. The sequence goes on from JAPXFQ010001652.1 coordinate 775,766, forward strand.
GATTCAGATGCAGGGAATGTCCTGGCCTTTTCTGTATAAGCTGTAATTGTTTCCATTAAGTTGCACTTTGAGATTACACTCTGAAATAACATGTTTAGTTTTTACTTATAAAAGTCTTGGAGTTTGCTTTCAGGTTGGGTTTCTTTTTTGCATAATTTTATTTTTTGCAATAAAAATAGATATTTTACAAGACTGGATGAATAATCGTGATTAATAATCATGATTACAATATTGATCAAACTAATCGTGATTATTATTTTGGTCATAATCGTGCAGCCGTGTGTGCGTACCTTACGTATCTGACTCATCTGAGCTCTACCTATGGTCTTACGCATTTTGGGAAGGTGTCTGTGTGTACGTGTGAATTTTTGTGGATGTGTGCCAGTGTGTGTTTGGAAAATAGGGTTTGGGAAGGGGAAATAATTGTCATTTTGTTTTTACAATTGTGGGGAAGGGATGGGAATGTACTGTAGGTTACGTGGGATCATTTTAATCTGTAAAGCACTTTTAGCTGCATATTTTTTACTTATGAAAAGCGCTTTATAAATATAGTTTGATTTGATTTGACAAACCTCCAGAAAACTACAAAACTGCGGAAATGAGTAAGCAGGTTTGACTGATGCTAAAGCTTTTGTGCACACTATTCCTCCATGTTGATCAATAAATATTCAGTGTATTTTTTTTTAAGACAGTCATTTCCTGCCATGGTTAAAAATCAATTTGTTGCCCTAAATTAATAACAACTGAAACATCGTAAAGTGTTTTTCTACCTTCTATCATTGTTTCTTCCACTGTTGAAATGTAATGTTTTTTGCTTGTTTGATTGTTTTACTTCTAATCGAGTAATGCACTTTGAATGGCCATTTCTTGTCAAAACATTTTCTGTACAAATTGCCTTGGATATTGCTTGGATGGATAGCTTCAGTTTCTTCATGCTTGTTGAGGATCTCCGGGTTCTGCAGAATGTTGCCAAGACACCTGGAATGAAAAAAAAATCACAGAATACGGCCATGTCCAAACATAGCCGTTTTTTTTTTTTAAAGAAAGATTTTCCTCCGCCCCTTTAGAAAATTTTTGTGAACCACATATAACCAGATAAATGTGTTATCAGCACAGCCATAGTCATGGCAAATCTGTAGGGGGCAGTAGTTCTCCATAATCCTATCCACTCAGAATAACTTTCTATCCTCTAACTTCAGCACGCAGCAGTAACAGGCTGTAAAAGCAAACAAACAAAACGCGCTTTGACAATTGATGATACCAACAAAACTCTGAGGGCATAAATGCTGTAAACACAGGTCGCACAAGTGATACTGGAGCATTTTGTGTCGCGGATAGTGGGGTTGCGGCACTTAAAACTCTGTTTCCATCCCTCCACACCAGATACTGAAAACAGAGAAAACGCAGATCTCCACTTTGGCCGGAGTCTCAGTTTACGTGTGGACGACAGGCCAAACTATGGAAAAATATATCAGCTTTGTGAGATACCCGGATATGTGTGAACAAAAGGCCTTTCTTTCCGCTCATTCCCACTTTTATTTTGGAAAAAACCAACAACACTGGACGTGGCTCATGGTTCTTGATCCAGGTACTCTGCGGGGTACTGGGGTTGGGCCCATGGCCGGTGTCGGTTGGTCTCAGCGGTGGTATGGCTGGGGGATGGGGTGCAGGGCTGGTAGGTGGGGGCGCTGGGTTTGGTTACTTGCAGGCCATCAGACGGCAGTGGCAGGGAGTGGTGGATGTCAGCCTGGTGAGTCAAGTGCCTGGGTCTTTGGTCTGCTCCTGGTCGCGGTGGCATGTGGCCGGGGTATTTGAGCTGGTGGGTGGACTGGTTTCCATGGGGCTTGGTGGTGCCGCGGCCCTGGGCCCTGATTTTGACGTGCTAAGGCCTCCCACCCCTGGTGGGTCGTACTGAACGGGGTTGCTTATTAGAGTCAATAGGGGAGCTGGCTCCCTGGGAATGGCATATCCCACATCCAGTGGGGGCCTTTTTCCCCTCTGTCATTCCTTGCCGGTGACTGATGTGCCTGCCCGCTGGTGCATGTAGGCTCTCGATATCTGGGGCTGGGGGCCCAGATGCGGTCTGGCTCAGCGCTGGTGCATTTCTGGCCGGTCCTGGTTGGGCCGGTGTGTCGGGTGGTCGATGTCCGCCTTTGCCAATGTGTGTGGTTATTAACTCTGTTGCAAATTGCAATCTGACAGATCGCTATCTTTAGCTGAATTCCATCGGGTCTACTACACTGCACGCACCAAAACTGAAACTGTTACGTTGTTGCTACACCACCTGGATAAACTGGTAAGCATATGATATCCGACTGAAAATGCGTGTATTTTAATAGTTTGGTAGTCAGAGGAATCGAGTCCATTCATGACGTGGTAAGGTGGCCAAACGACGAGAATGTAGGATATGGTTAAAGATGGCGGATAAAGCTAAATAGATGATCTTTGATAATGCTAGGCTATGGTTTAAAGGGGGGCGGGGGGAGCGAGTGCCATAGGAGGTAAATTACTAATCTACGGGATTCGGGTCGTGAAGGGGGTCTTTCTCTCTGGATTTTTTCGGGACAAGATTTTTTTGGGGGGGCTGTCACGTGATCGGGACGTGACGGGAGTATGTTTTTGGGATCGGGATGGGACGGAAGCGACAATTGATTCCCGTGTCACCCTCTAGTTCACACCCCTACCTGTCCTACTTCTCTTCTTCATCCTCTTTCTTTCGTCGTTCCTGAGGCTATCCTGAGCAATTTATGAAAAAAATAACCCTCCTGGATGAACCAATTGTTATCCTTTGGCTCTCTGTGCCATTTAAGCAATATCACACGAGAGGAAGTGCTGTTGTGCCAAATATCATCACTGGTGGGATTCAGTCATAGACACAAGGCTGGAGGCCGAGTGCTGCTGAACTGTTTTCATTGATTTGTGACTAAAAGCAGTGTGTTAATTTTGTTGCTGTATTGATTCCCAACTGTTAAAATCCTGAGCTTCGTGTGGTGCGGTCGCCTCAGAAAGAGTAGAGAAGTGGCAGCCATCGTAGGAGCTCTTTGTTTAGCGGTAAAGCTAACTAGTTGAGACCATGCTGTATTTTTGTCTTTCTGGCGCGGAGTGTGCGCACCTGGAGTTCACATCTAAGTGAGAAGAGTTGTTCAGCCCTTTCCCCTCTTCCTCACTTATGCTTATGATGTAAGCACGTGAGGTGGACCTTCCGGGGAAGTTGCCTTGTTTTGTTTACTTCCACATTCATCCATCCTGTCCGTCTCTGTAGCATAGAGCCATCACTTATAATAAGAAGAGTAGTTCATTTTAGACTAGATTTAATTTATTTTGTGGTTGTTTGAGCATTTGGTGAATAAATCCCCTAAACTTGAGATTAGTCTCTGTACCTTCTTCAGTGTTTGTCGTTGATACATCTGCTAAAATAACTCACCTTTCAGATTCAATGATAGTCTGGTTTAATAACTAATATTGTTTCTTACGTAGAGTAAGAAGCTGCTGGCCCGTTTGTTCAGGTTATCAGGAATAATTTGAGTTCTGTTAACAATTATACCGTTATTAGGTTACCGGTGTAGTTGTGTTTAAATCACTATTAGCCAGACAACGAGAATAACATTTAGAATATCCAAGACCATAGTGAGTGTTTGTGCAATAAAACGTGTTTTCGCAAACTCTCTCTCTTAATCTCTGACTGTTAACCTTGGTTTCATTGTCCGTGCGAACTTAATCCTCTCTCTCTCTCTCTCTCTCTCTCTCTCCATCCTGATGTTCTAAAGGCACAGTATTCTTTGGTGGAGGACATGACGTGCACAATCCATAGATCGAGGAGACAATTTAGATTGCTTAAACGTCTCTGTTGCGCTTTAAGTGTGGGATTAATCAACTTTGTTTGAATAACCAAATGCTTGTTTTCCCCTATTAACTCATCCTTTAACACCCCTATGTCTAGCAAGATGAGATTGATAAATTGTGTCATGTTGCTTGTAAGGAAAAGTAGGACAGACCTCACAGAGCTGATGTGTTCATTTATAGAGACACAGCAGTAGCAGTACAGATACTTTTAGGAACTGGAGGAGCGGAGGGAACAGTGTGACAGGGAGCACATCTAAAGAATTTTGCAGGAGCGAAGAGAGGACCAGCAGTAGCAGATCAGGCTCCTGGATAAGATGGTGAACAAAATGTACAGCACTCCAGATGTTACATCTCCTCCTCCGCTTCCCATCTTACCGAGATTCCCTTCCTCCGTTCCAATCATACCTGGGAACCCCTCCTCTGCACCCACCATACCTGAGATCTCCATCTCCACCACCGGATGCCCACCCAAGCCCCTCTGCACATGGCCAGTACTACAATCTGTAGTCCCGATCACTTCAATCACTCCCCTAATTTTTCTTCCCCAATTCATTTGAAAAATTGACATTAATCTTTTACTTTTGTGAGTGAAGGCGAATTTTCCAATTATTTAATCTGTGTGTGTTGCTTTAACTTATGCTGCATTCCAGTTAACTTTTCCAAGTCGGAAATCTCACAGTTGTCTCGCGTCATTTCACTGAGACGTGCCCCCTTTAGGTCGGAATATACGAGCTCCAACTCGGAGCTCTGAGATTAGACAGAGTAGGAAGTACTGATCGGAGAGAAAAGATGGCTGCGCCCGTAGTTGAGATATATTTTCTTTGTATTTGCACTCTTGGTCATTTTAATGTCATTTTTAAATGCTCTTACACACTTGACTACATTTCTGCTTTAATCTGGTCACTAGTGTATGCATTGCACGGCATTGCTGTGCGTGCATTAAAATGTACAACTTTGTTTTTCATGCTGTCTTCTGAAGATGCTATGTCGCTAACAACAATAGCAATAACTAGCTTGCCCCTCGACAGCTGCTGCCTTCAAAGAGTCCATTTTCTTTCCGACTCGGAGTGTAGCGAGAAAAACTGGAATGCTTTAAGTCGGGATTGACGTCACGTTCTCGTGAACAGCAACTCGTGTACAGCAACCCGAGTTTCCGAGACAAATGGAATGCAGCATTAGTTATTTACATTAAAGTTTTTTTTTAAATCACAACATTTTTTCATTGGCCGACGTTACACTTGTGTTACATTAACATCAAAATTATTTAGAGAAAGGAAATCATAGTGGGCATGAGTGATTGAGGTTGAAAAATAGGAATTCCGCCTGAAACAATACACATTACAGATAGCACAGCAACTTGTTTTCATTGTAAAGAAGCAAACATCATAAATACTAACTACTCACTGTTGACTTTAGACGAACTGTTGGTGTCTGTAATAACAGTTGAAAGTTAAATGTTACTCTAGGATGTGTGCCCCCAAAAATGGGGGTTAGTAGGCTTAAAGGGTTAAATTAATTTACACACCACTGGTATTAAAATTTTACTGTGGTGTGTGAAGCCTAATTTTCCCTTTTTTAACTTGTGTGTTGCTCTAACTTATTTAGATAAACATTTTCTTGAATCACAAAATAGATTTTCCATTGGTCAACGTTACACTTGTGTTACTGTAACATCAGAATAACTCAAGGCCATCGCTCGTTTTCTGACGTTGGTACTTCTCACTTCCTTGTTTGTTCGCTAGCTACAGAAGTATTTGTATACCACCACCTGCTGTTTCGGTGTAGTCCTTCATGTACAACACTGGATTCCAGTACGGGCTGAGACCCACAACATGTGAACAGAAAAACAAATACAGTTTTTCTTATGCCGTTTTCTGGCACAGCCACACATGTAAAAACTCCCTTAACAAAAATTCTCTTCTCTCTTAGACTGTAAGTTTAATATGGGTTCATAGAAGTTCTGAAAGTAGAATATGAATCAGATCTTTTAGTTATCAGACTCTTCTATTCCTGCTTAAATATTGACAACCCCTTGATAATTACAATGTTAGAGCAAGCTACATTAGCCAGAAATGCAATAAGAACATATACATGGTCTGAATTTAGTGCTTTTCTAGTCACACTTACCTATAGCGACTTCCACAGTTGCTGGAGAGGATAAGTATGGTTTCATCTAATTGTATGACGCGCTGTCCGCTTCATAAAATACGCACAAAGCTCACTTGCGTTTCTTCCGTTTATTGTGGCTTAAACAACAATGATGCACTGGGACAGTAGCACTGATGATAAGCATATATAAACTTAATGACATAAGCTGAACGTTTGCTACAAAAGCTGAGCGTTTGCTACAAAAGCTGAGCGGTCAACAAAATTATGGCTCCCCAGACATCCTCTCTCTGACAGAAAAAACACCCGAGTGACTGACTGACAACCCATTTTGAAACCTTGACTCGTCATCACTATCACCCACGTGACCTCCGCTCCTCGTCACCATGACAACTGAAACAAACAAACAAGTGAACCGGTGAGCAGAGCCTAAAATAATATTTGTGGCGCATACACACCAGCCCCTTATTATTGTGATATATCATAATAATATCCATATCTAATCAAGTGGAAGACACAAATACATGCAAAAAAAAAGAAATTACAACAAACCCTGATTGTCATTCCATGTCCAACAATATTACTCATTAGGACTTTGTAATTAACTCTACAGTCCATTTAAAACAGAGTCCAAACTCAGTAAAGGGAGAAAGTTAAAAGTCAAAAAAATCTAACTGTGATCAGCTTCCTGCAGCAGACACAGTTTTGTGATAGGCTGGTCCAGATGGCCAGTCCGAGTCTTGATCCGAACTTGACGGATAAATCCTCTTCGGTCAGGAAAAGTCTCTGTCACTCTGCCCATCGGCCATGAGTTCCGAGGTGCAGAACTGTCCATAATGAGAACAAGATCTCCCACGACGAGGTTCCTCTTCACACTGGTCCATCGCTGACGCTCCTGCTGCTGCAGTAGATATTCCTTCACCCATCTTTTCCAAAACAAGTCAGACATGTATTGGACTTGCTTCCACCTTCTATTAGCATACACATCTGTGTGTTGGAATATTCCTGGTGGAAGTGATGGTGAAGTTTTCAACAGTAGAAGGTGATTTGGCGTTAAAGCTTCCAGATCATTTGGGTCCAAGGAGGCTTTAGTGATTGGACGGCTATTAATGATGGCTTCAGCCTCACAAAGTACTGTATGAAGACCTTCTTCATCCAAGTTTTGGACCTTCATAATGGAATTGAGTACTTTTCGGACCGACCTTATCAGTCGCTCCCAAGTTCCTCCATGATGTGAGCCTGCAGGTGGATTAAAGCTCCATTTAACTCCCTTCTGCAGAAGGAAATCATTCACTTTAACCTGGTTCCACTGTTCAATAGCAGCTCTCAGCTCACGCTCTGCTCCTACAAAGTTGGTTCCGTTGTCGGAAAGTAGCTCTCGAATTTGACCTCTTCTGGCAATAAAGCGTCGGAGTGCATTAATGAAAGAATCGGTATCCAGAGATGAAGCTACCTCCAGGTGAATGGCTCTGATGGCGAAGCAGGTAAAGATAACATCATACCTTTTTACCATGCTCCTCCTAGATTTCACTTCAAAGGGTCCGAAGTAGTCCACCCCCACCCGAGTGAATGGAGGTTCATCTGGAACGATTCTATCATTGGGCAAGTCTGCCATCTGTTGGTTCATCGGCAGAGCACTTAAACGTCGACAAACAACACATTTGGACAGCACTTTCCTTATTGCGGTACTGACCCCAATCATCCAGTATCTTTTCCTCAGCTTAGACAGCATGTGGTTGCGACCAGCATGTCCAACTTCCTGATGTGTATGTCTAAGCAAAAGCTCTGAGATGTGTTGATCCTTTGCCAGTATTATTGGATGTTTAACCTCCACAGGCATTGAGCATCTGCTGAGCCTGCCACCAACTCTCAGGATTCCATCTTGCAACTGTGGGCAGAGCCTACGAAGATGACTTGATTTCATGATGGGTTGTCCTTTTTCCAGGCTGGCGAACTCATCGGAGAAGCGCTTTCTCTGACAGAACTTGATGATAGCAACCTCAGCCCTCTCCAGTTCATCCACTGAAAGACTCTTATGCACAGCTGTCCTCTTGATGTTGGCTTCATCTATGAGAGAATTCTGGCATTCTTTACTGACATCAGACTGTGTTAGGTTAAAAAACAATTGTCTCCTCTTCCTTACACAGGAAAAGAGCAAATCTTTAATCCTCAATAACCAAGCCACAGATTTCTTAAGGCGTGTCCAGGAGGAAAAGAACTCAAACAGGCGAGTAAAAGGATCTTCTCCAACCTGCACAACATTCACTGCTGCAGCTGTTTTTATATCAGGATCATCGGATGAAAGCTGACTGATGTCATCGGGGTTAACAGGCCACTCATTCACAGATCCTAGTAGATATTGAGGCCCAGAAAGCCACATAACATCCTCCATAAAGAGGTCCACTTTCACCCCTCTTGAGGCTATATCTGCTGGATTGGTAGCTGTGTCCACATAATGCCATTGTGCAGAACAAGAAACATTCAGGATTTGTGTGACCCGATTTGCCACAAATACCTTAAACCGTGTAGTCTCATTTCTGATATATTTGAGAACAGACACACTGTCTGTCCAAAACACAGAATCCAGAAGTTCCATTTGAAGTTCATTTCTCCAGAGCACATCAACTCGGCTGGCCATGGTTGCCGCAATAAGCTCCATTCTGGGGATGGTAACAGCTTTGAGCGGAGCGACACGACCCTTTCCCATTACAAATGCACAGTGTCGTTTTGAGCAAATGTTTTCAGACAGCAAATAAGTCACTGTCCCATACCCATCTTCACTTGCGTCACAGAAGTGGTGCAACTGGGCTCTTGTGACTTCTCCAAATCCTACAGGTTTCAAACATCTGCTGACCTCAAACCTGTCCAACAGATGGAGCTGCTGCAGCCATTTCAGCCATCTTTTGGCAAACGGCTCTGGTACATTATTATCCCAGCCAATTTCTCTACGGCATAGATCTCTTAGGATTTTCTTGGCAGTTAAAACCAAAGGACTCAGCATTCCTAAGGGATCATAGATGGAACTGACGACTGAGAGGATTCCCCTTCTGGTGAGTGGTCTCTCTTTAAGTACAATCTTGAACTTAAAGGAATCCGATTGTATGCACCATTGCGCACCAAGCACTCGTTCAATAATAAGTGAATCCAGCTCCAGGTTCAACTCCTCCATGCCTTTTGCTCTGTGATTTTCAGGGATGGCTTTGAGCACCCCAGGCCTGTTGCTCATCCACTTCGTTAGAGAAAATCCTCCCTTAGAGCACAGAGAAACCAACTGCTGGTACTGTGACACTGCTTCCTCCTCAGTTGCCACTGACACAAGACAATCATCTACATAAAAGCAGTGCAATAAATTGTTCACAGTTTCTTCATTGTAGAGATGTCCAAAGTCCTCTGCACACTTTCTGAGTGCGAAGTTGGCACAACTAGGTGATGATGTAGCTCCAAACAGATGTACCTTCATTCTATACACCGATGGTGATTGTTGTACATCACCTTTCGGCAACCAAAGGAACCTCAGCAGGTCTCTATCCTCAGGCAGGACCAAAACCTGGTGGAACATAGACTCAATGTCTCCCATGATTACAACAGGTTCCCTTCTGAATCGTGTGATCACTCCTAATAATGAACTAGTACAATCAGGTCCCTGTAGGAGCTGGATGTTCAAAGACGTACCATTATAAGCAGCTCCACAGTCAAACACGATCCGGATTTTTCCTTTGGTGGGATGGTAAACACCATGGTGCGGTATATACCACACTTTACCATCACTACGATCCAGTTCCTCTTGAGGCACTTCCTCTGCATAACCCTTAACCAAAAGTTCCTTCATGAAGATGTTGTATTGAGAATAAAACAATGAATCCTTCTGAAACTTCCTTTTTAGAAGGGTCAAACGTTGTTGAACAACCTTCTTATTATTTGGCATCCTGATATGTGTATTTCGTAAGGGCAATGCAATCTGGAAATGACCATCCACGTGTTTGGCAGAGTTTGCAACCAATTCCAGAAACCTCTGATCTTCTCTTGACATTGCAGTCTGCTCATCAAATTTGCTCTCAGGGAAGTCATTTTTGAACTGTTGTTTCCAAAGCTCTTCCAGGCTTGCAACAGAGATTCGGTTGACTGTTACATGTGGCTGTTCCTGATAAACAGTTTTTCCACAGTTTCCGGAAAGTGGTCCATTGACTGTCCAGCCCAGCCTTGTCCTAACAGCATATGGTCCACCATCGACACTACACACAACTTCTAGTGGTTCCAGGGCTTTGGGAATATTAGTACCAATCAGGAGTTCTATTCCTTCATTGACTTGAGGCAAGTTTATGTGTTTCAGATGTGGCCATTTTTTAATATCCTTCATTGTTGTTATGTTTCCTGTATGAACAGGCATGGACTCCTGCGTGTACACCTTTGGCAGTTCTAAAAATTCTTCCCCATCAAGCGCAGCAACCTCCAGTCCTGACACAGTATTGCTACTCACAATCCGTTCCTGTCCCATGGTTCTGAGAAGAATATTTCCTTTCCTTCCTACAAGGTGTAGTTTGTGCATCAGCCCATCTGTGCAGAAAACAGCCGTGCTCCCCTGGTCCAAGAAAGCATATGTTGTAATAATTTTGCTTCCTTTCTTTGCTTTTACTTGAACCGGCACAATGGGTAGTTTACATTCCTGGTCTCCAGCCCCTGTAAGACCACTTGACACCAACATATTGTCTGCATGTGGCTGTGTATTCCTAGCACTTTGTTCCGATGGTACACAGTCTTTGTGGAGGATGGTGGGATGTTTCCGGTCACACTTGGAACAGGAAAGCCGTTTGCAACAATTTTTACTGATGTGTCCTGTACACAAACAGCCAAAACAGATGCCATTTTCCTTCAAGAAGGTTATCTTCTTCTCGTGGGCCATTTTTCCCAACTCTGCACAAAGATCCAGTACATGTCTTCCTCCACAACAAATACACAACTTTCTTCCAGTTTGATTAATTTCCTTTTCTCTCTTCACAGACTCAGGTTTGGTCTCCAAAGATTGCACAGTTGTGGCAAAGCTGGTCCCTTTATTTCCAATTTGATTTTGGGATTTGGGTTTGTTTATTCCTTTTATTTGTGGTGAGGTCGGAGAATCTTGTATATTACCAAATACAGGATCTGTCAGTATTTTTATCAGTTTTTCAATGAAGTCTGCAATATCTGTAAATTTGGCTCTTCTTCTGCTTCTTTCCTGCAGTTCACAAGCGTGGCTCCTCCATCGGTCCCTATATTTGTAGGGAAGCTTTTTTATGATGTTCACCATGTTGGAGGGCATGTCCAAGTCTTGCAGATACTGCACATCCTCCATAATGTTACAACACCCTCTGAGAAAAAGACTATAGTTCTGCATAGCTTTTACATCCTCTGTTTTAATCACAGGCCATGAGAGGGCTTTGTCCATGTAAGCAGCTGCAATCTTCTGTTCATTACCATAGTGTTCCTTTAATAGGGATTTTGCTTTTATATAGCCACGATTTGGGTTGATGTGTTGACGGCTTCTCACCAGTTCCCTTGCATGACCTTTTGTGTGTTGTTCCAAAAAATATAAACGATCACAGTTATTGTTTGTATTACACTCAACTCCGTTCTCAAAGGCTTTAATAAATGAGTGATACTGAAGTGGATCTCCTTCAAAAATAGAGATTTCTCTCTTTGGTAGGACAGAGAGACATTGCTGTTGGATCAACAGAGCTGTTATTTCGTTTTGTTTCCTCATTATTCCAACAACATCATTTTGTGGTTCCGAATCCACAGAAGTATTTACGTGAGATGTATTTTGCCCATATTGATCAAGTGGGTTTTGATAAGATGTTGAATATTGTTGGGAGGGATTATTTGTAGAAAGTTCAGTCCTCACTGCTGCATGCTTAATTTTCTGCTTTGCTCCAAGAAGAGTTTCAGCATTGGTTGATATATTTTGTTTGGCAGAAATGAGAGGGATGAATTCGTTTGCATTAGCATTAAGTGGCTGTTTAAATTGTTCCTTTTCCAGGTATGAATTCATTGCATCTGAAACCTTTGATAATACTTTTCTGCTCGTTGTGCTTTGAGTTTTGAGAACGTTAATTGCTGCCATTTTTTCAGCAATTTCGGTGTCCAGTTGTAGCTTTTCCTTTCTTTTACGCAGCCGCTCTTCCTCTTCCTCCAGTGCATGTTTTTCATCCAATAATTTCTGCTTCATTGTTAAAGCTGCCAACTCAGCTTCAGCCATCAGTCGAACAGATGAAGTTGAAGATCTTGATGAAGAGGTTTTATGGCTTCCAACATTTGAAACACTGTCACTTGGTTTAATATCATCCTCAGTTTCCATTACAGGCTTTAATGAAATGTTTGTTTCATTGATTTCCTTTGTTTCAATTAAGTCCATTTGCTTTGGAAAAACAGCTGGGTTTTGTTCCTGCTCATTTATCCATCTTTTTGCTTCATTTAGAAATGTATTGCTGTAATTCATGATACTCGAAAACCATTCTGTTTGTTTTATGATTTCTTCCTCAGGTATCAGAAGCAGTACCTCTTTGTGTGAATGAGACACCCTCTCACTTAATGCCTTTAAATCCTCAATGTACCGCTTTATTTCTGTAACATTTTCATTTTGTTTCATGAGCCCTTTTATTTTTGGTATTAAACCTTTCATTTTATTGACGAATCCTTTGCGATCATTTTGTAGTTTTTCAATTTTATTCAACAAGGCCTTTGGTGTGAGTTTGCTTTCCCTCTTCTCCCCAGAATCATTCTCAGAAGACAAGGCCTTAACACTCTTTTGACTAATGACTCCTTTTATTTTTCCCTTTTTTTTGTTTTTCATTGAACAATTGCATCCACAGTAGTGGATAAGGTCAAATATCCATTCAACCGAACAGCATTTTTATTGTCCCTTTAAACATCATCCAAGCAGCATATGAATGAGACCAAGTGCAGACGTCTCTCAAAGTGGCTGAGCCAGCGCAAACAAAGAATATAACCAGCATTCATTCCTTTCAATGTCTCCCCAGGAGATACTTCAGCGTTTATGATATGTGGCTTGCTTCTTCACACACTTACCTGTGCTCTTTACTACGTCGGGTGTGGCCGCATTGCGCGCGCCTTCATTCCGATCCACTGCACTTACTTTTCGTCTTCCTGTTTCCTTCTTTCTAATGCTGCTTGCGATGATTCTCTTATTGGATGCCGTTTTTGTTGACTAATGTTATAGCGACTTCCACAGTCGCTGGAGAGGATATGGATGGTTTCATCTAATTGTATGACGCGCTGTCCGCTTCATAAAATACGCACAAAGCTCAATTGCGTTTCTTCCGTTTATTGTGGCTTAAACAACAATGATGCACTGGGACAGTAGCACTGATGATAAGCATATATAAACTTAATGACACAAGCTGAGTGTTTTCTACACAAGCTGAGCGGTCAACAAAATTATGGCTCCCCAGACATCCTCTCTCTGACAGAAAAAACACCCGAGTGACTGACTGACAACCCATTTTGACACCTTGACTCGTCATCACTATCACCCACGTGACCTCCGCTCCTCGTCACCATGACAACTGAAACAAACAAACAAGTGAACCGGTGAGCAGGGCCTAAAATAATATTTGTGGCGCATACACTTACCATTCAAAGACATTTATACTAGAGCTAAATTACTCACATACTCACAAATGTGCACATATTTACACACCAAGATGCAGATCAGTGGACAACTTGGGGTTAAGGGCCTGGGCTTGGGGTACATCCACATATGACAGGAGAAAGCTGGAATCGAAACTACTATATGATTGCAAGACGACTACTCTACCCAATGAATCAAGTGCTGTAGTGCTATTTGTAGCTAATACAAGCTTTGTTTACTTCAAACTAACTGACCTAATTAAGCAAGGAAAACCAATTATATATACACATATATATATATATATATATATATATATATATACACACATATATATATATATATATATATATATTACACATATATATATATATATATATATATATATATATATATATATATATATATATATATATATATGTATATATGAGTTTAAAGTGGGAAACACCACCAAAGGTGGTGGAGGATGCCAGAGCAAAGATCCTGTGGGACTTACAGATCCAGACAGACAGGATGGTAATCGCGAACCAACCGGACATTGTGGTGGTTGATAAAGAGCAGAGGAAAGCCATTGTGGTGGATGTGGCAATACCACGTAATGGTAACATCAAGAAGAAGGAACATAAACTCACAGAGGAGCTAGAGAAGGCTTGGAAGGAGAAGGCTTGGAAGGAGAAGGTGACAGTAGAACCCGTGGTAGTCAGAGCACTTGGGGCAGTGACCCCCAAACTGCAGGAATGGCTCCAGTACTTGGAACAGCAAAGAAAGTGCCCAGGACCCTCAAGCTCCCAGCCCTCTGGAAGAGGACCCAAACTTGGAATGGGGAAAAAAAAAGAAAAAATTATATACATATATATATATGTGTGTGTGTGTTTAATGTGTTTAGTATATTACTGTAGTTCTAGTAAGTTTTTATGTCTAGAAGATTGTTTCTAGTAGATGCTTTAGATGAGCCTGACTGGCTTTTGTCTCCTCCTGCACTGTATTTTTAAACTTATTTCCCCCTTTTCACCATGAGATTTGAGAGTGACGGTGGTTCTGTGCCGTACTGCAGAAAAGGAAAGGAAGCATGTAAATGTAATACATAGGACATAATTTGCTAGTATAATATGATGCTTTAAATAAAGAGCTTTTTTGTTTAATGTGAGTGGGTGGTAACCAAAGTAGTGTAGTTGAAAGCCTTGATCTTATCTATCACAAGACTTCAGATGAAAACAAAAAAGTATATTTTTTTAGCTTCCTACTTAAATCCAAAATGCCATAAAAAAAATTCTGAATCATATTTGGCTGAAATCAATATTAAAAACATGAACAGTGCTTGTGACTTGACTGCTGTTGTGAGATTAACAAACCTTTCCTTAACTGTAGCATCTGAACTGCATTGCACCTATGCTCTCAGAAACTCCACCTGGCTTACAGATGCAAATGTAAAAGCCCTCACAGGTAATGGCTCATTTGCCAACCAAAAGGAGGGGAACAATTATAGAGAGAAAATAGTTTCACATCATTTCTGTGTGCGTAATACTTGATTTATAACCTGCGTCAGCCTCTTTGTGTGTAACTTTGGATTTGTGTGTGCATAATCATGTATACACAAAAATATCAAAAACGTACAAGTACGAAATACAATTTACGCACGCACAACTTGAAATTACACCAGCTTAAAACTAACTATGAATTCAGAATTGCTCCTACGCAAACAATCCTCAAATATGTATGCACCAATCGCCTGATACACACAGACAAGACCACAGATCAGAGTTACAACTGCAAGAGGGGATTTGAGACTCTTTTCACGTCTGGAGATTTGTGCGTAGATGATGCTTTTGAATGCTGACCGAATGCTGGATAATATGATTTTTCTCTCCACCATTTCCCTCCAAACGTATTTCATTCTATAGCTGTTACTGAAGTGACAAATACTTGTAAAAGAAAGAAAGAAAGAAAAAATGAATGTGGCAGTACTCGAAATTTACCGTTTTAAACCTAAAAAAAAATATTTAAAAGATTATCTTTTTCTGAGACGTAGAAATAACATGAAAAAAAAAAACGGCCACTAGGTGGTGGTCTGGTTGTGTTTGCTGGAAAAATCTGGTAGACTGAGGGCGCTTTCACATGGTACGGGAGTCCGTACTCGGGTACGGTATTTGGTCAAAATCCACTTATCTCGTACCATGTGAACACAGACTGTACCGTGCCAGGATACGGCCAGAGAGACCTGCCTTGGAGGTAGTATCCGAGTCCAGGTACGGGCGGCCACGTATCATGTGAACACAACCCGTACTCTGGCCGTACTCAAGACAATAGACGCGCTCCACGCGGAAATGACACACCGCCAGCCAAAATTACAGAATCACCTCGCGACCATAAAAATACCAAAACAACGCGATTCAAGCATCCCACAGCAACACAGCAGGTTACAAAACGGCGGGTTTACTACAACACTCACCCTGTAGATGGCTTCAGGTAGCAGCTGACCAGTAGACCAGTTTGTTTACATTCTAGGCTGTCGCTGGTTTTATGACGTCGGTACTTCTCACTCCCTTGTTTGTTGGAGAACTAAGACTTATTTGTATGCCGCCACCTGCTGTTTATTTGTAGTAAAACACTGGATTCAAATACGGGCAGAGATCCGTGACATGTGAACAGAAAAAATTAGCATTTTCTCTGGCCGTTTTCTGGTACGGCCACACATGTGAAAACGGCCTGAGAGAGTAAGGTCTAGCTGCAGCCGTTGCCACTACAAAACATGCCCCCTGCCGACTCAAGCACAACTGAAGCAACATGGCTGCCGCAAGCCATGTCTCTCCAGGCAGGAGAAATCACTCATGGCAGCTCTTCAGAGAGCTTCTCCCTCGGCCCCAACCCCTGGAATGATCGTAAGTTAAGCATGTTTCCTTATGTATATTGTATACTTTTGGAAGTGCTAATACACTATAATAAAGTTATTTTATGCTTGCTAACATATCAATTCCAAACGCTGCAAATTCAGCTAGGAGGTGCTGTAGGCTACTCAAGCCATCTTAAATGTAGTTAATCCTTTACTCATAAATACATATATATAAGCATGTTCTGAAAGTATAACTGACTTTTGTCCACTGTAGTATCAGTTTTGAGCTTGATAACTTTGCCTGAATTAAAGCTAAGCTACGAGAGGCAAAGGAAACGTTACCATAGCAATGCTTAGGCACACTGACCAAGTGGGAAACACATGTGGTGGTTGATAAAGAGCAGAGGAAAGCCATTGTGGTGGATGTGGCAATACCACATAATGGTAACATCAAGAAGAAGGAACATAAACTGACAGAGGAGCTAGAGAAGGCTTGGAAGGAGAAGGTGACACTAGTACCCGTTGTAATCAGAGCATTTGGGGCAGTGACCCCCAAATTGGAGGAATGGCTCCAGCAGATCCCTGGAAGAACCTCAGAAATCTCGGTCCAGAAAATTGCAGTACTTGGAACAGCAAAGAAAGTGTGCAGGACCCTCAAGCTCCCAGGCCTCTGGTAGAGGACCCAAACTTGGAATGGAAAAAAAAATATATATATATATATATATATATATGTGTGTGTGTGTGTGTTTAGTATATTAGTTCTAGTAAGTTTTTATGTCTAGAAGATTGTTTCTAGTAGATGCTTTAGATGAGCCTGACTGGCCTTTGTCTCCTCCTGCAATGTATTTTTAAACTTATTTCCCCCTTTTCACCATGAGATTTGAGAGTGAAGGTGGTTCTGTGCCGTACTGCAGAAAAGGAAAGGAAGCATTTAGATGTAATACATAGGACATAATTTGCTAGTAAAATATGATGCTTTAAATAAAGAGCTTTTTTGTTTAATGTGAGTGGGTGGTAGCCAAATTGTAGTTGAAAACCTTGATCTTATCTATCACAAGACTTCAGATGAAAAAAAAGTATATATTTTTAGCTTCCTACTTAAATCCAAAATGCAATAAAAAAGTTCTGAATCATATTTAGGCACACTGACCCGGTAAATCTGTTACAGAGTAACATGAGGTTACAGACTTAAGTACATTCTTTGTTTTTGAAATCAAATTAAGGTAAGCATGACCTCTGTTAATGTTGAAACATGCAGACGCCCAGATCACACAGCATCCAAATTTTACCCTGTTATGTTGGAGAAACTAAAATCAACTAAAGATAGATCCACTTTTTTTCCAAAGGAACTACTTCTTCCAATTTTATCTTTAAAAGTATTCACTTTTTACTGCGTTTGAATTCCCATTTCATGAATCAAAGATACTACAGGCAGAACTCTTTCAAAAATTTAGATTTTTGTTAATTTAACTATTTGTCATCTTTTAGGGGTCAAATGGAATACTGCTTCTTCTGGAAAAAATACATCCTCACTGGGGCAAATAATTTTCTCAATGTACCATGGAGGTAGAATAAATCCAACTATTCACCTTGTGCTTAAAATACAGTATTAACAACCTTCAAACACCACAGAACCTGTGATCTCAGTATACTGTAGTTCCTCTAGTGTTCTGTTGTAAAAAATAGTCTCACTATCACAGACTTATGCTGTGTTCACACAGCCCCAAACAGCAGCGTCGGTTACGGCAACATTAGATTACATGTAAAATCTATGGTCAAGTCCGTCAGGGGCTCTGCGGTACGTTGTGTACGGTGGCTCCATCAACTTCACTTGCTGTTCATATTTCATTCAAATAGCAACGTAGAAATTCAGCAAGCTGAACTTTTGACGGATCCAATCAGAGTGTCTCACTGTAGTGATGTCACTATACACGTATCTTGAGTGAAGCGGGATAAGAAAAAACATTTTCAACAATGGAAGACAAGCTGATCGTGGCCATCTGCAATCGCAGAGAACTTTATGATCTGTCCCTGTCTTTGTATAGAGAAAGGAATGTAAAGGAACTTGCTTGGATGAAGGTCGCTGAAGAGATCGGGGTATCGGGTAAGTTATCAAATCTTTTCTCAACGTAGTTATTGCTCATATCGTTAGCTGCTGGAGCAAATGGTTAAACTCCCAAACTCAGAACGCATCTGAATAATGGGGTGAACCCACACACGTCGCTGATGTAGCCGAAGTCGACGTTGTCTAGCTTTATTTAGCAAATAAAGCCAAGCCACTCTCTCGATACGATCCGCCATACGTAAGAAGCCCCGCCCACACATTCTTTTTTTCCTCAGATGCAAGCGTTGCATGCTTTTTAGGACATGTGTTGCTCCACGCATCCAATGGATGTGGTCTAAACTCAGCATTACACAGTTGTCTGTTTCCCCTCTTTGTTGTTTAGTTTTATATTTGATATTAATAAACTAACTGAAACAACTAGTCATTCTTATTAACTCTTTAGGCGCTGG
Source organism: Apricaphanius iberus (assembly GCA_028564705.1). Taxonomy (NCBI): domain Eukaryota; kingdom Metazoa; phylum Chordata; class Actinopteri; order Cyprinodontiformes; family Aphaniidae; genus Apricaphanius; species Apricaphanius iberus. The sequence goes on from JAPXFQ010001652.1 coordinate 794,680, forward strand.
GGTTTTTTCTATAAAATACTCAATTTTGATATCACAAGTTCAAAATGTTGTAGTTTTAATATGGTTATAGATGGTAAATGAGGTAGATGAGATCTTCACCATGATCCAAAGTTTGTGATGGGAACAAATTCACACATAATTAGCATATTATGACGTCATCAGTCATTGGCAATTTTGGTTTGCAATAATTTTACGGGCCTTTATGTTTTTTACATAGTTTAAAATGTACTTTATTTTGAATATTATTATTTTAATTGTCTATATAGGCCTATGTATTTTTTTGTATTTATTGTCATTTTTTTGAGAATAGGGGGACATATCTGTTTATTTCCTTTGTTATGAGCCTCCATTAGTCTATTCACTACATAAAACAGAATTCACTACCTAAAACAGAGTGATTTGTGCATTTTTAGGCTTGAAAAAAGTCCTCCGATGACGCAAAAATCGTAATTTTGCGTCATCGGAGGATTTTTTTTGCCAGAGGCATAAGACTACAGCCAGTATTGATCGCTAGTTCCACATGTTTTCACCACGCCCATATGGGGAGGGATCTCACTCACAGAAAATAAAGGTGACGTGTCCGCCGCATTTCTGTAGAAGCTAAGCTAACAGGCTCTTGCTGGAGAAAGTTTGAATAGTAGGCTAATCAAGGTAGTTTTGAAGATGAAATGGCAGAAGGGGATTTTGAAGATGTGTTGCGAGAATCGGATGCTCGCGGCTACCTATATGAGCCGCAGTACACCGATGAATAGTTGTGGATGATGGAGGAACAAGAGGCCGTCAGAGCAGCTGCTGCAGCCAAGGAGCAAGACCGGCTTGGTGGTCAGCAGGAAGAGCCCGTGGAGACCCTGAAGATCAACTGGAAACGCCAGCCAAAGCCGCAGGGACACACGGACGGATTAGTGTAAAGTTAGTATTTTGTTTGTTTTTCTTTTTGTTACTAAGATGTCATGTACTGAGTTTGTACACCCAGGATTATCATAGCGTTCTTCCCACGAAGTCAGCTGAGCTATTGTTGTTATATTTATACCTACTCTAGCATACTGTAGGTGGAAATAGTTTGCAATGCTAACGTTGAGCTTACTATTTTGCAGACAATACAGTCTAAAAGCCTACCGTCACTTTATGGGTCCTGCAAGGTGAGAGACTTGGCAAAGGCTGTCGTCTAGTTTTGCCTACTTGTGTTGTTTTGGACATCAGACGAAGATACACTGCTCCTGGCTGTCAATACTGTGGATATCAGGAAACTGCCCAAGCTATTGAAACGCTTTGAGTGTTAAAAATGTTATTTTATTTACTTTTTAAATAAACGTTATATATCACATTTGTTGTGTTTGTTATAAACCTTTAGTGTTGCTATTTAGGGTTAGGGTTAGTATACAGTATATGTTAACCTAAAGAATGTTTCAGCTTAGAGAAATTGTGAAAGCAAGCCTGTAGGCGTGGTTAGTGAGTGGCCTCAGGGCAGCAAAGCAAGTGCATTCTGGGAGTTGTTGTATTTCAGCCACATGAGTAAAAAATACACTTTCTGGCTTTTCTTAGTCTAGAATGCTCCAAATTCAAAAACAATTTCACATTGCTACTACATATATGACCCACTTTAAATACACATTCATCTTTCCAAGGGTGAATTATTCATTTGAGTTTTGCTTTCTTTCTCCTTGGACAACTGAACATCTTGATCAGAGGCTAAGTATTCCTCTTCAGAACCAGAAAAAGCCAATACTTTCCGGTGGGGAACTCGGACGTCTCAGCATCATAAGTTTTATCTTTCTAAAACTCGCTCTCTTTATGCTGTGACCGCAGCAGCTGCATGCTGTCTTTCTCACTCTCGGAGGTGCATAAAAAGGTGATTTATTCCAAAAGTTTCCATGGTAACTTACCCAAAAATGTGTCCTAGGTTAAAGGTACACATGTCCACCATCTCGTGACGTAAAGTAGTAATTAACTTAGTGGTCATATCTACAGTCTCATTAAAGTCAGCAATGTTGCTTGTCGCAATATTGCAACTTTGGCGCCTAGAGGGTTTACTTATTTACAGTTTATTTACAAGTGATTTTAACATGACCATAAAGCCCCTCTCTAGGCTGCCACCTTATAGCGATGGAGGGGTTTGTGTGTCCCAATGATCCTACGAGCTAAGTTGTCGGGGGCTTTATGACCCTTGTAGGGTCACCCATGGCAAACTGGTCCTAGGTGAGGGATCAGACAAAGTGCAGCCTGAAGACCCCTATGACGAGTCACATTATTGGATCCAGTGTTCCCTCACCCGGACGCGGGTCACCGGGACCCCACTCTGGAGCCAGGCCTGGAGGTGGGGCACGTTGGCAAGCTTCTGTTGGCCGGACCTTCACCCATGGGGCCCGGCCGGGCTTAGCACGAAGAGGCAACATGGACCCCCCTTCCCATGAGCTCACCACCTGTGGGAGGGGCCATAGGGGTCGGGTGCAGTGCAAGATGCGCGATGGCCAAAGGAGGGGACCTTGGCGTTCCGATCCTCGGCTGTGGAAGCTGGCTCTTGGGATGTGGAACGTCACCTCTCTGGTGGGGAAGTAGCCGGAGATAGTGTGCGAGGTTGAGAGGCTCCGACTGGACATCGTCGGCCTTGCCTCGACACACGGCTCTGGCTCTGGAACCCGTCTCCTCGAGAGGGGTTGGACTTTCTTCCAATCTGGAGTTGCTCCCGTTGAGAGGCGCAGAGCTGGAGTGGGCATACTTGTTGCCCCCCATCTCGGCACCTGTACATTGGGGTTTACCCCGGTGAATGAGAGGGTACCGTCCCTCCGCCTACGGGTGGGGGGACGGGTCCTGACTATTGTTTGAGTTTATGCACAAAACAGTAGATCAGATTACCCACCCTTCCTGGAGTCGTTGGAGGGGGTGCTGGAGAGTGCTCCTTCTGGGGACTCCCTCATTCTGCTGGGGGACTTCAACGCTCACATGGGCAATGACGTGAGACCTGGAGAGGTGTGGTTGGGCAGAATGGCTCCCCGATCAGACCCGAGCTGTGTTTTGTTATCGGACTTCTGTGCTTATCATGGATTGTCCATACAAACACCATGTTCAAGCATAAGGGTGTTAATGTGTGCACTTGGCACCAGGACACCCCAGGTCGCAGCTCGATTATCGACTTGGTTGTCATTCCATCTGACCTGTGGCTGCATGTTTTGGACACTGGAGCGAAGAGAGGGGCGGAGCTATCCCCCAAAATATTGCGTGGACATCGGGGGCAGTTCCCTTGTATTGGCAGACTGGGGTGGTGTTCTCCCTCTTTAAAAAGGGGGACCACAGGGTGTGTTCCAACTACAAGGGGATCACACTCCTGAGCCTCCCTGGTAAGATCTATTCAGGGGTTCCGGAGAGGAGGGTCAAATGGATAGTCGAACCTCGGATTCAGGAGCAACAAAACGGTTGTTGTCCTGGCTGTGGAACACACACACTACACCTTCAGTGGGGTCCTGGAGGGTGCGTGGGAGTTTGCCCAACCGGTCTACATGTGTTTTGTGGACTTAGAGAAGGCGTTCGACCGTGTCCCTCGGGGAATCCTGTGGGCGGTACTCTGGGTGTATGGGGTACCGGGCCCTTTGATAAGGGCTGTTAGGTCCCTGTATGACCGGTGTCAGAGTTTGGTCCGCATTGACGGCAGTAAGCCGGATTCGTTTCCAGTGAGAGTAGGACTCCACCAAGGTTGCCCTTTGTCACCAATCCTGTTCATAACATTTATGGACAGGATTTCTAGGCGCAGCCAAGGTGTTGAGGGGATCCGTTTTGGTGGCCTAAGGATCGGGTCTCTGCTTTTCACAGATGAAGTGGTCCTGTTGGCTTCATCAGAATGTGATCTACAGCTTTCGCTGGAGCGGTTCGCAGCTGAGTGTGAAGCAGCTGGGACCTCCAAATCCGAGACCATGGTCTTGATCCAGAAAAAGGTAGGGTGCCGGTCAGGGATGGGGTCCTTCCTCAAGTGGAGGAGTTTACGTATCTGGGGGTCTTTTTCACAAATGAGGAATAAATGGAGCGGGAAATCAACAGACGGATTGGTAAGGCATCTGCAGTTATGCGGGCGCTGTACCGGTCTGTCGTGGTGAAGAGAGAGCTGAGCCAAAAGGCAAAGCTCTCAATTTACCAGTCGATCTACGTTCTATGGGGGAAAATTCCTGCCATTTATCAAGAGAATACAATTACAATTTGGGAGAGGATCATTCTGTCTTCTCCTAGAAAACCTGTAATGCTTGCGCTCAAAACTTCTGCTTTCTTTCAAATATTTTCTCTTCTCTTTCAAAACCTGTAATGCATGCGCTCAAAACTTCTGCTCTTTCTCAGATATTCTCTGTTCTGTTCTTTGAAAGTGTTGTTTATTCTTTCTGGATCATATACTATATTCCAAATTTGGTCTTTGATTGCAGATATAGTTTTTATTTATTTATTTATTTATTTTAAACTGGTTAGCTAAGAAGCTACCTGATTTATTACCATGTTCAAAGTTTTCTATTCGAAGTCTTTGGATCAAGAACTGGGTCTTTTCATTAATAATTTCATTTAATTCTAATTTTGCTTTGCATATTTTGCTTAAGATCTCTTTATCCAGGGAAGCTTCTAATGATTTGATAGTTTCTTCTAATTCTTGAATATTTTTATTTTCTGTTCTCTTTTTATTTGACGAGAATTAAATTATTTTACCTCTAACACAACTTTCCCTGCCTCCCAGAGAGTAGATGGCGACATACCAGGGAGGTCATTAAATTCCAAGTATGAAACCCATTCTTTTTCAGTATATTTAATAAATTATCTATCCGTAAGTAATGATGTATTGAATCTCCAATTTTTGTATTGAAGGGTTGCTTTTCTATTTACTTGATTTAAAGAAACAGGAGCGTGATCGCTGATAACTATAGGATGTATCTCACAGTCTGAAATGTCATTCAACAGTGAGCTGCTGACTAAGAAATAGTCCAATCTAGAATAAGAATGGTGAATTTTAGAAAAAAAGTGTACAAGTCCATAATCACTCATGTACTTTTTAACTATATCTATGGATTGCCAGGTACGTTGAGTTCCTGTTGTACTGAGCCTGTCTATTTCTTCATTTAAACCAAAGTTGAGGTCCCTCCTGAGAACAAGTGAGCAATCCATGTGATTAGCCAAAACCAAGAAAAAGGAATGAAAGAATGAGGGGTCATCAACATTTGGACCATATACAGTAACTATACATAACTTTTGGTTATTGTTGTATTTTACTTTTTTGGGGCTATTTTTATATACAGTTTCGTAGTACATATGTTTTAAATATCTTTGGTAGGCATTCAGAGGTAGAGGTCTGTTTTATATTATTCATGGGTGTAAAGCACATTGTTTACCAATATTTTAATTGGGCACCTTTTGAGGAGCATCAAAGGCCTTGGATATTGTTGGGAGTATGTGTGACCTTTGAGGACCTCTGAGACAAAGAGTTTTATTGCAGGCTGTAAAACCAGGATGTCTTAAGATTAGGAAGTAGGGAGGACCCAGGACCATAAAACCATAAAACTCAGAATGAACTTTTGACCAAAGAGGAGGACACTTCCATCTTATGAATGCATCATTCTTGACGGACCAGTCAGGGTCACTTTTTAAAAACGTTCTGATTGGAGCAGATTCCGAGGGAGAAGAGACGCCCAGAACATGGGAAGTTTGGATGTCTATAAAAGTTATGCCATGAAAACCATTCGTTGTCAGATGTCTTTAATCTGGCCCAGAGAAAATGGGCATGTTTCTCTGTAAAACTGCATATCTGTTAATCTGTTTAAAATAAAACTGAGAACTGGAAATTGGCTCCATTTTATCTCTGCTTGAACATGCACTGAATTATCTTTTTTACAAAAATTTAATTCTACAAATGGTGACCTCGAACGTGTGCAGAGTTTGGACCAAGATCCAGTTATTTTTTAAATTAATTAGACGGACATGTATTTGCTCTATTGACAATTTGCGCAGAGTTGCGTAGTTTTTAATTCTGTTGATTGGTTAATCTAACATTGGGTAAATGTTGTCATGCAAGTTAAATATGTTTTTTTGTTTTGAGCAGATTAACTGTTGCGGGCCCGTAGTTGAAGCTGCTCCTTTGTCTGTCTCTCTGTTCTGCACATGATTGCGACTTTCTTTGCGCTCCGCAGAGAAACACCGGTGCCTGCTGGGAGATGGAGTTTGTTACTCTGCGCGCCCAGGGGGGCTGGTTTTTTCTCCGGAGAATACAGAAGGACAGTGGAGCAGATGGACTGGATGGAGCGGTCCCTTCAACGACTCAAAATCGGAGCCAAAGTGCGGATCGGGGCTTGAGAATTGGCCTCTCGGCTTCGACAGGACGCTGTCGGAGATTCTTCAAGGCTGGCAAACGAAAAAAGTTGACGGCAGGGCCTGTGATGCCCTCTGTTAATCTGTACGGATTCCCTTGAACGGCCGGCGTATCTCCAAATGCACGATTGAGCCACGTGAATTGGATTGTGTTTAATGGTCCGGCTTTTGTTTGTCCGATTGAGGTTAGTGTTTGATAATATTGTAACAGTACTGTATTTGATGTTTTGAGGTGACGAGCTGGTGTGTGATGCGCATGCGCTTGTGTATGTGTTTGCGTTTGTGTGTGTGTGAGATGGTTTTTTACGCAGGCTCTTTGCGAGACGTGCTGGAGATGTTGCGTTTGTGTTAAAATGTTATAGTATAAATAATGAACTCGGGTATAATAAAATTATTAAAATAGATAAATAAATATATAACTAAATATGATGGATAACTGAAATTAAAAATCTATAAGAATTAGTTGTGAACATTTACAACAGGCCATCAGAGCGGACACCCAAGCTAGGTGGTGAGATGGCGGAACGAATTCTGCGTGATTTTCTGCTTAATAGCACGGCTAACATACGACAGCTTTGACTATATGTTTTGATAAATAAATTAGTGGTAATAGGCGGTTTTCTGCCATCTGTTCGAGTCTTTTGAGTGGTTTTCTGGAGGCCGGCGCCGGGAAATTTCTCAAAGCAGACTACGAAAATTGTGACAGATTGGTGTAAACCTCCGCGATAAAATAATTAATAAGGTCTAAAAGTCACCGCTTATAATGTTGTGTTTTTTGTTAATGGTTTTGGGCTGTAACGGACGTTGTAGATTCGGTGTTTTCTGTGCGGGACGGCTGTTTTGGAAACATGTGTTTCAGTCCGTGTTGGAAGAACAGGAGATTGTTTTGTTTGTGCCGAATTAAAGTTTGGTAAAGTGGTATAAATTGTGCAGATTAAGAACTGGGATGGCGGTATGTAATTTTCTAAAGTGTGTGTTGCGATTTTCTTGAGTGTTTTCGCCGTACGTTTTGTACTGTTTTAGGTTTCGTTGGACAAAGGGGGTTAACGGTAGCACGTTGCTGTAGGCTGCTGTGCTATGCTAGCGGTTTTGCTTTTGTGTGTCAATGTGTTTTGTGGTTAAACCTAACTGCATGTTATGTGTTGTAAGCTAGAAGTGGATTTTGGATAGAAAGTGATTACAGACTCCTGTAGATGATTGCCTTGTTACGACTTAAACGAATTTGGATTTTGTTAAATTTTTCTGGTTAATTAGGATGTAATATTTTATGACATGACTGGACGTTTGTTAGAAAACGGCCTCAAAATAACTGTTCAGATAAATTTTGTTTGCTACTCATTTGGACTCCCTTCGGCAATGTTTTAGCACATTTTCTACGAAGGGCAATTTAAGGTGTTTCACATTTAACTGAACTGTTACAATACGGAGATTAAAGATTAAGAAGTACATGCTGAATTTGGTTAACTGGTTTTGCCAGAGAAGGCTCAATTTATCACATGAGGAGAGCATGTACATTTATTGGGATAATGATGCATGTTACAATTTAACGCAAATGACTAAGAACAGTTACTCATGAGTCGATTCTGACTTGGTGAAGTTTTAATTTTTGATTTCATCTTTAAAATTAAAAAGAGGGGAGTTTATAGTCAAAATAAAAGTTGCATTTTTTTAATCTTTAATTAGGTGGATTTGTTGCTTTTTGATTGATCTAAGCAGGATTTGATTAAGTTGGCCTAAATAAAGATAAAGCTATGAGCAGTAATTATAAGAATAGAACGAAAAGCAAACGGTGTTAATTGGAAAGCAACAAACTGGTTTAAATTATTTTAATAAGCACCGTGTTGAATGGTACATACACAATTGAACATTCTTAAGGATTTTGTGGACACTAAATGCTTATTGGATTTATCAAATTTCAACTGGGGCTGGAGGAGTAACCCAGCATATTTCAATTCCGTTACAAATTTAATGTTTTTACCATGCAAAACAATACTTATCATAGTGATATTTTCTAAACTAGTGGGATTTGAATGTTTGAGTTTGAAAAAAAAAGAAAACATTAAAACACAGAGTCATCTTTAAGGAATCAGTTTGTTTTTAAACAGACAGGGGATAAATTTGGAATTGGTCTAAGGATTGAAAGTAACAACTAAATTCTTTGGTAGATTTGTTGAAGAACAAGTAATGAATATCAGCGTTGATCGAAATGATGGTTTAATTTAGAAGTAAGAAGTAAATTCTAATTCATTTATTCTGATCGTGTAGAAGCAAAATGTGATTAGAGCAGCTACATTGAAATAATTTTTTACCATATATTTGAATGCACATTTTGTTTTGACAAATAAGAATTGGTTTTAGTTTTAAAGTTTAAGATTAATCTTTCAGATGTTATTCATTAATTGTTAGCTAGTCTACTTGATGCTGAGAGTTAATCTACATGTCCTAAAACATTTTGGAACAGTTCTGATCATAGAATAATGGCATAATATATCATTTGATTAGTGGGGACTCTGTAACTGACAATTTATTTAGATTTTTTGATTTTATTTTCTTTATTTTTTCTTATTTTTTATTTTTTTTCTCTTTCTCTCTCAACCTTTACATATTTTTTCGACTTGGATTCTGACCCAGATTTCTGAACTGCGGTCTGCTTATTAATGAGAACTTTGGAAAATGTTAATTTGAGAAGCTGGATTAAAGAAAACATGATTCAGTGGTAATTTCTTTGACATTTGTTTAGAAGCTTCAATTAAATTTAGTGTTTGTACTTTGAGACATAGAAGGAGATAATTGGGATACTATAAAAATGTTGGTTTTTGTTTTTTATTTTAATGCTACTAGTTTTTGTTTAGAGAAATCTTATCTCTTGAACCTCCTTTATTGAATTTTTTTGTTTTTTTGTTTTACTGCTAAGGGGAATTAGACTACTATGTATCCTACAAAAATTTAAGAGGAGTTTTATTTGCACACATCAGTTTGACTATGTTTGATTCACTTCACAGAATCTGACAAATGTTCTTGAAGTATGAACTGTTTCATTATTTACAACCAGAATATCTTGCCCAGTTGGCTTTTTGTGTTTGTTTAAAGAGGAATCATATAAGCAAAAGTTACTTTGAATTTAGATTGGATTGTGTTAATAAATAAGTACTTTAGGTTTGATAGTCTGCGATTACATTAAATTGGAGCAAGGAGTGAGACAGGCTTTGTATGCACAACAAGCCTGCAAGTCTCATAGAAAATCTGTAACGAAAGTTGTTCCGTCATTTTGTTTCATGTTTTAAGATTCATAATTTTTTTTATGCTTTGGGTTATTTTTTCTCTGCATTTGTTTTACTAACTTTTTTTTTTGTCTGAGCCAGCTTGATAGAGATCCAGTACACTTAAGTGAGGGGGAGTTGGAGACTGGATCGTTATTGGTAATTGCTCAGATGGGAGGAGCTTCACAGGTAACCTTGACAACACCAACAACAGTTATAATTGGAGGGGAACCTAGTTGGACATCTTTATCTCACTGTAAGTAGCATACTTATATTAGCAGAAATTATTAATTGATTAAAGGGACAGAGTCTGGGAAAAGTGGTGTGAAGTCTGAATTTCAAAGGGGTTTAGTTCAATATGAGCTATTCGTCTCAACCTCAGTGAAGCGAAACCAGGAGAGCCACTTTTCCATAGAGACTGTTTACAAGAGGGACAAAAAAAAGGGGATAGAACCTTTGCAGATGGTTATTGCCTTTATTTTTGTTATTGCAATGTTTTAGTGGTGCTTTAGCAATATCTAACAGAAAAATCCAGCCTTTCCTTTTTTTTATTTTATTTTATTTTATTTATCTATTTACTTTGTGAACAGACCACTAAACTTTGAAGAAAAGAATTAGTGAATGGTATCGATGCAGTTTATATCTGAGGAATAGACATTATGTTATGAATTGTTATGTTTACTCTCAGACACCATTTTGTAGGACATCAACATAGAGCCTACTGATCTTACTGATTAATTTTCAGATATTTTACTCACCTCAAGGATTTGGGAGACTGTTGAGACTGAAATGTATTGCCCAGGAAGGAAGTTATGGGGGTGATGAAAGAATTTGCAGAGTGGGTAAGACTGACTGATAGAGGTTAACCTGCGTTTTTCTATACTTTTGATTGTATTTGTGATCAGACCATAGATCTACTTGTTTGGACATGTTTAGTAAAACTAAATAAGATTATATTGATTTGCCAAATTAGGGCATGGGACATGTATGGCTGTTTGTCCACTGTTGACGCACTCCAATGGCTGCAAGGAAGCTCGGTGCTTTGTGTTGAGGCTGGATGGAACGTCTGGTCTGCTTATCTGTGGAATGTCTTGTCATAACTGCCTTTCGACAATAATGCAGGAGACAATTTGCTGGGATTAACAAACGTTCTTGGCTTTATCCACAGCAAGCACCTGAGGAAGTGGGGAGAGGCACAAAGCTGCTGCCCCATTAGGACAGGCCTGTCGAGTGCTGGATGGGAAAACATGGTTCTGTTCCCATGCTCAGGTTTGGTGAATTTGAAGATAATTGGATACTTTAAATTTATAGGTTTAGTTTTGTTAATTTATACTTGGAAAATTTACAGGGTCTGACAGCTAAAGTGGGAAAAACTCAGGCTAACTAGGTTAGTTTTTGCGTACTTTATGGGATATATTTCTGGCTATTATGACACATGTTATGGGTTTTTTAAGCTGTAAGGAAGAATTCAGAAACAATGCGTAAATGTTAAATTAATCATTTGATTCCATACCAGGTTTTCTTAATGGCATCAGATCGCATCTTCCTGCACCTGAATGAATTGGCTGTGTTTGGGAAATGGTCAATTACGGGAGTAATTTACCATTAAAGAGGGATTATTATTGTAATCATCTGATTATGATTTCATTTGGAAAAGACAGTTCCTTTATAGACATTTACTGAATGCAGCTCCCAGCAGCCTTGGACGGAATGCCAGCGGTGCGGAAGAGAAGATATGAACTTTTAAAAGAACAAAAATGTTACTTCTAACTATTTTTTTGTTTCACAGGGTTCTTCCCACTTTAAGTTTGATTTATTTCAGAATATAACATAGTAATAATGTCTATGTTCATGGGTTTTCTAAGCTTCTTCCACAGTATTAACATGTATCAAGTCAGATTTAATTATCTCTTCACATTTAAGACATTCTTATACCTACTATTTCATTTTTGGGTTTTGAATTTAGTAGTTTTTGGGAATTGTTAAAATAAATGTTTTGGATAAATGCCAAAAGAGGGTGAATTTATAATTAACAGATTTACATTTTTTGAGTAATGGGAGTTAAGGTTAAAAAGGTATTTTAACAGGTTGTGTTTTGAATTTTAATCTGGAAGTCTTGTTGTGGTGTCATATGAAAGACTTAATGTTTTAAACTGATAAAATTTCTTGGGTTTGATTTTTTTTTTTGCATTCTCAAATGCTTTACAGGTTTTAGATCTTAAGTTTTAAACACTAACCCTGAAGGAGAGTACAGAGGAGTGATCAATCTATTTGAAAATAGATTGAAAGAGGGATTTGTTGTATTTTACTTTTTTGGGGCTATTTTTATATACAGTTTCGTAGTACATATGTTTTAAATATCTTTAGTAAGCATTCAGAGGTAAAAGTCTGTTTTATATTATTCATGGTTGTAAAACACATTGTTTACCAGTATTTTAATTGGGCACCTTTTGAGGAACATCAAAGCCCTTGGATATGTTGGGAGTATGTGTGACCTTTTGAGGACCTCTGAGACAAAGAGTTTTATTGCAGGCTGTAAAACCAGGATGTCTGTAGATTAGGAAGTAGGGAGGACCCGGGACCATAAAACCATAAAACTCAGAATGAACTTTTGACCTGGACCCAAGAGGAGGACACTTCCATCTTATGAATGCATAATTCTTGACGGACCAGTCAGTGTCAAGACACTTTTTAAAAACGTTCTGATTGGAGCAGATTCCGAGGGAGAAGAGACGCCCAGATCCTGGGAAGTTTTGGATGTCTATAAAAGTTATGCCATGAAAACCATTCGTTGTCAGATGTCTTTAATCTGGCCCAGAGAAAATGGGCATGTTTCTCTGTAAAACTGCATATCTGTTAATCTGTTTAAAATAAAACTGAGAACTGGAAATTGGCTCCATTTTATCTCTGCTTGAACATGCACTGAATTATCTTTTTAAAAATATTTAAATCTACATTATGTATAAATAGTTTTAATATTATAAATCTACCCTCTGGATCTGTAACTGTGTCTATTACTTTAAAATTAGTATTTTTATTTATTAATATTGCTACTCCTTGTTGTCTAGCATTATAGCATGAAGAAAATATATTAGGATACTCCAGTGTTTTTAAATCATTTGCAGTTGAGCTTGATTTATGAGTCTCCTGTAGTAAGACAACATCTACCATCAATCTTTTAAGATGGTTAAGACCGTTAACATACAGTTTATTTACAGTAACTTTAGCCCTATAGCCCTCATTAATATGTTTTTTCCTAATTGGAAATAACACGCGCCTTCTGTTCAGGATTTCTTTCGGAAATTGATCATCAATGTTGTAATTTGCCCCCGCAGCTCTCTCCCACATCCTTTGACGTGTTCTTTCTGTTTAAAATGTTTAAATTTGGCAACAATTGTTCACGCGCTGGTGTTGTTGGATTATGTTGGAACATAAACTAGCTTTAACAAGGTTTGAGTTGATGGACCATCCAAATGCGGCCGTCCATTAACCTCCATTCATTTTTTTTGACTCGGATTATATGTGTTTTGCATATTTAAACTAATTTTACAATAAAACTTGTAATACATAAAATGTTTGTTTACATGTTTGCTTTCACTATGTTAAGGTTCATTATGGAGTAAAGGAAAAAAAATAAGTCAAACTGACTTCATGTTGTACTATAAGACAACAGTGGACATTTTTCCAAATCAATGATAGTTTGCGGCCTGGCTAAATGAAAGACATTCTTCATCCTGAGTAACAGTGTTAAGGTTTACATTATTTTCAATGATCAATCATTGTAAATTTATCAAAATATTCAGATCAATACTTAAAGTTGCGTTGTACCAAAGGACTACCTTAAGATGACCAGTTACAACACTGCATGTAAATAGTAATATTATGAAAATATTTGAGACAGAACTGATCTTGTCTGTAGTCCATGTCCAGTTATGTCTTCTATCCCTCCTGATTCTGGAAGGAACCCTCTCATTAATGGGGTGGTCACATTAATACCTGTTTTGTAATTCATAATGGCGTTGCTCCAGGAGGACACCAGTTTTGTTGACAAAATGTAATGTGTCATAATAACTCTACATAGGGACCTTAACCCTTATAACCTTTAGATTTGTTAAGTAAACACTCGTATGACATGCATTCAAATATTTTAATATCCACCCATCCATTTTCTGAACAGCTTATTCCTCAAGGGGTCGCGGGGGTGCTGATGCCTATCTCCAGCTGTCAACGGGCGAGAGGCGGGTTACACCCTGGACAGATATTTTGATATATTTAGATTAATATTTTATTAAATTACAATCGTTTTTAAGTTAAGTGAGGCTACCCAGGACAGTTTCAGCGATGGACAAATGCCATGTTCAAAACAGAGTATTTGCATATTTTTAGAACGATACTCATTGTTTGCAGATGTATTAGATGTAGAAGAATGAATTGCATATTAAAAAAATGAATTTTAATGAAATATTCTAATTTTTTTAGTTATGTTTGTCACTGGGAAAACAAAAAATGAGCATCACGTCAACCGCCCATATATGTGTGAAAAATCTTTATTAAAGATTGCAGTGGGTTTAATTTCTTGAAGTTATGGACATATGGACACAAAAATGAAAAAAAAACGAGAGAAAAAAAAACAGATATCAGTTTCTATGCTCCTATAAAATGGAACAAACTTCTAGACCACTGCAAAGCTGCTGAATCTGATTTGTTTTAAATTAAGGCTAAAAGCACATCTGTTCAAAGCGGACTTTGAGTGATATTTTCGTTTATCACAAGTTTGATGTGTGCTTCATGCTTTTTTGCTGTTTTTACTTAATTCTCTATTCATCTCTGATATGCCATATGTTCTGTGAGTGTCTTTATTGCTGTTTTAATGCCAAGTAAAGGACCTTAAACCTGTTTTTGAATGTTTGCTAAACACATAAAGTTGCCTTACCTTGCCTTGCATTGCGTTATGTGGGATATCTTGCATTTCTCCAAGCTTAATGAGGCTCGCCAGGTTTTGAAGAACTTTGCTAAAACACCTGAAAGGAAAAATTAGAGGGGTTATGACAAATACTTTTCAAAAACTGAGGGCTTTCATTTCCTCTCATTCCAAAAAACAACAAACAAACACTATGTTATTTATTTTCAGCTTCTTGTATTACTAACCAGGATGAGAGGCTTTGCGAGTGAACTTCAGGATAAGCTCAGGTTTTTCAATTTCCCAAAAACAGATCTCTAGCTACTGGACCTGTCTGTGATGGGATTTATATGGGAACCCAACCCTCTCTGAGCAGATCACACATCATAAAGCACCACCTTCCAACCAATTTGTCCCTCTATGACATTATTTAATAGTCATACAGACGTGGACAAAATTGTTGGTACCCTTCATTAAATCAAAGAAAAACTCATAATGGTAACAGAAATAACTTTAATCTGACAAAAGTAATAATAAATAAAATTATATAAATGTTGACCAATGAAAGTCAGACATTGCTTTTCATCCATGCTTCAACGGAATTATTTAAAAAATAAATGCATGAAACAGGCCTGGACAAAAATGATGGTACCCACAACTTAATATTTGGTTGCACAACCTTTTGAGGCAATCACTGCAATCAAATAATTCCTGTAACTGTCAATGAGACTTCTGCACCTCTCAGCAGGTATTTTGGCCCACTCCTCATGAGCAAACTGTTCTAGTTGTTTCCGGTTTGAAGGGCGCCTTTTCCAGACAGCACGTTTCAGCTCCTTCCAAAGATGCTCAATAGGATTGAGATCAGGGCTCATAGAAGGCCAGTGTTTTCCTCTTAGCCCTTCTTGGGTGTTTTTAGCTGTGTGTTTTGGGTCATTTTCCTGTTGTAAGACCCGTGACCTGCGACTGAGACCATGCTTTCTGACACTGGCCAGCACATTTCTCTCTAGAATCCCCTGATAGTCTTGAGATTTCATTGTACCCTGCACAGATTCAAGACACCCTGTGTCAGATGCAGCAAATCAGCCCCAGAACATAACCGAGCCTCCCCATGTTTCACAGTAGGGACCGTGTTCTTTTCTAGATATGCTTCATTTTTCCGTCTGTGAACATAGAGCTGATGTGCCTTGGCAAAAAGTTAAATTTTTGTCTCATCTGTCCACAGGACATTCTCCCAGAAGCTTTGTGGCTCGTCAGCATGTAGTTTGGCATACTCCAGTCTGTTTTTTTTAATGATTTGTCCTCTGGCTCAAACAGCGAAGGATGTTCCGATCTGACACTGATGTTCCTTGAGCATAAAGTTCAGCTTGGATCTATTTTGAAGTCTTTCTAGGCTCTTTTGTTACCATTTGGATTATCCGTCTCTTTGATCTGTCATCAATTTTCCTCTGCAGCCACGTCCAGGAGGTTGGCTACAGTCCCATGGATCGTACATTACTGAATGACATGTGCAGCTGTAGTCACAGAAACATCTAGCTGCTTGGAGATGGTCTTATAGCCTTTACAGTTAACATGCTTGTCTATGATTTTCTTTCTCATCTCCTGAGACAACTCTTTCCTTTGCTTCCTCTGGTTTATATTGAGTGTGGTACACACCACGTCACTAAACAACACAGTGACTACCTGGAGTCCTATATATAGGCCCACTGAGTGATTACAGGATTGTAGACACCTAGGATGCTGATTAGTGGACATACCTTGGATTAACATGTCCCTTTGGTCACATTATTTTCATTCTTTTCTAGGGGTACCATAATTTTTGTCCAGGCCTGTTTCATGCATTTATTTTTTATTTAATTCTGTTGAAGCATGGATGAAAAGCAATGTCTGACTTTCATTGGTCAACATTTATATAATTTTTATTTATTATTACTTTTGTCAGATTAAAGTTATTTCTGTGACCATTATAAGTTT